>CM060179.1:64589429-65189429 GCA_030549775.1 Tamarix chinensis | reverse complement strand
CCTCCTACTAGGTATTGTCATTTACTCAATATTTGGAAGCTATTCTGATACTACTTTTGCGTATGACTATGTGAGGGCCATGTAATGTCTTAAAGCTTATAAGGGCTGACAGGACAAGTAAAGTCCTTATGATGAGGTTCCATTTTTAGAATGGGTCTTTGGTCTAAGATTTAGGGCAAACCAAAGTTGTACCGTTGGGTGCTCATTTTTTTTGCTAGTGGTTTTCTTGTAGAGTCTTAAGTCCTATACTATACTTTGGTTATTCTATTATACTTTAACATTTATTCATAATTCCATTATGTATTATTTATATTTCTGCTAAATTAAATTGGTTATTTTTTTTAGCCTAAGCACTTAGCGTAAGAAAGGCGAGGAGCTGGGCTTATGCTAAGTGTGGTGATAACATTTGGTAATTAACACTTCCGCAGAAACAAAAATTTATAGTTGATAAATTGGAGGTGTTACAGCTAACTTATCCTCCATAGCTCAAATGGTTTTTATTGGGAAATACAGGTTAATTGGTCCATAAATGTAATTCACAAGAGGGGTAATGGAAGAGTAGCATGGAAGGAATCTTCTACCTTAGCAGAATTGAGCCTAAGATTGAAGGAACGATCTTAAAAATGTATAGAGGAGAGAGGTAGAAGATGAGAAGGCTAAGGTCATCTCCCCCTAATTATCCCAATCGACACTCCAGATTGTTCTGAGACTTTATTTTTGGGCTAAATGTATCATGAAAATGGCAAAGAATCTCTTAGGATAAATTCAGCATGGCATAATAAAGTTCCATTTTAGTATAAGAAATTTTTCCAAAAAATTGTGTTTCAAAAATATGTGTAGCTCAACTAACTAGTCAATC
Organism: Tamarix chinensis; assembly: GCA_030549775.1. Classification (NCBI taxonomy): domain Eukaryota; kingdom Viridiplantae; phylum Streptophyta; class Magnoliopsida; order Caryophyllales; family Tamaricaceae; genus Tamarix; species Tamarix chinensis. The sequence goes on along the minus strand of CM060179.1, from coordinate 65,188,570 downwards.
AATTTAACCTACTAGTGACTCTTCTACAAACCAATCAATTGATACCCTAACCAATCGATCAATTTAGTCAAGTAAAAACTATTTTGCCAAAACGAAAAACAAATATATCAATTCATGGAACTAGTCGGTCTATTCACCTGAAAACTAAATAAACTTAATTTTCCAACCATATTTTAAATCCAAATTTTCCTCAAAAAAAACCATAATACCAAATAAAAATCAAACACCCAAAATTGGTATAATTCTCATTTAACAATTTCCTAGAAGGTGGGGTATTACATATGAGCCTTATAAGAAAAGTTATGACATACATGTGAAATTAGGGTTTTATAAGCCTTATGAATTATAACATTTGATATTTGTCTATTATATCATATGTAACAACTTATAGTTAGGCCTTAAATTGTTATTATGTTAATAATAAAAATATTTGAGGAAGATATCCTAAACTTTGTGGATAAATGAGAAATAGTGAAAATGTTATACCTAAAATGGGAATTTAGGGTTTATAAGGAAGTATATGGATCTTAACACTTGAGAATGATCTTTTTGGCTATGTGAATATGTTTTTCCTACTTTAATTATGTTTTTTACCTATCAAATCAATCATGAATAGGATATTAATTATTGAAAATGAAAGATTACATTATTCAGGTTGAGGTTGTCTTGGGTTCATTCCATTGGATAATAATAGTGGCTCAAGATCATTTTTACCCTAAGAGGTACATCAATCTATTCCACTGATATAAGTATAGTGGGCCCTAAACTCTAAGTGAATGATAATATAAATTGATATATGTAACTAATGGATAATATATTAATGATTTAAAGTAGAAGTGTATGTGATTTATAACTAAGGTGTTGAGTTTGTTCCATCAGAAGATAATGGTGGCTTTGATGTGTTGTCGTTGAGTACTTTTTGATACCATTCAACTGGTTTAAGAATAGATGTACAAGTGCATTTTTCCATAAGAGATGTTAGGCTCATTTCAACGAATGATAATAGTGGTTTAGGTGTGTTATTCCTTAGTGGTACTCCGAACCATTCCATTGGTTTAAGAATAGTGGGGTTCCTAAACCCAACAGAAATAAAAGAATTGAATATGTTATAACATATAATGAGGCTTGGAAATGTAATTATCTTGTGTTATTTTATGTATATAACATGTGTGCTTACTCTTTGCTGTGAATGTATGTAATTGATTGTATGCCCTACTCGAATTTATTATGACCTTGATCAGTACATTGCGTAACTACCATTTTTTTATAAGTGCTACTCATTCCCATGAACAAATGATCATGATGTGTGTGTAGGTCGATGAGGACCCACTAGATGATTTTTCAGCCTATGACAATTAGTATGGAGTAGAGTGAATTGTTATACTATGGCTTTTTAGTTTATAGTCATATTATCTTAATGGGGTAGTTTACCTAAATACCTTTTTGGCTTTATAGAACCATGATTTTGCCTTGTGATTGACATAAGAATGGTAAGGTAAGCCAAACTTATAACAATTACAAAGGTACCACCTAGTTATGTGGTATTATTTTTCTATAGTAAAATTTTAGGTGTTACAAGTTGGTATCAGAGTTTTAGTTTTATTTACAACATTTTTCTTTTCAAAAATTTAGTTTTCAAAAGGTTCTCTATTTAATATTATTTATCTATTTCACATTTTTAGAAAAACTTGATTCTTTGAAAACCAACATTAACTTGTGGGAAATCGAGGATGCGCAACCTAATCAACCCTTTTAATGTGCTTTTGTATAATGTGTGCTAGTAAGTTGGGAATGTTTATCCTAACACATTTTCATCCTTGCAAATAGCTCACCATGGCACATAACAATTATATCCCTCATTTATAGGAAGCTTTATATGCCTTCATTGAGTTTGTCAAACATCCATCACCTCAGCCTTAGCCACCACTACCCACTCTACATTACATATAATAGGGTATGAAGGAAGACTAACTTTGATGGGTTACAGGACATCACCCTTGATCTATGCTAGTGATGAAGACCCGATCATCCTAGAGGGATGGATTTGGAATATGAATGTGACGTATGAAGTCGATGATTGTCCACTACTCGGAGGATGAGCATTCCAGCCTTCTTTCAGCAAGGAGTAGCTAATATCTTATGGGTAGGTCGTCATGGCTAAGGAGGATTGTCAATGTACTAGGATGACTTCAAGATGGTGATCCACACAAGTTTTTACCTAAAGAATCTTAAGAAGGAAAATTTATAGGAGTTCATGTTGTTGACTTAGGGGAGCATGACGGTTAGGTGTTACCATACTTGGTTCACAGAGTTGAGGATGTTTGCACCAAGCATAACAGCCATCAAGTCAATAGTTAGGTATCAATATGAGTAGGGGCTCTATTTTTACATCTGGAGGATGATGGATACCATGGCCTTCTAGGACCTAGCCTCAATGTTCTAGTGGGTGTGTGTCATCGCTACCTTGGTACAGTAGTGGGCTTCCATTTTTGGAAAGAGGAAGACAAATACATAAGGTTCTAGAGGTAGGATCCTATTATAAGGAGGCAAACCCTCAGGTTCAAGTGTTAAGGTCAAATTGCCTTAGGATGGTTAATATTTACATAAGAGGTAAATTAGTGGACAAAGTAGATTTGTGGGATAGTTGATACACTTCATGTGTTATTTTTATGACAAGAACCATCCAAGGTGAGATTGCTCAGGTACTTCTATTCAGTGTAAGATGTGTCATATGTTAGGTCACCAGGCATTTGAGTGTCTATGCTAGTAGGGATAGTTGCAGTAACAAGGTTTGTTGGTACCTCCATAGTAGTCCTATCAGCAATGACTAGCAGGGACCCAACCAATAGCAACAACAGTAGTAGAGGGCTTCTACACCAACTAATAAACAACATAGGAAGGCAAAGGGGAGACCAAAAGGGCCTCACCCATTTCCTCATCAAGGAGAAAAGACTAAGGGATTTGGAAGGAATCGAGGAGGATACTAAGAAAGACGGTCTGGTGAGTACCTGAATGTCATAAATTAGGTTGGGGCTAATTGATTATTGGATGTGTTTATTGGTATATTTTTTATCCTCTAATTCCTAGATTATGTATTATTTGATGTTAGAGCATCTTTGTCATTTTTTTCTACTACATTTATTCCTATAGTTCCTTTATCTCCATCTACTAGTGTATTTATATCTATAATGTTGCCTTCTTGTGATAAATTTGGATTACACTAGGCTCTACTCATACATAGCCATAGAGATAGGTAGGGTAGAGTTCTTTGTGGACTTAGTTTAGTTGGAACTTTGGGACTTTGATGTTATCCTAGGGATGGATATGTCAAGGAGATGCCAAGAGGTGATAGACTGCGCTCAAGATGGGTTCATGATGTTAAGACCTTAAGGTTCTAGGGTCTCCTATAGGATATATAATCCTAGGCCTAAGATGATGGAAACCTGTTAGGGTTTCTCGAAGGATCGAAAGATTAATCAAGCGCAAAGTTCGATTTTGCCGGCACAGCCTAAGGAATAATTCCAAAGGAAGACCAAAGATTCAGAAGCACAATTTGTACAACGGCAACTGAAATTTGAAGGTGAATGATCAAGATCGATCAAGGAGAGAGCGAGAGCAGAATCAGAGAAGATAAGCGAACGAGAGAATTGCCGAGAGAGAGAGAAAAGAAGTCGCGAGAAAGCTCAAGAAATCAGCCAGTATATTTCTGTCAAAAGTTATGCGTATTACATGTACTCTGTCTATTTATATGTACACAATAGTCCGTATATGTCGACACATAAAATACGGAACAGATACAAGCCTGAAATAGAACGGGTACTGAAACTTTGGGCCACAATAAGTCGACCAGCCCACTTCAACCAACATAAAAAAAATGTCCCAAATACAATTAAGCTTAAGGCTTAATTTCCCATCAACTATAATAACTTTAGCTAATCATGGTTATTAAGGATTGATTAATCCGCAATCCATCTAGTCCCAATTAAGGACCGGGTGGCGGATTATACAACCTTTCTAATTTCCATTAGCCCATTTCGACCGGCGAATGCATCATATGGGATTACAAGTTATTAACAAAAATTACAAAATCTGTACAACTCCAATACATATTCTGCATTCCCAGAAACTGTATCCAAAGTTCCACAGAATCCATATGCTGCATTACACTCCTATTAATTCATCAAATAAGACAAACAATTATAAGTAATTAATTCACAGCAATTTTCAAAATTAATTAAATATAAATTCATAAGATTCACATCATTCCCCTCTTCTTGGAAAGGTTTCGCCTCTGAAACCTGAATAAGTCCCAGAAATGGACTAAGATCAGCCACATTGAAAGAGTTACTCACATTTCCAAATTTAACAGGTAAATCAATTTTATAAGCATTATCATTAATTTTCTCTAATACAGTAAATGGTCCATGAAAACTTCTAACCTCAGTTACACTCTTTGGCACAGGCCATTCCTGAATAGCCCTAACCTTTTCTTCATCTACAGATACACCCTCTTTTCCTACCACAAATCCTAAGAAAACCACACTTTCCAAACAAAATCTAGACTTAGTTAGATTAGCATAAAGCTGTTCTGTTTTAAACACATTCAAATAATCCTTAAGTGTTTCAAGTGTTCCTCTAAAGATTTACTATATATAAGTATATCATCAAAATAAACAACCACAAATTTTCCAATAAATTCCATTAACACATAGTTCATAAGTCTCATAAAAGTACTAGGAGCATTTGACAACCCAAAAGGCATTACTAACCACTCATATAATCCAAAATTAGTCTTAAAAGCTGTTTTCCACTCATCTCCTAGTTTCATTCTAATTTGATGATACCCACTTTTTAAATCTATTTTAGAAAATATAACAGCACCATGCAATTGATCCAACATTTCATCCAGCCTAGGAATTGGATATCTATACTTAATAGTTATCTTATTTACTGCCCTGCTATCCACACACATTCTCCAACTACCATCCTTTTTAGGTACTAATAACACTGGTACTGCACAAGGACTCATAGACTCCTTAATATATCCTTTACTTAACAGTTTAGAAACCTGTCTTTTTAATTCCTTAACCTCTTCAGGATTGGCTCTATAAGCAGGTCTGTTTGGTATAACAGCTCCTGGAATGAAATCTATTTGATGTTCTATTCCCCTTAATGGAGGTAGTCCACTAGGTATATCCTCAGGAAACAACTCACTATATTCCTCTAATAACAGTTTCACTGTACTAGGTACTTCTTCAATTATTCCTCTCTGACACTCATAACAGTCCTTAAAAATCATCAAGTACACATTGGCATTTATTTTTATTGCCTTTCCTACATCCTTACCTTTAGCATAAAATCCAAAAGTTCCTTTCATGTCCTTTGTACTAAGATCATTTCCCAATTAGACTTAGATAACTCCTTATAATCAGATTTAATTTTGGTTTGATCCTCAAATATTTCTTTTGGGGTCATAGGTGCTAAAACAATCTTCTTATCATCCTTCTGTACTGTATACCTATTCTTATAGCCATCATGTGTTACCCTCCTATCATATTGCCAAGGCCTACCTAACAACAGGTGAGCAGCATGCATAGGAACTATGTCACATAAAACAGAATCCTCATATTTTCCTAACTTTAAATTTACTAAAACTTGTTGACTAACCTTAACATCTCCCAATTCATTAAGCCATTGCAATCTATATGGTTTTGAATGTTTAGTAGTGATTAATCCTAATTTAGACACCAATAGGGTACTAGCAGCATTAATACAACTACCACTATCTATGGCCATGTTAAAGCACTTGTCATCAATTAAACATCGAGTATGAAATATATTTTCTCTCTGTATAGCATTGGAATCAGGTAATTTATTACTATTTAAAGCTCTTCGAACCACAAAAAGATCCCTACTCACTAGTAATTCTAATTCCTCTTCTAGGTCACTATCATCCTTTCCAACTATATTGACCTCTTCTTCTTCTTCTTCTTCAGATTCAGAGTCTATATCTCCAGACTCTCTAATCAAAATGTTTCTCTTGTTCGGGCATTCAGAAGCTATATGTCCTAAGCCTCCACACCTAAAACATTTAATATCTCTAGTCCTGTTTGATCCATTTACAGGATTTGTCATCACATTCTTGCCCTTTTCAAACTTCTATCCTGCCTTAACTTCATTGTTTCTTCCCTTAAATTCTACCTTACTATTATTCTTCCAGTTTCCAGAAGTATTTCCCCCCAAAATTTCTCCTTATAGTAGTCTTAAACCCAATCCCAGGGGGGTTTATATTGCCTAGATTTCCTTAATTGAATCTCTATCTTAGTAGCTATATCCACCATTTCATTTAAGGTTCCACAAGGATATAGTTCTACCTTATCAACTATCTCTGAATTTAACCCACTCAGAAACCTAGCCATGGTAGCATCATCATCCTCAATAACTCCTGTCTTAATAATCAAAACTTCTAACTCCTTATAATAGTCATCCACTGTTCTCACTCCTTGACTAATAGTTTGCAACCTCTTATGCAACTCCCTATAATAGTAACTTGGCACAAATCTCTTTCTCATTAAGATTTTAAACTTTGCCCAAGTCTGTATAGATGGTTCCCCACACCTTCGTCTAGTTAACACCAAATTATGATACCAAGAGGACGCATACTCAGTAAATTCTACTACAGCCACCTTAATTTTCTTTTCTTCAGAGTAATTATGACACTCAAATACTAGTTCTATTTTCCTTTCCAACACAATAGTTCGTATATGTCGACACATAAAATACGGAACAGATACAAGCCTGAAATAGAACGGGTATTGAAACTTTGGGCCACAATAAGTCGACCAGCCCACTTCAACCAACATAAAAAAAATTTCCCAAATACAATTAAGCTTAAGGCTTAATTTCCCATCAACTATAATAACTTTAGCTAATCATGGTTATTAAGGATTGATTAATCCGCAATCCATCTAGTCCCAATTAAGGACCGGGTGGCGGATTATACAACCGTCCTAATTTCCATTAGCCCATTTCGACCGGTGAATGCATCATATGGGATTACAAGTTATTAACAAAAATTACAAAATCTGTACAACTCCAATACATATTCTGCACTTCCCAGCAACTGTATCCAAAGTTCCACAGAATCCATATGCTGCATTACACTCCTATTAATTCATCAAATAAGACAAACAATTATAAGTAATTAATTCACAGCAATTTTCAAAATTAATTAAATATAAATTCATAAGATTCACATCATAAGATGAAGTTTGTATCAGCCCATACATTGTACTCTTTAGTGTAGAAAGGTTACCCTATGTATTTGTGCAAATTAAAGGAGCTGAACAAGGACATGTCGGCATTGGAGGACATTTTAGTAGCTTAGGAGTTCCCTATTCTATTTGTAGAGGAGATAATAGGTATATCACCTGTACAAAAGATACACTTCACCATTGATTTAGCACCGAGGATAGAGCTAGTTTTAAAGGTGACTTAATAGATGACATTGGTAGAGTTTTGCAAGTTGAATGATCAGTTGGAGGATTTATTGGCTCATAGGTACATTCGTAATAGTGTGTCTCCATGGAGAGCACCAATTTTATTTGTGAGGAAGAAGGATGTGTGATGCATATGAGATCCAACTTGGGTCATGCTAAGAAATAGAGTCTGATTAAGATTATATCAACCAAAAAATAAGAGCAAAATGGGGAAAGATTTGAGAAGATGAAATTGATTCTTGGTAACTCCTTTAATTAATACTCACAAGAACCACCTAAAGTTTAAACTCTCAAGATAAATCTTGGAAGATTTTATAAAACTTCAAACACTTAAACTAGAGTTGAAGGTTGAGCACTCTCGATTTTGGGAGAAAAGTGTGCAACTAAGAACAAGTTGATTCCTCTTTCATTCTTTGCTTAGAACTTATGAATGGGATATAGGATTAAAGGTTACAACTTATCCAAATAATACAAGTGGTTTGAGCTAAAACAATTTGAAGGAGACTACTGAATACAGCACCCATGTCATTCAGCCATGTGGTGTGTGTCTGTGTTGATTTAGAATGGTGGGGGTCTTCTATCATGTGTTTAATTCATATAGCTTCCATTCGATTCAAAAATAAAGAGACAAGGGTCATTTTAATATTTCAAGGGATGAAAAGAAAGTAAATAATGTTTTCTAACCTTCCTTGTTCTTTCTAAAAATCTTCATTGTTCTTCCCAAGTGCTGAAAATGACTTATCATGTAGCTTCAAAGGGACTTATGGTTTGTTTCATGTGGCTATTTTGGGTGCAGATTGAGATGCATTTTTGGGATATTTTTGGAGATAAAATAATAAAATAAAATGACCTAAAAAGGGATGGTTTAAAAAGGTGGTGGTTTTATTATGTGGAGGTGGTAAACACTGATAAGGTTTGCATGGCCAGTTTTCTTAGGAGTGATTAATTTGTCCAAGTGAGGAGATTTTTGTGGCTCAAACTTATGAAAATTAAGGTCAAGAGTGTGATCAATAAATGAGGATTCTCCCGCATCATATTCTTCCTATTGAGAAGTAGCCTCCTTGTCTTTGAAGGGTTCATTATGAATGTAAGGAAGTAGATCTCGCGCATTAAATGTGTTTGATATATCTCCCTTTTCCTTAGGTAATTCCAACCTATATACATTATCACCAATCTTTTCAATGATTTTGTATGGACCATCACTTCTAAGCATGAATTTGTTCATCCATTTAGAAGGAAATAGTTCCTTCCTAATGTGAAGCCAAACTAGGTCCCCTAGTTCATACAAGTATTGCTTCCGATGCTTGTTGGCTTTAATCCTGTACACCTCATTGACCATCTCTATTTTTGATCTCACCTACTCATGAAGTTTTTTTCATTGCCCTAGCCCATTTTTGTGCTTCAAATTTGGTCTGAGCTTTAATAGGGAGAGGTAATAAATTGATGGGAGTAATAGGGTTCACCCCATATACTACTTCAAAAGGAGAGTGGTATGTAGCATAGGTTGGTGATCAATTGTAAGCAAACTTGGCATAAGATAGTTTGGTGTCCAAATCCTTTATGAATTTGTGAACCCAACTTTTTAGGAGCATGGTGAGGGTCTAATTGGTGATTTCATTTTTCCAATCAGTTTTTCGATGGTAGGAGGTACTGAATAGGAGTTTGGTACATACTAGCCTCCACAAAGTCTTCTAAAAAAAGCTAAGAAACTTGGTATCCTTATCTGAAAAGATTAAATTGGGAATACCATGCAGCATAACTATTTCCTTGAAGAATAAATCGATTATGTAAGAGGTATCATTAGTCTTGTGGCAAGCAAAAAAATGAGCCAACTTAGAGAACCAATCCACCACAAACATTATAGCATCATTTTACCTTTTTGTCGTAAGAAATTCTACAATGAAGTCCATACTCATATGATCCCATGGTTGGTGTGGGAGAGGAAGATGAGTATAGAGCCCTTAGTGGACGTGATTCTTGGACTTTTGGCAAGTGACAAATCTAATTATTACACTTTGTACATCTCCCACATATTTAGGCCAATAAAAATGCCCCCTAAGTATGTCCACGGTCTTGTTCATGCCAAAGTGTTCAGCTAGTCCTCCTCTATGCACTTCCTTTACAAGAAATTCTCTGATGCAGCATTTGGAAATGCAAAGCTTGTTGTGCTTGAAAAGAAACCTTTCTTGGATGTCAACTAGCCTTCTTATATTGATCCTTTAAATAGTAGTCAAAGTCTTTATCTTCCTTGTAGATCTCCTGAATGCACCAAAACCCAAATACACTCAATTCTAACAAAGAGAGTATACAATACCACCTAGAGAGTGCATCTACAAATACATTTGTTTGGCCACTTTTATGGTTGGCTATAAAGGAAAATATTGCAAGAATTCTACCCATCTCACATGCCTTGATTAAGCTTGTGTTAGCCACTAATATACTTTGATGACTAGTGATCTATGTGTAGCACAAACTGTTGGGGTTGTAAGTAGTGGGACTAATGATCTAGTGCTCTTATCAAAGCGTAGAACTCTTTGTAATATGTACTATAGTTCACCCTAGAGCCATTGATATTTTCACTAAAGAAGGCAATAATTTTTCCTTCTTGCAGTAAAATAGTTCTAATAACCACTCTACGAACATCACACTCAACCTCAAATAATTTGTTGAAGTTGGGTAATGTTAGGATAGGTGCTTCACTTAACTTACCCTTGATCGCCTCAAATGTTTCGTCTGCAGCCTTGGTCCACTTGAATTCACCCTAAATAATACATTTAGTTATAATGGCTAGTAGGGTGCTGAAATCCCTAATAAACCTCCAATAAAATGAAGCTAAACTATGAAAAGATCTCACTTCTATAAGGCTTGTTGGAGTGGGCCACTTATTGATTGCTTCCACTTTGGTTTGATCCATGGCTATGTCATCCTGAAACACCACAAAACCTAGAAATGTAACCCCAGGTATAAAGAACTCACATTTTTCTAGCTTTGCATACAACTTGTGACCTCTAAGTGCCATAAATACAATTTTGAGATGTTATACAAGTTCTTATTTGCTAGAGTTTTACACAAGGATGTAATTGAAGGAAACTACAACAAATTTGCTAATGAATGGTCTAAGTAACTAATTCATAAGTCTCATCAAGGTATTGGGAGCATTTGACAAACTAAAGGGCATAAACATCCACTCATATAATCCTCCCTTGGTTTTGAATGCACTTTTCCACTCATCACCATATTTTATACTTATTTGATAATAGCCACTCCTTAGGTATAGTTTTTGGGGGGAAGCATGAACCATTTAGACCATCAAACACATCATTAAGTCTAGGTATAGGATACCTACACTTGATGGTAATGTTTTTGTAGCTATATTATCTACACATATTCTCAAGGTACCATCTTTCTTTGGTACAAGCAAGGTAGGCATGACACAAGGGCTAAGGGACTTCCTTATCAAACCCTTAGATAATAATTTGTCTACTTACCTTTGTAACTCCAAGGACTCCTTAAGATTACACCTATAGGTTGCATTATTCAAAGTATAGCACCGAGTACAAAGTCAAATTGTTTCTCTATCCATTTAGTATGGGGTAATACATAGGGTAGATCATTAGGGAATACATAATCAAACTCATCTAACAATGCCTTAATTATCGGTTCAACAAAAGCCTTCCCCTCATTATACTCTAAGAATAACAATAAGTGGATTACCTTCCCTTTTAATATACCCTTATTTATACAATTTTCACCTATGAGTAAATACTTTTTACAACTCATATCGACATAATTAGGCCTAGTAAATAAAGGGGTGAGTATAATCTACGTCATGGCAAACTTCAAGCAGTAGGTGTTCTTCCTCCCATCATGTAGGACACTCCTATCAAATTACCATGGTCTCCCTAAAATCAAATGACAAGCATAAATTGGCAATATATCACATGCCGCTTCATCTTTGTAGGTCGTCCCAATGGAAAATGGCACCTTGACTTGCTTTATCACCTCCACTATTTTACCATCATTATGCCATTGTATCTTATATAGTTTGTTTTGTTTTGTTGTGGTGAGACCAAGCTTGTCTACAAAAGTGCACAAAGCAACATTGGCACAACTACCTCCATCAAAAATAAGAGAACATATTTTCCCAAGTATAGTGCACTTATTTTGAAAAATATATTCGCTTTGGAATTCATCACATTGGACCTTTTTAGTGTGCAAAACCCACCTAATCATCAAGAACTCTCCCACATCTGGTGGTGCATACTCTTCCTCTCTATTGAAGGTTGACACATCCTCCTATTCCTCACTTTCTTCCTCTCAATTAGCCTCCTCTAAATCCACCATGGTAATCACCCTCTTATTAGGATAATTATTTTTGTATTTCCCTAAACCTTAACATTTAAAATACCTCACACTTTTGGTTTGATTCCCAACTGTTACCCCTTTACCCTTTACATCTTTTTTCAATGATATGGAACGATTTTTGAATGGTGGAGGAGTCTCCTTTGAGGTGACATAAACCTTATTTGGACCTCCATACCTCATGGCACTCTTTTCTTCTTTATTATTTTTGACTTTGATGGCTAAATGGTAAAGCTCATCTATTGTGTAAAACCTATGCATTTCCACCTTCCCAGAGATATTATACCTAAGTCCACCAAGGAACCAAGACATGGTATACTCCTCTAACCCATCCAAAATGAGACTCATAGAGAGTTGTTCAAACTCCCTATTATTTTATAAGATATCCAAATTAGGTCATCTTAGGAAGTGGTGTCTAATTAAGACTAGATCAACCAAAAATTAAGAGTATATCGGGAGAGATTTGAAAAGATAAAATTGATTCTTGGTAACTCTTTGAATTAATACTTACAAGACCTCGTAATGTTTAAACTCTTAGGATAAATCTTGGAATATTTTGCTTAACTTTAAACTCTTACACTAGAGTTGAAGGTTGAGGACTCTCAAATTTGAGAGAAAAAATGTGCACCCAGAAACAAGTTGGTTTCTCTTTCATTCTTTCCTTTGAACTTATAGATGGATTTTATGATTAAATTTTATAATTTATCCAACTAATACAAGTGATTTGAGCTAAAACAAATAAAAGAAACTACTTAATATACCACCTTATGTCACTCAGCCATAAGGTGTTTCTCCATGTTGATTTTGAAATGGTTGAGCTCTTCTTCATGTGTGCAACTAATGCAGCTACCAGTTGATTCATAAGGAAAGGGAAAAGCATCATTTTAATCTTGTAAGGGACAAAAAAAAAAGTAAAGAATATCTTCTAGCCTTCCTTTTTCTTCCTAAAAATCAGCATTATTCTTCCCAAGTGTGGAAAAGGACTTGTCATGTATTTTGAGAGGGACTTGTAGTTCATTTTGTGTGGCTATTGTAGGTGTAGATTGGGCTATGTTTGTGGGATATTTTCCAATCTAAAATAATAAAATAAAATGAGCTAAAAAGGGTGAGAAAAACATGTAAAAAACGTGGCTAAACATGGTGGGGATTTTATTATGTGGAGGTGATAAAAGTTGCCAAGAGTTGCATGGCTTTCTTGGCCTGCATGGCTCTTTTTCTTAAGGGTGATTAATTTATCCAAGTGATGAGAGTTTTGTGAGTCACAAACTTGAGAAAATTAAGGTAAGAGTGTGATCATTGGATAAGGATGATCCCGTATCATCCTCTTCCTCTTGAAAAGTGGCATCCTCGACTTCTAAAGGTTCATCATAAATGTAAGGAAGTAAATTTCTCACATTAAATGTGTTTGATATGTCTCTCATTTCCTCAGGTAGGTCTACATTATATGCATTATCACCAATCTATTTTATGATCTTGTATGGGCCATCACTTCTAGGCATGAGTTTGTTTTTCCATTTAGGAAGAAATTGTTCCTTCTTAAGGTGAAGCCTAACTAGGTATCCTGGTTCATATAAGTGTTGCTTTTGAAGCTTGTTGACATTATTCATATACATCTCATTGACCCTCTCTATTTTTTATCACACATGCTCATGAAGTTTTTTCATTACCGTAGTCCTTTCTTGTGCTTCAAAGTTAGTGTGGCCTTTGATGGGAGAGGTAAGAGATCAATGAGACTAGAAGGATTCCCTCCATATATTACCTCAAAAGGAGAGCGGACCATAGCATAGGTTGGCGATCGATTGTAGGAAAACTCTGCATGAGATAGTTTTGTGTCCAAATCCTTTAAGGATTTGTGAACCAAACTTATGAGGAGCATGGTGAGGGTCTTATCAGTGACATCAATTTGCCCATCACTTTTTGGATGGTAGGTGGAATTGAATGGGAGTTTGGTACCTACTAGCCTCCGCAAAGTCTTCCAAAAATAGCTAAGGAACTTGGCATCCCTGTCTGAAACAATAGATTTGGGAATACCATACAGCTTAACTATTCCCATGAAGAATAGATCGGTTATGTAAGAGGTGTCATTTGTTTTGTGGTTGGCAATGACATGAGCCATCTTAGAGAACTGATCCACCGCCACCATTATAGCATCATTTTGTCTTTGTGTCTTAGGCAATGCTACAATGAAATCCATACTCACATGATCCCATAGTTGGTGTGGGATAGGTAGAGGAGTATAGAGCCCTTTATGGAAGTGACTCTTGGACTTTTGACAAGTGACACATCTAGTTATTATAATTTATAAATCTCCCACATGTTTTGGCCCATAAAAATGCCCCTTAAGTACGTCCACATTATTGTTGATGCCGAAGTGTCCAACTAGTCTTCCTCCATGCACTTCCCTTGTAAGCAATTCTCTTATGGAGCATTTGGGAATGCAAATCTTTTTGTTCTGAAAAAAACCCTTCTTGGATGTCAATGAGCCTTTTTTCTTGTCTTGATCCTTAAAATAGTAGCTAAAGTCTTTATCTTCCTTGTAGATCTCCTGAATGTACCAAAAACCCAATACACTTGCTTCTAACAAAGACAGCATACAATACCTCCTAGATAGTGTATCTACCACTACATTTGTTTTGCCACTATTATGTTTGTTTAAAAAGGAAAAATATTTTAAGAATTATACCCATCTCACATGCCTTGGATTAAGCTTGTGTTGGCAGCTAATATACTTCAATAACTAGTGATATTTGTGTAGCACAAACTGTTGGGGTCGTAATTAGTGGGACTAATGATCTATAGCTCTTACCAAAGCATACAACTCTTTGTCATACGTGCTATAGTTCACCTTAGAGCCACTGAGTTTTTCACTAAAGAAGGCAATTGATTTTCCTTCTTGTACTAAAACAGCTCCAATGCCCACTCTTCTAGCATCACACTCAACTTCAAATAATTTATTAAATTTGGGTAATTTTAGGATAGGTGGTTCTCTTAACTTCTCCTTGATCACCTCAAACTTGTCATGTGTGGCTTTGGTCCACTTGAATTCACCCTTCTTCATCCATTCAATTATAGGTGATAGTAGGGTGTTGAAATCCCTAATAAACCTCCTATAAAATAAAGCCAAACCATGTAAAGATCTCACTTGTGTAAGGCTTGTTGGTGTAGGCCATGTTTTGATTGCTTCCACTTTAGATTCATCCATGGCTATGCCATTCTTGAACACCACAAAACCTAGAAATGTAACCATAGGTGCAAAGAACTCACATTTTTCTAGCTTCACATACAACTTGTGCCCTCTAAGGGCTAAAAATACAAGTTTGAGTGTTTTAAATGTTCTTCTTCACTAGAGCTATATAGAAGGATTTCATTGAAATAAGCTACTACAAATTTGTTAATGATTGACCTAAGTACCTCATCCATAAGCCTCATAAAGGTACTAAGGGCATTTGACAAACATGCACCATTTAGACAATCAAGCATATCATCAAGTCTAAGTATAAGATACCTATACTTGATGGTAATGTTGTTGATAGCTCTACTATCCACACACATTCTCATGGTACCAACTTTATTTTGTACAAGAAAGGTAGGAATGACATAAGGTCTAAAGGACTCCCTTATCAAACCCCTAGACAACAATTCGTCTACTTACCTTTGTAATTCTAAGGCCTCCTTAGGATTACACCTATAGGCTGCGTTATTAGGAAGTATAGCACTGGGTATAAAATCAATTTGGTGCTATACCCCTTAAATGGGTGGTAATACATGGGGTAGGTCATTAGGAAATACATTATCAAACTCTTCTAACAATGCCCTAACCCTCGGTTCAATACAAGCCTTCCCCTCATTATTCTCTAACAATAACAACAAGTAGATTACCTTCCCATTTACTATAACCTTATTTATATAATTTTCATCTATGAGTAAATACTTTTTACAATTCTTATCAATATGATTTGGCCTAGTAACTAAAGGGGTGAATACAATCTTCTTCTTGGAAAACTTCAAGTAATAGGTTTTCTTCCTCCCATCATGTAGGACACTCCTATAAAATTGTCATGGTCTCCCCAAAAGCAAATGACATACATCCATTGTCACTACATGTCACACCACTTCATCTTGGTAGGTCTTCCCAATAGAAAATGGAACCTTGACTTACTTTGTCACCTCCACTATGTTGCCAACATTAAGTCATTGTAGCTTGTATAGTGTGTATCCTTTTGTTGTGGTGAGACCAAGCTTGTCTGCCAAAGTGCATGAAGCAACATTGCACAAATACCTCCATCCACAATAAGAGAACATATTTTACCAAGTATGGTGCACTTGATTTTAATATATTTTTCTATTTGGGATTCATCACATTTGACCTCCTTATTGTGAAACACCCTCCTAATCATCAAGGATTCTCTCACATATGGTGGGGCATATTCTTCTTCTCCATTGAAGGCTAACTGTAACACCCCGAATCGACACGACCACACGGGGGCTACCTTGGAGTGCTTTCGGATTGATCGGCTGGCCCCACAGATCAACACGAGTCCTTTTAGCACGCTTTGTCCTCACTCACGTGCTTCCCGAGAAACTTTCAGAAAATTTCCAAAACTTCCCAGGAGGTCACCCATCCTAAAATTACTCCACGGCCAGCACGCTTAACTGTGGAGTTCTTAGGACGGAATCACCAAAAGGATGGTATACCATGTTCATATAAGTAGCCATATCAATCCTTATAACACTCCGCTCAAATTGGGGTATTACATTCACCCCCACTCAAAGAACGCAACGTCCTCGTTGCGCCTCAACCAATGACTGTTTCAATACAATTCATCCCAAGAATCGTCCCGCTAGGTGACTGACTGGCTCATCCAAGTTCAGCTCACGGTCGCGGTTTTGCTCTGATACCATTTGTAACACCCCGAATCGACACGACCACACGGGGGCTACCTTGGAGTGCTTTCGGATTGATCGGCTGGCCCCACAGATCAACACGAGTCCTTTTAGCACGCTTTGTCCTCACTCACGTGCTTCCCGAGAAACTTTCAGAAAATTTCCAAAACTTCCCAGGAGGTCACCCATCCTAAAATTACTCCACGGCCAGCACGCTTAACTGTGGAGTTCTTAGGACGGAATCACCAAAAGGATGGTATACCATGTTCATATAAGTAGCCATATCAATCCTTATAACACTCCGCTCAAATTGGGGTATTACATTCACCCCCACTCTTCCTCACTTTTTTCCTCTCAGTGGGCCTCCTATAAATCTACCATGGTCATCACCCTCTTTTTAGGACACTCATTTTAGTAGTGCCCAAAACCTTGACACTTAAAACACCTCACGCTTTTGGTTCAATTCTCAACGGTCACCTCTGTACCCTTCACATCATTTGTCAAAGGTGTTGAAGGTGTTTTGAATGGTGGAGGAGTCTCCATTGAGGTGCTAAAACCATTATTTGAACCTCTATACCTTATGACCCTCTTATATTTTATATGTTTTTCAACCTTGATGACTAAACACTAAATCTCATCTAAGGTGTAAAACGTATGCATTTCCACCTTCCTAGAGATATCATGCTTAACTCCACCAAGGAACCGAGACATGGTATACTCCTATAAATAATCCAAATTGATCCTTATAGAGAGATTTTCAAACTCCATAATGAAATCATCTACACTTAAAGATCCTTACTGTAAAGGGGACATTTTATTGTATAAGTCCATAGTGAATAAAGGAGAAAGAAATCTCTCCTTCATCAACTTCTTCATTTTCAACTAAGACATAACTTTTAACTTTTCTTTTTTCTCCTTTTATAAACCAAGTTTTCCCTCCATAATGAAGCATGGCCTTTGAGCTTAATAACTTCCACCTTATAGGCTTAGGCATCATAATAGCCCTTAGCCTCAGACAATCTACTACACCTCAACTCCTACTCCAAAAATTCTTTAGGATTGTGATTATCTTCAAACTCTAGGATCTCGACTCTAACTTCATGAAAATTCTCCCCCATTTTTTTGCTCCTTCTCCTTAGATCTAGATAATAATAACAATATGATGAATCTTCTCCATCTTAACTTTCAACATGCTCACCAACACCATGATGGTCTCTAGAAGGGATTAATTTTGTATCTATGTTTCAATCCAAACAAGGAAGGATAGTCTCAAAGATATCAAGCACTCTTCTCTTATAATTTTAAAGAGACTCAATGGCTCAATCCCAGATTAAATTATTTATCTCTACAAGGCTCAAATCTCTTGGTAAAGGGAGGTCTCCCATTAAAGACAAGAGAAAATTTTAGAAGGTGAAAGAAGAAGAATTGTTTTCCGTTATGGATAAGGGAAATGGGTTATGGTTCGAATGGGATGGTGTTTGGTTCAGAAATTTTTTGTGTGTGCATTTAGGTTTCTAATGGGAGGTTGGATGACAAAGAAAAAAGACCCAAATTGTTGCAACCTAAGCTTTGATACCAAGTTGATGTATAAGACATCCAACATAGGTCATGCTAGGAAGTGGCGCCTAATTAAGATTAGATCAACTAAAGGTTAAGAGTAGAATGGGGAGAGATTTGAGAAGATGAAATTTATTCTTGTAACTCCTTGAATCAATACTTAAAAGAACCCTAAGTTTCAAACTCTTAGGATAAATCTTGGAAGATTTTGCTAAACTTCAAACTCTTAAACTAGAGTTGAAGGTTGAGGACTCTAAGTTTTGAAAGAAACAATGTGCAGCCAAAAACAAGTTGGTTTCTATTTCATTCTTTCCTGTGCACTTATATGTGGAGTGCAATATTAAATTTAAAATTTATCCAACTAATACATGTGATTTGATCTAAAAAAATAAAATAAACTATCTTATATATCACTCGGCCATAAGGTGTTTCTCCATGCTGATTTCAAAATGGTTGAGCTCTTCTTTATGTGTCCAACTCATGCAGCTTCCACTTGATTCATAAGGAAAGAGATAAGGGTTATTTTAATCTTTTAAGAGTCAAAAATAAGTAAAAAAATATCTTCTAGCCTTCCTTGTTCTACCCAAATGCTGGAAAGGACTTGTCATATGACCTAAGAGGGATTTCTGGTTTGTTTTCTGTGGCTATTGTAGGTGCATATTGGGTTCATTTTTTTGGTATTTCTGGAGACAAAATAATAAATTAAAATGATCTAAAAAGGGTTAGAAAAAATTGGAAAAATGTGTCTAAAAAGGTGGGGATTTTGCTATGTCGAGTTGAAAAATTGACAAGGTTTGCATGGATCTCTTGTCTTACATGGCTATTTTTCTTAAGAGCGATCAATTTATCCATGTTAGGAGAGTTTTATGACTCTAAAACTTGAGAAAATTAAAGTTAAGAGTGTGATAATTAGATGAGGATGATCCCTCATCACCTAATGTACTCTCTACACTTAATGATCCTTGCTTTAAAGAGGATATTTTATTGTATAAGTCTTGAGTAAAAGAAGGAGGAAGGAATCTCTTCTTCATCAACGTTTTCAATTTCAACCAAGACTTAACTTTTGACCATTATTTTTTTTCTCCTCTTATGAACCAAGTTATCCCACAACAATGAGGCATGGCATTTGAGCATAAGAACTACCACCTTATAGGCTTTGGTGTCAGAATAGCACTCAGCCTCAAACAATCTACTACATCTCAACTCCCACTCCAAAAACTCTTTGGGATTGTGATTGCCTTCAAACTCCAAGATATTGGCTCTAAAATCAGGAAAATTCTATCTACTTTTTTAATCCTTCTCCTTAGATCCAAAGAAGAATCACTAGAGAATGAATCTTCTCCATCTTCACTTTCAACATGCTCACCAACCCCAAGATGGCCTCGAGTATGGGGTAATTTTGTGTGTGTGTTTTGGTCCAAACTAGGATGGATGGTCTCTAAGATATCAATAAATCTTCTCATATAATTTTGAAGATACCCAATAGCTAGATTCCTCTGTAAATTATTTGTGTCCTCAAGGCTCAAGCCTCTAGGTAATGGGAGGTCTCCCATAAAACACAAAAGAATATTTTTAGAAGGTGAAAGAAAGGAAGTTGTTTTTGGTTATGGGTGAAGAAAATGTGTTATGGATCAAATGGGATGGTGTTTGGTTTAGAAATTTTTTTTGTGTGGGTTTAAGTTATACCTAAATTCCTGCATCCTAAGCTTTGATACCAAGTTCATTCATATGAGATCCAACTTGGGCCATACTAGGAAGTGGTGTCTAATTAAGATTAGATCAACCAAAAATTAAGAGTAGAGTGGGGAAATATATGAGAAGATGAAATTTATTCTTGGTAACTCCTTGAACCGATATTCACAAGAAGCACCTAAGGTTTAAACTCTTAGGATAAATTTTAAAAGATATTATAAAACTTCAAACTCTTACACTAGCATTGAAGGTTGAGGGCTCTTGGTTTTGAGAGAAATGTGTGTAGCCAAAACCAATTTGATTCCCCTTTTATTCTTTGCTTGGCACTTATAGATAGAGTGCAGGATTAAAAGCTAAACATAGCCAACTAATACAAGTGATGTGAGCTAAAACCAATGAAGGAGGCTACCTAATACACCACCTGTGTCATTCAACCATAGGGTGTGTGTTTGTGCGGAATTCAAATGGTGGGCTCTTCTATCATGTGTCCAAATCATGCCTCTGCCACTTGATTCATAAGGAAAGAGAAAAGAGTCATTTTAATCTTTTAAGGGACAAAAATAAGTAAATAATGTCTTCTACACTTCCTTGTTCATCCCAAAAATCTGTAGTGTCCTTCCTAAGTGCTAAAAAGGACTTGTCATGTAGCTTGAGAGGGACTTGTGGCTTGTTTTATGTGGCTATTTTGGGTGCATATTGGGCTGTGTTTTGGGGGTATTTTTGGAGCTAACATAATAAAACAAAATGAGCTAAAAAGGGTAGGAAAATTTGAGAAAATGTGGCTTAAAAAGGTAGGGGTTTTATTATATGGAGGTGGTAAAAGTTGACAGTGTTTGCATGGCTTGTATAGCTAGCTTTCTTAGGAGTGATTAATTTGTCCAAGTGAGGAGATTTTTATGACTCTCAAACTTGATAAAATTAAGGGTAAGAGTGTGATCATTAGATGTGGATGCGGCTGCATCAATGTGACTCTTAGTTTATTTATTGATTATCAAGCTTTGAACTAGTTGATGGTAAAGAACTAGTATTTGCTATCAAGGATCAATGACTTATTCGATCAGCTTTACGATGCTTTCATCTTCTCGAATATTAACTCAACATTGGGTTATTATCAAGGCTGGATCTCCATGGAAAACATAATGAAGACAGCCTTTGGGACATGGTATGGGTACTATGAGTTCACAGTTATACCTTTTGGGCTCACAAATTCACACTACAAAATAATTCAATTATACCAACAGGAAATTATCTGTTAGGCAAAAGCCAATTTTCTATTGAAAAAAGTTTTACCAATAGATATTTTTCTGTGACAAAACTGTGGGTAAAAACTCTATGCTTAAAAGTTTTTCCCACAGATAAATATGCTCTATTAGGAATAATTAATAATGCCTAAAAATATTTATTTGTTAGTAAAAATTATACCCACAATTATATCTGTAAGTAAAAGTATTAACCACAAAATGATATCTGTGACTAAAACTATTGTCCACAAAACGATATCTGTGACTAAATGTATTATCCACAAAATGATATCTGTGACTAAAATTATTATCCACAAAATGATATCTGTAACTAAAAGTATTATCCACAAAACAATATATACTGCTAAAACTATTACCAACAAATATACATATCTATATATATATATATTATCTATTCGTGAAATGATAATGATGTTCATAATACCTGTTGTTGTAATATTTACCTGTAATAACAACTTATCCTTATATACAATTAAGTACACCATACATAATCAGGTGTTTAGTTTATTTGTCAAAGTGATAATATAGTCTTGTACGTACAATACTATAAATACAACTTGTAACATACGCTGACATACAAGACATCTTTATTAACACATCAAACACAATCATCTTCATTCTCATCCTATTTAGCATCTCCAACGACTTCAACGCCTTCAACATTCTCTTTGATAATCAACAAGATGTATTCCCTAAGAAAATATGCAAGTAACTTAATCATATTAATATAAATTCATACCCAAAAGCTAAATAAAAGGAGTTTTAAAATTTTCTTAAAAATAATAAGAGTCCTTAACTAAGAGGGAGAGCAGGTGCGAGCAAAATTAAGTATTTGGAAGAAAATTTAAAATGGCTCTCTGATCAGTATTATTCTAGAAACGAATTCTCAATAGTTTTAGAACTTTATCCCAAAATGATAAAATAAAAAGGAAAAATAAAAATTAAATGGAATTTGAGTTTTTATTTACATGTAATAATGTAGGAGCTCATGCAGCTTGCAACCTTGATTAGATAATTAGATTTCACATGGCATGCATATTTCAATCATCAACCGATTTTAGTGTTTGCAAATTATACTCTTGGAAACATAAATTAGAAGTTCGAAACCCCAATATTCTATAGGTCTTTTGGAAGTAATCTGTTGCAATTGTGTATGAGGGTTGTGATGGTGTGTACATCTAGACCATACAATTAAATATTGGTCCCGATACGTAATATTGCCCGATATTTATCAGATTTTGAGTCATCCAATATATAAAATTGGCGATACGCAACAGATTTAGAATTTTATATATTTATCGACGATACATCGGTTATCGACCGATATTTGCCGATATTCTATCGATATTTACTGATATTTGCCGATATGTATCGATTTTTGCTAATATTTATTGTAAAAAATATAAAAATCACGCCATGATAACCGCGGCATATAAAATATCGTCCGCGATACTCCAATACCGTGATACCGCAACCCCAACTGCAATTGAGACCACGACTGCGATTTTATTGCTTAATCTAGACCTATAACTAGACTCTATCAATGACAAGATTCATATTCGAGTGTTACTTTAGTCTTGGAAATATTAATTACAAAATAATATCTTCTAGGGTGAGCAACAATGAATAGCTTCAAGCCTTACAATTTAAGCTTTTTGGGTTTTGACATGGTAGAGTTGATCTATTCAATAAGTTCAAATATTCAGAGCTCCCATCTATACTATTCCAAGATGTGTGGTTTCTAGAACTGGTATAAGCAAGCACATGTCTTATGCCCAAACAAAGTATTCACGTACAAAAGAATATTGAAAGTATAAAATCATTAATCAAGCCAAACCCAACAACTTATGCTTTTAGGTTCATTAGTTCAAATACATAGTTTAAGAAAGGTAGCATGTGACTACTTATCACCTAAAAAGAGAAACATCCCAAATGAATCCTCCCTTTAGGTGTACTCTAGTTAAACTTAAATATAATTGATATAATAGTTTGTCTAATAATTTCCCTTAGGCATTTGTTAAGACTTTAATTTCTTTTGCTATATGATGTAATTAGATAACTAATTATACATATATGCACTAGTTGGCATTATTAAGTGTCAATGTTCTTTCTATTTTTAATGTCTTAATATGGCCACCTATTAGACTTTATGTCATTCAATGAACAAAAATATAGAAGTAGGTCAAATGATATCACAGTAATAATTAATCATAGTATACAAATCATTATGACAACAATGTTAGAATTGCTTTAAGAATGGAACCTCTATGGCCATTTAATCAATTATATGAATATGATCATCCATGTGATCAAGACACTCAGAGTTAATTAATAATTATTAGAATACTGATAGTAATGGTAGTAATAAAAAAAACTAACAATTATGACACTAACATTAGTAAAATAATAATAATAGTGCATTGAATTTTATTGAAATCAAATCAAATCAGCAAAAATGAGATGAAGAGAGCATAACCATAGGAAGCATTGATGCATAGACAAAGCATGCAAAAGTATTGCCTTTAAAGTAGCTTCTTTGATTATGAGCATTAACTAGTTTCCACATAGGTCTTTAATTTTCCGATAATGCATGATCATACTGACAAAATCTTTAATGGCTTTTATGTAGGTCCAAGTTAAAAGAGAGTCTAACAACTTATAAGCTCCACTACACTTTCATCAAAAATCCACACACTTATGAAAAAGTCATCCTATTTTTTTTCAATTTTTTTCATATAGGATAAATTACATGTAAGTTTCAACTTCTCAACACTCCCACTCACATGTGAGTCCCTCTTATGATTAGCAATTAAAGAAAGGCCACAACCTCTTCATAGTGACTAGATCAAGGTTGCTCGAAAACGAGTTTTAAAGATCAAGGCCACAACCTCTTCTAAACAAATCTGAACAATCAATTTTAGCAAAAAGAATCACAATGTTGACCAATTATAGAAAATTATTTTGAAACTAAGGTTTTAGGTCCAAAACATAATTTTGTCAAATCTTATTAATTTCTTCAAATTGAAAGTTTAGAAATGCAATTAGACATATTTTATAACATATTGTATAATCAATTCAAGAAAATAAGTCAATGATCAATCAATTTCAAAACAACAAGAGTTTTGACCAAGAAATTTGATTTCTATCGATTCTGGACAAATTTCTCAAATTGACACTTTCAACCTGCAATTAAATACATTTCAAAGCATCTTACAGAATCAATTGGTAAAAATTGTTTAAAATCGGACAAAGTAGAGCTATACCGATAAATCCTAGTTATAAATCCAAATTTCATAAATCAACCATATACAGCACAATCAACCCATCCAAATCAATCATCTAACTCATATACATAATCTAACAACGAATTTAGCTTATCATAAGCTAACTCAAAAATATGGATAAAACCCACAAGAATTTTGATCTAAAAATCCAGTTCTGATTAATTTCACACAAAATTTTCTAATTGATACTTCTAACATGAAATTAAATACAATTTAAAGCATAATGTAAATTCAATTTATCTAAACTAGCTTAATCGGATAAAATTGACAAATCCGGATATAGCCGGGTTACAAATCTAATTTTCAAAAATCAACCATAACCACTACAGTTAATCATTACAAATCACTCATACAACACACACACACACACATATATATATATATAATTAAACAACTAAATTATCTTATCATAAGCTAAATCATTTAAAATTAATTAAAACAGAAGTTAGGGTTTAAGTATTTATACCAAATGAATTGCTATGAAATTGGCGGGAGTAAGGGGTGCTATGGCGTCGTCGTTGGTCAAGGACCACTCATCGATGACGAGCTGTGCTAGAGACTGACGGGTGATGGCACGCCGCGGCTATCCTCGTGTGTTGCCGTTGCTGCTCGCTGCTTCTACGATGGAGGATGACAACAATGAGCTAGAGCAGGTGTGGTGGTGTGTTTAAGCAAGGGTGGTCAGTGTGGTGGTGTGACCTAGGTTGAAGGTGTAGAGAAAGAGGAGGCCGGGGTCGGGGGACGAGGGACGGAGCTCAAGCCAAAAATTAGAATGGTATAAGGGCGGGGGTAGTAGGCACGGGGGAGTTTAAGGAGTTGAAGGGTTTAAGTGTTTTTTTATTATATTTTATTTTTAGATTTTAGAGATTTGAAAAAAATATATTATAAAACATATATATATTTATTAGATATAGATATATATATATATATATATATATATATATATATATATATATATATATATATATATATATATATATATATATATATGTATGTATGTATGGAACTTAAACATTTTTAGCGACTAATAAATTAATGATTAATGATCAAATATTATATTAGTCGCAATAGATATACTAATAATGATGACTTTTAATAGTGGTCGTTAATAATATATCAATCACAACAAAAAAAATGGTCACTAAATTATTCATTAATGCACCTGTTTATTTTAGTGTAAAATAAATAAATTTAAAGTAGAAAATATTTGTTACAAATAAATCGTTAAAATTATTTTACTACTTTAAAGACATTTTATAATAAAAAATAATTTAAGTTTGCTAATAAAATATAACTCCATATCAAAGTCGTAATCACATAATGAATTTATAATTGGAAACAAATTTAAAATATTAAAATAAAAACACACCATGAAAATAAAAATATATTTTAAATAAAAATCATATAGCTTGAGGAAAAAGAAATAAAATATCAAAATAATAATTAACAGGAATTGAAAAATATATAAATCAAATTCTAAGGAACTGTAAAAAATTTAAATAATTTTTGTAAATGGAAATATATTTATAAATAGAAACGAAGATCATATGAATTTAATAAAAGTCATAATTGTGAATAAATTTTACTAGAATATTCTACAATGAAAAATGATTAAATAAATTCCAATATGAATTTAAAATCATCAATAAAACTATAAAACCAATCACAAATAAAATAATTAAATATTTTCATTAAATTTCATTAATAAAATCATTAAGTTTAAGGAAATTGAATTTAAAAAATATGAGGTATTACAATAATTATATAAATAACTATAATAATATTAGGCCTAAGAAGATCTAACAACCATGGGTAGACCGCTGCCTAGACCCTCGTCTCGTTGATCAAGTAGCGAGAACCCCATCATATAGGTCATTTGAAGTCTGACTTGACTGATTATTATGTACCTTTATTATAATATTTATTATTATAATTCATATAATAATTAGAGTTACTATAATTATTAATTATTATTATTATAATGATAACTTTTATTATTTTAAGAATAATTATTATTATTTTAATTATCATAGTTATGTTATAATAATATTAATTAACAATAATTATAATGATAATTATAATTATGGTTATAAATTAAATTATTAGTATTTTATATAAAAATTAGCAATTATCATAATAAGAGAAGTATCTCATGTATAAGAGGAATAAATCTATTATGCCACGAGATATAACAATAGTTGAAACATTTGTCTTTCTTATATACTAATACCAAGAGATATATTAGTGGGTATTAGTTTTTCTGGTACAATGTTACTAATACCCACAGATATAAAATTAGGCAAAAGATCTATTGGCATAACATACTATTACCAACAGATAAAAATTTTCTATGGGGAAAACTTTCTTCATTGCCCATAAAAAAAATCTCTTGGTATTAGTAACTTTTGCCAACAGAAAAAAAAATCTGTGACTAAATTTCTGTTGGCACAAGTCATAAATTTTGTAGTGGCACCTACCATCTTTATAGATTTGATGATGAGGATTTTTTACCTTTTCTCAATTATTATGGTTTTCATAGATAACATTTTGGTATAATCTAGGAATGGAGAGGATAATGAGTAGTACTATATGCCAAACTCTCTAAGTGTGAATATAGGGTTTGGGAGGTTCCATTTTCTATTCATGTGGTGTTAATAGGAGGACTCACCATCGATCCAACAAATAATATGGCAGTAACCAAGTATAAGGGACTTACTAGCATCCTGGAGGTTTATAGTTTCATAGGTTTTTCTTTGTACAACAAATGTTTTTTTAGGGAATTCTTAAAGGTAGTTTGTCCCTTGACTAACCTCATAAAGAAGATGAGAAAATTTTAGTGGGATGACACATGTGAGGGAGCATTTTAAGAGTTTTAGTAGCATTTAAGAATGACACTTATTTTGACTCTACCATCATGATGTGTTGAAGCACAAACTATGCTATCTATTGATTCGGCATAGTAAGGTAGTGTCTTAATCTTCTTATTTGTTAAAGAAACATAAGTAGATGTACTAGACACATGACTTGGAGTTTCCAATAGTCATCTTTGCAATGAAAAAGCTTAAGCATTTACATATGGGACTCGAATT
This sequence comes from Tamarix chinensis, assembly GCA_030549775.1. Classification (NCBI taxonomy): domain Eukaryota; kingdom Viridiplantae; phylum Streptophyta; class Magnoliopsida; order Caryophyllales; family Tamaricaceae; genus Tamarix; species Tamarix chinensis. The sequence continues at coordinate 65,160,941 of CM060179.1, read as the reverse complement.
AGATTCTTCATTGACCATAGGAGCCTCAAGTATATATTCACGATAAGGTATTTGAATATGAAGTAGATGATACGGTGAATTTTGGTGAATGACTATGATATCAAGTTAACATACAACAATAGTAGGGTGAACATCATTGCGGATGCCTTTAGTAGGAAGGCATCACACTCTTTGAGTAATTATGTGGTGGCTATTTGGTTACTAAAGGAGCTTGGTGGATGGGGATAGAGATCATTTAGCATTGCAGCCTAGAGGTTTAGATAAGTGCCTTGATGATTACGATGACTAATTTTGATGAGATCCAAGCAAGAAAGGATGGAGATTTTAAGATCGAGAGTGTTTGGTAGAAGGTTCAGGGCGATAGAGCAGAGAGATTCCAAATTCAAGAGATGGTTGGTGTGTACCTTAGAGTTATGTTGATTTGAAGTGTTAGATATTAGAGGAGGGTCATGATACTCCATATTTTATCCACCAAGGAGGGTTAAAGTTATATAAGGGCCTTAAGAAGATCTATTGGAGGTCTCGCATGAAGCAAGAGCTAGTGGAGTTTGTTTCGAGATCTTTAACCTATAAAAAGGTCAACATTGAGCACTAGAGGCCTACAAGATTAGTCCAGCCTTTAAGTGTTCTAAGATGGAAGTGGGACTATGTCTCAATGGATTTTGTGAGTGGGCTACTAACAACTTGTATAGGATATGACATGATCTAGGTTATCATGGAAAGATTGAATAAGTAGACACTATTTGTTTCAATGACGTTGACTTTGAGTCTGGATTGACTGGGTGATGCTTTTATGAGTTTTGTGGTGAGATGGTATGGAACACCTACAAGCATAGTCTCCAATCGGAATTTAAGCTTCCTTTTTAACTTTTGAGGGAAGTTATAGGATGTTATGGACACGAGATTGAGGAAGAGTACTGCCTTCCATCTAACTATAAACTAAGATGATGATTTAGACACTCAATGATATGTTATGGCTTACATTTTGGAATTTTAGGCCTATTGGGAGGAATTTCTACATTTGGTTGAGTTCTTGTACAATGACATGTATCACACTAGCATATTGATGGCACCCTTTGAGGCATTATATGTACGCAAGTGCCATACACCCTTGTGTTAGAGAAACATCAGTGAGATGAATGTAGTTGGTCCACCGATGATTGAGGAGACTAATCAATAGATTAAGATGATCTAGAATAATTTGTGACAAAATAAAAGTTACCAAAAGAGCTATATAAATAATAGGCATCGTATTGACAGATGTGAGCTGGGGGATAGAGTTTTATTAAGGGTTTCACTAATTAAAAGGGTGTAGAGATTTGATCAGAAATTAAGTTCAGCAGGAGATACATTGATCTTTATGAGATTCTTGATAAGGTTGGAAAGGTTGCATACCACTTAACACTTCTACCAGAGTTGGGCCAAGTTCGTAATATTTTCCACATCTCTCCACTAAATAAGTGCATTATAGATTTGTCCCATGTGAACAAGCCTGATGAGATCAAGTGTGATGATTCATTATCTTATGAGGAGGAACCTTTGTGGATTCTTGATAGTAAGGTGCATCAGACTTGGACAGGATTAGTTCCACTTGTGAAGATCGAGAAGAACATGTGCAAGTGAAGAAAACTTGAAAGATATAGAAGGACTTGTGCGAGCCACATCCTAAGCTTTCAAGAACATATTTGTTAGGCTTTAGGTTTTCTCTCTTTTAAGATGGTAGTAACTGGTAGTATAGCTTCAACTCCTATAGAGTTAAGCACCGAGATTACCTTCCCTTACTTCCTTTTTCTCTTATTCCCCAACCCTAATCTAGAATGATTAATATTGGAACCTAATTCTAATAAAGATAAATTTATATTTTACCTTAGCCTAATATCTAATCTAGAATCTAAATACTTTAACCTAATCTAAACATTAGTACGTTGTAAAATAAGTAATATCAACTCCCTAACTTTAAATTATTTGAACCTAAATCTAACTCTAAACTGCCTCTTATTTTTCTTTCTTTCTTTCTTTCATTCCTTTTTTGCTTCCTTTTCTCCCCTTACCTTCCTATCCCTTTTTCACTTTATTCTTCTATTATTCTTGAGTGAAACTTTCTCTAATAGACATGCCTCTTCCATTCCATCACCTTCGCCCAATCCTTTGACATGCCTCTTCCATACCCTAAGCTTATGGGTTGCATCAAAAACATTGCCCATCACCTATCTCCTTCACCCTCTACATCTTTTGCATAAATGTGTGAATATATACAATAGATTTAATAATGCAAACCTCCCTCAAGTTTATGTTGATATTTTTCTCCAAGAAATGCAGCCTTACTCTCCCCTTTTCCCTCCTCCTCACTATTGCCAATACAACCCACCTACATCTTTTTAACAATGCCTACTAAGCACCACACCCAAGCACCGGCAACCATAATGGAAGTATCATCACAACCACCATCCAAACTCACCATTTCCTCATCACTGTTACTACCGCTTCCTTTGAAAAAATTCACCACAACTCCTTACCTAGCTCTGGCACAACTAGCCAATCCCCACCCCACCATTAAGTCACTCCCACTAAATACACCACCCCTATTTGGCAATTTCCATCATTCTACCTTCATAAGCAATGACTTCCTCCACCATTTCCCTTCCTTTCCTTTAGCAACAACATAAGGTGCCATTACCCCACATATCCCCTTAGTAGATTCCACTATTCCCCTCCTTTTTGTTGAGTAAACTCCTCATGAAGTTGGTCGAGATTTCCTTTGTTAATATTTCATTAAATCTTAATAGATTTTTTTTAATTTTCTTAGGTGATTTACTAGTGTTATAGAGGATGGGAATAGGAAAAATGCATAGATATTGGAGCTTTAATCTATAATGATACTAGTCTTAGTATAGGGTTTTCATGCTAAGTATTATTTTTGAAATTGTGTATTATCATGTTCATTATTAACTATATAAATGCCTATTGTTAATTCTATGATATGATAATATGATGTAGTGTAATAAAAATATATGGGTTGAGAAGCATGTGATATTATTACTATAATATTTTATATGTGGCAACCCTGAGTGGACCTATATGATATGTAGTTGCAATATGTGCTTCATATATTATAATAAGTGAGAAATAATATATGAGATTTATGGTGATGAATGGAGGGTTTGGAAATAATGATACTGAAACATATAAGATTTTTATAAAATAAGGGTTTTAATTACCTATAAGGAGATTTTGGCCAATACTAGTTTAATATGGAGATTATTATATTTTAATGTGTTAGGTGATTAAAAATATACTAAAGGGTTAATATGAAATGATTATAGTAATCATGCATGGCCTAAGTTTAATGAAATGAGAAAATGTCTTAATTTAGAAATAGTAACCCTAAAATGGGGAGTTTATTATCATATGTTTCAAACATTAGGTTTAGACCATAAATTTCATATATGTTGTCAACATAGGTGTTTTGGGAATTTTTATTGAATTTGGTAATCATATAAGTCTTATAACAAAAGTTCTGATATATTTGTGAAATTAGGATTTTATAAAGCTTAGGAATTATTACATTTGAGATAGGGATATTATTGCATGTGAAAGACATTAGAGTTAGGAATTGAATTTAGGTTATGTTAATAATAATAATATTTGAGGAAGAGATATGTAATTTGGTGGATAAAAGAGAAAAAGAGAAGTTGTGCCTAAAATTATGAATACAGGTTTCTAGGGATGTATAAGGATCTTAACCCCTGAGAAAAAGATTATTATCTATTTGATTGTTCTTTACCTTCTTCAATTGTGTTTGTTACCTATATAATCAATAAAAAATAAATTAATAATCTAAAGTGAAAGATCATGTGACTAGGTCTAAGTTGTTTTATGGGTCCGTTTCACCAAATGATATTAGTAGCTTAGAAGTGTTTTGCCTTTCGAGGTGCATTGGTTTATTCCACTAGATTATGAATATTAGTGCCCTAAACTCAACTTGAATTATAATATGTTATGAGATAATTAAATAATAGATAATACATTAATGATTTAAAGTGAAAGAGTTCGTGAGTCAAGATCGACGTGTTGGGTCCATTCCACTCAAGGATAATAGTGGCTTACATGTGTTGTCCTTAAGAAATGCTATAGATCGTGTCATCAATTTAAAAATAGTGGTTTAGATTCATTTTATCCCAAGAATTGTTGGGTCCATTCTACCGAATGATAATAGTGGCTCAGGTTTATTATCTTTGAGAAGCGTTCCAAACTATTCCATTATTTTAAGAATAGTGGGGTCCCTAACTGAAAAGTAAATAAAAGAATGGAGTATTTTATATCTAATAATGAGGGCTGGATGAGTAATTTTCATATATTTTTTTGTCACTAACATGTGTACTTACTTATTGCTATGAATGCATGCAATGCATTGTATCCCTTACTCGATTATATTGTCACCTTTCGTAGTACGTAGTATATTGACCATCATTTTCATGGGTGCTACTCATTCCCATAAGCAAGTGACCCTAATGTCTGTGTGTAGTTCAATGAGGACCCACCAGACAAATTTATAGGCTTTGATTATTAATATGAGGCAAATTGATTTGTTGTACCAGGGCTTTTGGGCATAGAGGCATATTATCCAAATGGTAGTTTACCTATATACCTTTTTGGACTCTTAGATCCATGGTATACCTTTTTTTGTATTTTGGATATTATACTCTGAGGTCATATCTAACTCCTATTTATGATCCTGAAAATTCTGTCATTTTCTATATATCATGATTTTAATTTTAATTGTTTTGCATTATGGTTGATGTAAGAATGGTAAGGTAAGCTAGACATATATTAATTACAATGGTAATACCCAGCTATTTAGTGTCATCCATAGTGCACCTTAAAAGGTGTGATCCATATGTTTTCATAATCATTTTTGTAGGAAAAATTGATAAGATCAAGGCCATCCTTCCCTGTGCCCTAAGACTAGAGTACACACACCCTAAGAAAATCCTCTAAGGTCTAAATAGTGCACTCGATCAAATAATTTATAATTAGATGGAGAACGCTACTCATCTTAAGATGTGTCTTAAAAGCTTCTTTTAACTTTTGATAAATGATAGAGTAATCTAGAGCCTTAGTCCAACACAATATATTTGGTCATCCCATGGTACCGCACCACTTGCTTCTTGTAACTACTGACCAACTACTCCATGCTCCTAGTTAACTTCTTTTGTATAAATACTACTGACTTGGTCAATCAATTAACTTTAATCGAGACCAATTTTGAACCATTGCATGTCTAAGGTCAACCACTAAAAAACCTCTAACGTTTACACCAACTCTATAGGGAACTTGTGCTTTATTTTGACCTTCTTACAATTCAAGCACTTAACTATAAAGTCTACAATATCTTGCTTTATATAGGGTCACAAACAAATTTGCTTTAGGTCCTTTTATAACTTATCCCACCAAGTATGGAGGAAATAAGGCACATGATAGTCCTCTACTAGAATATTGTTCTTAAGGTCACCACAACTATAAGGAACACACCACCTTCTTCAAATACAAATAGTGTCATCCTCAAAAATCTAAAACCCCACAACTCTACCCAATGTTATAGCCCATCTAATCTACACAAGCTTGACATCATTTGGTTGAGTATCTTGGATATCATGAAATATGGTTAATATGATTGTGAGAATGCCCATCCTTGTCTCAAGATACCCAAACCTTATGATCTCTATGCCCATGTACTAAAAGATCCCATATCCATTTAGAAACCAATAATGAACCTTGAGAATATGAAGTATTCCTACTGAGAGCATATGCTATGACATTGGTCTTACACTCATGGTGGGTCATCATTAAATCATTCTCAGCCAACTTTAGCCATCTTCGAAGTATCATATTCATCTCTCATTAAGTGAAGATATACTTGAGGCTCTTATGGTATGTGAAGAACTTACAATACACTCCATGCAAATAAGGTTTCTAGATCTTCATGGAAAAAAAACAATTGCGGCTAGCTTAAGGTCATAAGTCAAATAATTCTACTCATATTCCTTCAACTAATGAGAAGCATACGTCACTATCCTCTTATGCTACATAATTACACATCCTAAATCATACTTGGATGAGTCATTATACACCTCAAACCTAATTGTATCTGATGATAATGTAAACACCAGAGATGAAGTTGATCTCTGCTTTAACTTCTCAAAAGCCTTGCTGCACTTATCATCCCACTAAAAGCATGTTATATTCTTCAATAAGGTTTTCAAAGGATGAGCTATCCTAGAAAAGGAAAGGATGACATGCATATATTAGCCTCCTATTCTAAGAAAACTATATACATTTCCCTTGTTAAAAAGCATGAGGCTTTAAAACCCTCTACTCTAGAGTAATGATACTAGCCCCACTATCTGTCAGTTAGGCCTTCAAGGTTGGAGACATTAGAACCATAGTACCCTACAAAAGTGTTGGTCCCTATTGAATGCTACCTCTAGTCATCCAAAAACAAAATTGATAAAGCCCTAACCTACCAAATCCATGACACTGAACCAACTACTTAGCAAAATTAACTCCATGATGAATCTCACCACAATACTGAAATATGAAGCACCTTATGTTAGATGACTCAACTATCTTCCATAGTGAGGTGAGAACCCCAACTAGTGACTTCCTATGACTAGGAATTACATCGCTCCACTTAAGCTCTAACCTCCCTTAAACCTCTACTAAGCCCTTGATTGGGTAATACAGGCCTATGAAATCATCGATGCCTCTAAGGCATAATCATACATGGCCTACAAGTCTTACACAAGATTCTACACTAACATCTCACAAAGTCTCGGCACAACCCCAACTAAAACTAGTAAACCTCCACCCTCTAATCAACAATGACCTTTGGAGAAAAACGAACTAGATTAAGATAATAGTTTTATTACTCCTCCACTCTACATGCACCCTAACTTAGGGTCGTAAACTTGTTACACTTTACCATCCAAAGGTAAGCAGGGTATCAATGAGCCCTAAACATCTCCACAAAAGGCACCTACTAATGTAGAGTGGCTCCTCTCCAATACTGACCTCTACACCACTCATCTATAAGACCTTACAAGTTAAACACCCTAGTATCTACTCACATACCTCTAAACTGCCACTAGCAACGAAGAGTCGTCAAATTCCCTCAGCCAATGCTCCAGATGATCTTGGTCCTCCTATATCTCAAAGATTGATGAGTGGTGATGAACAACTATCTGAAGCCAAAACTTCTATGTTAGCATCAAAATAAGAGGTGGCAGCGATGAATGCAGAACCTCCTCATGCTAAATTTGTCACTTCATATAGGCCCCAACTCTCCCCATGAGTCACTTGAGTAGTTGGTTTGCAGCCATCAAAATCTAAACATACTAAAAGATGTTAAAAAAAAAGGTATACCTACCAGCTTAGTATATATGGATGTAACATGTTTCACATAAGATAGTAGTTAATTCAACTAAGAATTTAAGGAAAAACCTCAACCCTAAGCAACTCTTTCACACAAACTACACTAATTCTACTAGCTTGTATAAGGATAAAGAAACACATTTTTGTAAATCAACATCATGAATCAAAACCATACGATTTGATACAAACACGTATCACCAAAAGGATTTGGATAATAAAATTTTATTTGTAAAGACAATACAAAAGCATACTAAAAAAATCAGGAGGATATCACTACTACATCAACCATGTGAGAGGTATAATCATTACCTATCACATGTTTGATGTAAGGCAAAATAGAATGAAGAATAAAGAAGGCACCATTTAAATGTACAATAGTAATAACAATAATGAAAAGAATAATTTGGATGAAAGAGAGATTTACAAAAACAAAATAGATGAACCAAATACAAGTGTTTAAATACCTAGAAAGAATAAAAAAGAATATCCAGCATAATGGACAAAATAATTCTAAGCAAGTTAACCTATCTCATAACTAAACATAAATGTAATCCTCGATCCCTAAGTAATGGTCAACTATTGGCCCATGGCATCATCCTCAAGATACTCAAGGTGAGAGCCTTAACCCTACAAATCATCCGCTACTTACCAAAACAAAAGTCAAATCACCAGTGTGACTAAAAAATGTAATATCACTATGGTGAAGTACTAGAAAAACAAACTACCTGCAACATCATAAGGCTAATGCTTCATATTGAGGTCATATAGTAGCATGTTATGTGGCATCGATAAGAAATACAACACATCTCACAAATAACATATATGAAATAGAAAAATATGTGAAGCACACATGACCACTCATCCATGAATTGCTAATAACAAAAAATTAGGGGGAAACACATAATATCATTATCCACGAAAAAAGACTAGCATAGGGCAGGCACTTGGATCATAACTATACACTTCTTCTAAAGGGACTTTTCTTGCGAAACTTTTACATCCACCATAATTTATCACCTAGGTAAAGAGCATACATTAACTTATTGGACTGCAAATCCCTAATAACACATCCATTATAATTAAACCATTATCTATATCCAAGATTGGGACGAACGTAGGACTACCAATCCTAAAACTATTATACTCTCATGCTAAAGGGCTTTTCACAGGGATCTTCCACATCCACCATATTTAGGATACTATGTAAATGGAATATGCTCAATTTTTAGTTTACAACACCCTAACTAAACATCCAATATATCATTCTATAGGTTAATGCAAAATGGGTGTTTTAAGTTTTGACGCCAAAAACTAATCAAGGTACTCCAGCCACACAAAAATATTCATCAATTTTCATTTCCTTGAGTTCTAATTATGCATAGGAAAGATCATGATTTAATCACATTAATGGAAAATTTAAGATACAAACCTTAAAGAAATATTAAAAAAATAATAAATTAGCATGCCAAACTTAGGCTGAACTATTTGATTAGTCATTAGCACCAGTTCACTTATCTAATCACACCAGACCTAAGGAAAAAAATAGATACACATCAATTTGAGTTAACTTGTTTGTTAAAATGATGGACTATTCATATAAATCTGTTGATAGGTTTGGCCAAACTAGTCAATGTGTTTAGGCCAAGATCAAAACCACCTTAGTCACAAAATAACCAATTGATGGGTATAGGAAACCAGTTGATTGTTCAAAAAAACTCCATCACCTAGTTCATCAACCAATTGATCATTAACACAACTCGTTGATGTAGCTACCTAACCAAACGACTATCTACACAACTAATTCATCGTTATAACAAATAGATTGACTAGTCTGAGCGAAATAATGCCTATACCCAAAATTCTACACTTAACTTAAAAATAGAATTCCTTCCAAAGAAAACCTCAACACATTTCTATATTGTAAAACACATAGGAAAACATACTCCATACATAGAAGTATATGGATACATTGTAGAAATGTGATACTCGTTAAGAATAAAGATAAATTAATCAAATTCAAACATGATATAAAATACTAAACACATTACCATGTGATCGAATCTAAGAACTTAAAGTAGCACATATACATGAAAAATTATACAGAAACCATTAAACCACAATAAATAGGAAAATTTCTTATTCATAGTAGAGATAAGGATATCTCACCTCCATGTGAATTCTTCTAGGACAAAAGTTATCCCAACTTGATGGTTTCTACCACTACCCTAGATTTCTTAATGCAACAAAGAATTTTAAAAAAACTAAAATTCCTCTTTAGGAAACCAATTAAAATTGAAACAAAAGATAAACAAAAGAAGAGGCAAAACTCTAACCTTCTCTCTAGAACAATTTATCAAGGGAATAAAAGTGGGATCTTCAACCTTTATCTACAAATTTATCCTTTATTTTTTAAATACACCAAATTAGAGCTAAGGTTAAGATTAAAGGAAGAGAGATGAGAGAAAAATAATCAACTAAAGGGATCAAATCCAAGAGGTAAGCTCTATTTTCTAGCAAAAGAAGATAAGGGAGAACATGAGGAAATACCCAATGCCTAGCAATTTAACCCAAATGATAGGAAGGAGAGGAAAAAGTGTAGATGAAAGGAGATAAAATGAGAAAGAAAATAGAGTGTAAAGGAGAGTTAGTGGATCAACCCATCTAAGAGAGGAGAGAGGGTGGGTTGAATTTCGTTGAGTGTATAGGACCAAAGTGTAAGAAGATGAATGAAGAAAATGAGGAAGGTAGAGTGAAATCGAGTGGTGGAAGAGGTGGGTAATTCAAGTGAGAAGGTGCAGAATGTTCTTCATACAACCATGAATGCCATAATAGAGAGAAAATTAAGGAAGAGTATATGACAGACTACCTTGAAAGTACTTTTGGGGAATTTTTAGTTAAATAAAATTATTAGATGACATAAATAATATAAAACTAATCCCACAACATTAAAAAAATTTATTATTGGCACAAATAGACTCTAATTAAAAGTTTTCATATACAATGGAAAGACAATTGAAGCTAAAATAGAAAAAAAAAATTAAGAATCGCAGCATAACTAGTCCATTAGTTTAAGAAACTAATTGATTGGTTATCCCAAAAATGAACATGCTAGTTCCTCATTGTATCAAATCATTGGTTTGAGGGATTTGTCACCTTGTATGTTTAAAATTCACCTTTTGACCAAACTTTCATTCCCTTTTCGAAACCAAAATAAAATATTTATCTATATGAATTTAATTTTAAATTTATTTTGAAGGATTTTAGGATAGTTTTTCATAACAGGTGTGTTCCTATTTTTTTCTTTAATTCTTGCTCAAATAATTTCTAATCTTTTAGATTATAGTCTATTTGTGTTAGTAAGAATTTTAGGGCATTTTGGGAACATTTTCTTAATATATAGATAATTAAATTATTTTAACTAATTAAAATCCACTGTAAAGTAGTTCTGGTACCTTTTTTTATGTGTTATTTTTCTCTTTTCTTACCTTTCTTTTTACTTATAGGTTGTGTTTGTAGGCCTTTGAGGCTGATTTTCTCAACCTACTAGACATGCCTTAGTCATATCTCCACTCCACCAACCCCTTAGCTACTAATTTCAAGCCATACAACTTTTTGCTCATACCCATTCTATAATACCCCATCCTCAATTCTTTTAAAATATGTATAAAATTATGTTGAAATAAAATGAATTAGTTTTGATTTTGATGTAAGAGCATCCCCAATTGATGATCTTAATCTAGCCATTAATTTACCTAAGTTTTTTAGCCACAAAACTCTCCTTTCTTGGAAAAAATAATTATTTATCAAAAATAAGGCATGCCATCCATGTAAGATATGCAAACCTTCTCCTTGTGCCGTCCAAAAACCAACAAAAAAGAAGGCACCTAAGGACACAGTTTTTTCAAATCATATCCCTATATTTTTACCTATATTTCCTTAAGATTTTTGACCCTAAATAGCCCTGAACAATGAATCCTATCAACACCCCTTGGATGACACACAAATCAACCACAAGTCCCTCTCATATTAGATGTCAAGTCACTTTGGCACTTGGAAAAAACAATGTAGATTTAGGGGAAAACAAGGAAGGATAGAAGACATTCCTTACTTCTTTTTGTTACTTACAAGATTAAAATAACCTTTGCCTCTTTCCTTTTGTATATTATGGTTATTGTGTGAACTAAAACATGTGATAATGGGGAGGGAGATTCAAAAGTCTGCATAAGCGTCCACCCCCATGATCAAAACACATGAGCTAAAATTAGGTAGAGTTTCTTCTTCAATTAAGCTCTAATTATATGTATTAGTTAGTTAATTTGTATCAATTTGATATCAAAGATTAGGTTATATCAATTTGGCTCTTGTGTTTTTCCTCTCATCAGCCTTGTCTAAACCAAACACACACACAAAAATCTTCTAGGTAACCACCCCCATTCAAAAACTATCCCATTTTTTCCTTCCCATAATCAACTATTATTCTCTTATTAACCTTCATATCCTTTAATAGGATACCTTCCTTTACACAGAGGGTTGAGCCTTGAAGAAACAAATGATTTAGTAAGGTATAGAGCCATTGAATTTCTTCAAAATGATATAAGGAGAGTACTTGATGCCTTAGAAAAATTATTCCCTAATGTGATTGGAGACCATCCTAGAAAAACACCCGTATTTCGTGAGCCACATGAATATTTCAAGCATATTGGTAGTGAGAGTGGAGAAGATTCATCCTCAAGTGAGCTATGTTTGAAGCTAAGGATGAGGAATAATAAAAAAGAATAAAACTTTCATGATGTTAAGGCCGAGGTCCCAAAGTTTAAAGGTAATCACAATCCCAAAGAATTTCTAGAAGGGAGTGGAGGTGTAGTAGGTTATTTGTGAAAAAGGGCTATTGTGACAGAAGAAGAAGAACAATAAGAAGAAGAAGAAGAAGAGGGCCCTGATGTAAGAGCATCCCCTTCACCAAATCTAATATTAACCACACTCCTCCCCAAATTAGAAGACCCAAAAAATCTTCTAAGTTGGGAGGGATTCCACTAAATTACCCACCCATAAACTTGCCTTCCTAACCCCTTTCTTTCTTGTACTCATTTATGAGAAACCAAATGCAACCCAAACCCCTTGAGTTTTTCACGTAAAAAAGGATCCATGCACAAGTCATGCAAACTCCTCCTAGCCACCCTATATTTGCATCCCATTTACCAAGCAAATGAATCCACTTTTCCTTCCCTAATCCTGCACACTTGTACCCAAATTCCAACCACCTTTCCTTCCCCTAATCCTAACCTTTTCATGACTCCCCTATAGGTCATAAATCCCAACCCTCCATGCCACCTTTTCTAGTCTACAAACACACTAGGGGGTCCTTTGTTGGATAGCCTAAAAGATAAAAAGGAAGAGAGAATTTGGTGCCCTACAAGTGCCGAATTACAGCCATTTTTGGGGTCTTAAAGTCCTCACCTTTTGTACTAGTGGCAACCTCATTGTAGGTTGATTTTAGGGGTTAGAATTTTATTTAGTTTTAATCATGCAATAGCTTGTACTTAAAGGATTTTAATTGTACTCAACCAAATAAGCCAAGAAAGGGGTTGGATAAGGGTGGGACACATGACCACAAATGGGTGGGGAAAACTAGGTAAAGTTTGGTTAGAATTAAAATAGGATAGTTACCTAATGAGCAACTAGATAGTTTGGTTTCTAATGGGCCCACAAATCTAGTTGGGTATGGTTACGTTGTAACTAGATATTTTTAACGCTATATAAAGGAAAGTAAAGTTTGAATGAGAGGGTCTTTGGTTAATTTTATTCACCTCCTTGTTGAGTGAAAAATACCTCCATTGTTAGTGCATACCTTAGTTGATTTATCTCCCAAAAGTCTTGTGTCATTTATCTTAAGTGTTACATTTATTAAGTGGTAGATTAAATTGTATAAACTAAGGGTCACATAGTTCATATATTCTTCACTTCATCTTCCATCTCCATTTTTTATGGTCCTTTGGCATCCACCATTTAATCTCCTAAGTTTAATCCAATTTTTATCCACCATGCGTCAAATTGATATCAAATCTTAGGTGGTTATAATTTTCATTTTCATTTTCATTCTCTTATTAGTCCTACACCTTTGTCTAAGCCAAACAATCACAAAAAAAATTTCTAGCCCCCATCAAGCCCTTTTGAACCTATTCCCTACAAAAAATAAAGAAATTTTTTCTTCATAAACAAGCCTTTTGAGCCATTCCCTACAAGAAAGAATTTTTTTTTTCATAATTTAGCCTTTTCAAACCATTCCATGCAAGAAAGAAAAAATTTATTCATCATTCAGCTTTTTCGAGCCATTCCTTGGAAGAAAGAAAAACTTTCTTCATCATCTAATAGCCTTTGAAGCCTTTTTACACTAACAATATAATTTTAGGCCTATGGATGATCATCCCAAAACTAGGGGTTTAAACCTCAATGAGGTGCACAATAAAAGAAGATATCATACCATCAAATCCTTAAAACTAGACACTCAAAGAATAGATCACACATTGTTAACATTGCAATAAGAAATGGGCCACATCCAATCCCTCTTACAACAACTTGTCCCAAATCACAAACCTCCAATAAACCATCAAAATCAAGCCCCCTTGAATTAGAAGAACCCCATTGTGTTGAAAACCACTCAAGTGAAGATGATTCTTCAACAAGTGAGTCATCTAGTGAAGTAAGAAGAGGGGAAGAGAAAAAGGAAGAGACTTTGGGGATATCATAACTGAAGTCCTAATGTTCGAAGTCCAAAATAATCTGGAAGAATTACTAGAATGGGAATTAAGGTGCTCTAGGATTTTTGAGGCCAAAGAGTATAAGGATGACAAAAGCTTCAAAGTATTCACCTTGAAGCTAAAGGGGCATGCTTGTCTTTGGTGGGAAAACCTTACCAACCAAAGAAAGAGGGAATTAGGGTGGCTAGGGATGATTTTTTTTTTGATAAATAATAAGATTTATTACTTTTGAAAGAGAGCACAACATTTAATGCAATCAAGAAGCGATAACCACCTAGCATACTTAGCATGTAAACTATGGTGCATTATCCTCCTAGAGACATTCATAATGATGATTCCTAAAATCATAGAATTTGGCCTAGCCCTATTCTAAAAAACCTAAGGTTCCTTTCATGCCAAATAGTAGCAAGGTAAGAAAAAAAGAAAGCTCCTAAAATGTGTTTTTTCTTTGATGTCTGTCGAGATCTTGTAGTTAAGGCCTTGATTTCATGGTCCCAATCAAAAATCAGGTCACTTCTACCACCAACCTTCCTGATATGTTGCCAAAAAATGGAAGTATTAGGATAAAACAAAAATAAGTGTTCTCTGGTCTCCATCTGTTGCTGACAGAAAACACAACTTTGTTCCACCTCCATACCTAGATCCCACATCCTGGCTTTAGTTAACAATATATTCCTGCATGCAAGCCATGGTGTAAATCTTAATCTTGGGACTCTTAAAGGTCTCCATACCAGATTTGCCCATGATTGCTTGTCTTGTTTAGCTTAAATGGAATGATAAGCTATTTGAATGCTATACATAGTAAAATTCCTTGTCTCAAAACTCCATATATACTCCTGTAATAGAGGTCTTGTTTGCAAAATCCTGAGAAAAATCTAGGAAGTATAAGAAGAAGGAGTAAAATCACACACAGTTCCCTGCTTAAGGTATATGGAATGCACCCATTTGACCCATAATGTATCCTTTTTGCTGCAATATTCAATAGAAGCTTCCCCAAAGCACAACAATTCCAAAGCTCTACATTGAGTAATCCAAGTCCACCTTTATTGATTGGTGAACAAAGCTTATCCCAAGCAACAAGGGCAGCCTTCCTTACATGAAACTTTCCAGACCAAAGGAAACTCCTGCACAAGCTAATAAAATAGTGCAACAATTTCCTATGGAGCAAAATAATTTGACTAAAGTAGAGTTAGATACTAAATAAGACAGATTTAATGAGTTGTAGCTGACCAACATAAGAAAGAAATAAGTTGCTCCAATGTTTCAATCTAGCAGTAATCTTATCCAGCAATGGTTGCAGATGACTTGTAGACAAACGAGCTGATGTCAAAGGCAAGCCTAGATAAGTGATAGGAAAAACACCTACAGGGAACCTGAGAAAACCTAGAATGGCTTCTTGGGTATGGGTATCAACACCCCTAAAATACACACTACACTTAAGAGGGTTAATAGATAGTCCTAAAAGTGCGGAGAATTGAGTCATCACCTCTTGAAGACACATAACACTCTATAGATTACCCTTATAGAACAGCAATAAATCATCAGCAAATTTGAGATTGATGAGCCTCAGGCCTTTACAACTAGGATGAGTATTAAACCTTGGATCAACCCATAGCTTCTTCAAATGTATACTGAAATAATCCATCACTAGCACAAACAAATAAGGAGATAAAGAATCTCCTTGCTTTAAACACCCCATTAAAGGTGACAGAGTAAGACATAGTGGTCACACAAGCCATAATCAACTTTACAAAGTGGGGAGGAAAACCATACAAGATAAGGAGATGTTATAGAAAATTCCAATTTACCATGTCATATGCTTTTTGAAGATCGATCTTAATCATACATCTAGGTGAGATGCCTTTATTAGAGTATTTTCTAACTAAATCATGAGCCAAAAGTATATTTTCTCCAATGTTTTTCCCCTTGATGAAAGCATTCTGAGAATGATCAATAATAGTGGGCATAATACTCTTCAATATATGGGAAAAAAATTTGGAGATAATTTTATACAACACATTGTAGCAAGCTATGGGTCTAAACTCAATTACCCTATTTGCATTTGGTTTCTTTGGGATAAGAGTTAAAGCTGTGATGTTTAGCTTCCTAGGAAAGAAACTAGAGACAAAAAATTCTCGAATAGCCCACAATACCTCATCAGCAATAATAGGCCAACTAGCCTTGAAAAAACCTGTAGAAAAACCATCAACCCCAGGAGCTTTAGTATCACCCATAGAGAAGATAGCCTCTTTGGGTTCAGCTGTTGTTACAGGAGCAATGAGCCTAGCATGGTGAGAATGAGCTACAAAGGAATCAATAATAGAAGGATCCAGATCTCCCTCCCTGCTAGTAATAGATCCCAAGAGTTGCTTATAGTAAGCAATGAAAGCAACTTGAATATTGTTAGCCCCTCTAACTTCATTTTCTTCAGAATCCAGCAGCAAGATCACTAATTTCTTTTGATGCCTCTCCTTCACCTTAGCATAAAAAAATTTATGATTTGAATCCTCACAATTGAGCCACTAAATGGAGGCTTTCTATTTAAAGAAAAGTTCTTCACAATATAGTAAATGATGGTAGTGTCTCTCTTTCAAGTGAAGTAGCCTTCTCTTATCACCATCACTAGGGTTGGAATAGAAATAATTTTGTAGGACAGCCACCTCCTCCCTAGCAGTCTGCACTTTGAGCCATATTTATCTCTGTTAAGTTTCTTAAACTCCTGTTTCAAAAGCCCTAATCTCCTTAAAACTCTGAGAAGACAATTCCCTCCCAAATTTATCCTCCAAATTCTCTGGACAATAGGTATAAACTCCTAAGATTCAGTCCAAAACTGAAAAAACTTCAAAGGTTTAGGGCCTGACAGAAAGGAAATATTTAGATGGATAACCACAAGACTATGGTCAAAAATTAAGGGGCTTAGAAATTCTGCCATAGACTAAAGAAAAGACTCCAGCCATGCTAAATTCACTAGAGCTCTATCCAGCTTGCAACAAACCTCCTCCTCTCCTTCTCTATAAATGGACCAAGTGAATTGACACCCCTGACTTTGAAGATCAAAAATACTTAGCTCTTGACAATAATCCCTAAAGTCTTTAACATCAGATACATTAGGAAGCCTACCCTAGAATTTATCAGAAGCATGCAGCACTACATTAAAATCCCCTACCACAATCTAAGGAACATTTCCTGGTGAATGAACCTGCAACCATTACCATAAAGCCTTTCGTTCAGCACCACTATTATAAGTATAGACAAAAGCCACAAAGAAACTTGCATTAGTCTACAAATTTGTAACATGACATAAAATAGCCTGATCACAAAGAGAGTAAGGCCCTAGCACCCAAACATTTGGATTCCAAATGACCCAGATCCTACCATTATGATGCTAAGAATAATTAGTAATGGTAGACCAACCCTTTTGGATCTTATTAAACATAGCAGCAAAGTTGGGTTCTTTAACTCTAGTTTCAAGTAAACTAAATAAAGATAACTTGTGCCTAGCACAAAACCTCATGACTTCCTTATGCTTGGAAGTCTTATTCAAGCCACGAACATTCCAATAACTAAGCATATCCCCCAGGATCTAGGAATGAAGAACCCTATCCACTCCCATGAACACCTCCTTCTCCATCCACCGCTAAACCATGCTCACCAATAGGACCCTCCTGAGACCGAGCCAAGAGAGCCCTATATCTAGTCATCCTTGGTTCAATAAAATTAGAAGTTCTCTGGATAGACTGAGCTAATCTAAACTTCCTCCCCCTGCTGTAGAGGAAGATCAAGGAAGTGAAGGACCAGATTCAATCAAAATATGATCCTCCCCGGGTGTAGGCACAGAATGAGCTACATCCCCTGTGTGAGGGTTACCATCAAAAGCAAAAACATTCCCAGTAAAATGCTGATCCTCCACAAATGTATGCCTAGGAAGATCAGTCATAGGCCCTGGATGGAGATGATCTGTAGCTGCAAGAGCCTTGCCCTTCCTTAGGTCCCTCACTATTCTCCACTCTCCCCCTTTGTCTTACATCTCCTCACATCATGACCAAAACAATCACACAATGGAAAATACAAAGGCTTCCAATCATATTCCACTCTTTATTCCACTTCCATCCGCTCAGGATCCAAAATTAGAAAAGATTCGAAAAGAGGTTTTTTAACATTAGCCTCAACCGCACTTAAGGATAGGAAGCTCTATCCCTAGATGTTGTAAAAGCATCTGTACACACTGGATTACCAACAGCACTTGTAATTCTACTGAGGGATCTTAAGGACCAATATTCCAGGGGAAGATTTGGGAACTGAATCCATAAGGGTAACACCTGCATCTCATCAGGGTTAAATTTCAAGCACCTATGCCATCTTTTCAACACAAAAGGTCAGTTAAAAAACATCCAATGTTGGCTAATAACCCAAGTATCATCCTTTTGTGAATTAAACCTAAATAGATAAAATCAAGATGTAAAATGATTTGGGGAGGTTTAATACTCGACTATTATCTTTTAACAAAACCACACATATGATTGTAAGAGGGGCCATCTCCAAAGACAAATCCAATCAAAGTGTTAGCCCATTGAAGAGCTTCAGCCTCAACATCCTCCTTTTCTAGTTTGACCAAAACATGTCCATTGTCATAAGAAGGGTTCTGAAAATTCAAAGATTATCCATGGCTTGTGATTCGGTTACCCATAACCACATCCCTCTAGGATGATAAGATAGGGGGGATGCAGGTTGTAGCGGATCTCAAACTAACTCCCTAGCAATAGAGTTTGAAGGAACACCCTCAGGTCCATAAATTCCCACTGCAAGGGTCTATACTGGGTATAAGATACATTAAGGATCGGTTCAGAAGTCCTATCCATTCAATCATAATAACGTCAATCAAATCTCCCTCAGAAGGACGGGTCGACGCAAAAGTCTCGGCATTTGAAGGATCCTTGGTCCCAGAAGTGTTTGCAATCTTATTAGAAACAGCATTAGTAGACACCACTCCACTATCATCAATAGCCTTTGTCTTACCCTACATAAGAGAACCAGCCAAAGATCTTCTCTTCTTCGCCATGACCAAACTGCTCACTCAAACCCTAGGATAGAGGAGAGAGCATCTAAATAGTTTTATTTCACGTGTTTTAATTATACCATATCTGGGATCAGCTTTCATGGCTCATGCATGCCCTAATTTTTACATAAAAGGTGAAAAATTTTGGGTTGTATTTGGATGCTCATTAATAAGCACAAAAAAGAAAGGGGTTGGAAAGAGAAGTTGATGGGAGGATAATTTAGTGGAAACCTTCCCAATTTAGGAAAAAAAAATTCGGTCTTCTAATTTAGGTAGAAGGGAGGGTCAAAACCATATATTGATGAACACCTATATTGATGTAGGAGTATCCCATAATAATATTTCACAAATTATTTTTTCTAAGTTAGAGGATCACAAAATACTCTTAACTTGGATAAAATTAATTAGATAAATATGAGAGAATAAGTGGACATACAAGCCCATGAACCAACCATATCCAGCCTATGCCCAGCTAACTATAGTGTTATATCAATCCTAAGCCCAACCAAACATTTTATCGTTGTTTCCAAGCATTATGCCACCTAAGAAGCCAAATCAACCTTCTTAACATGGTGATTTTAAAAAACAAAAAGAATCAAGACAAATGGATGGTGGAGTAGGTGAGGAAAGTCAGTCAAGTCAACTTTGGGTAATGATCATCTCAAGCTAACAACCAGCACAAGTAAACCCTATTTGTTGAACCAAAGGTTTAACCCAATGAATCAAGTTGTGTTGATTGACTAAAGCATGATGACTGATTGATTAATTATGGGAAGTGATTGATTGATTTTATGTTGATAAATCAAATTGTACAGTCAATCATATGGAAATATGGGTGTTTAAAATCAGGCCATAACACCCTCCATGTGTTGAACCTAATCTAATTACAATTCAAATCCTTGTTAACTTGGATTAGGTAACTAGATTAGTTAGAATTTAAATAAGTAGGTAAAGGGAAGGGTAGAATGTACAAATGGATGCCATTATAAATATGTATAGCCTCAACACAATGAGACACACTACCCCTTGAATTAAAATCATACTTTTGAAGCTCCTATATTCCCTTTCTTCAAAGTTGAGTGAAAACTTTATTTTGAGTGTAAAATCTCATAACTTTTATCTAAAGTGTTGAAACCTTGAGTGGTAGTTGTGATTTTTTGATCTTTGGCTCTACCTTAGATCAAATACTATCCTACTTCTCATCTTTTCTCTCTTTTTAAATTTTGGTAGTAAATTATCCCATAATCCACCATGTTCCATTAAGCATGTGCCAACTTGTTTAGCATAGGCATCAAATGCCTTAGATCAAACACTATCCTACTTCTTATCCCTTCTCTCTTTTTAACTTTTAGAGGTTAATTATCATATAAGCCGCCATATTCCATTAAGCTTGTGCCAACTTTTTTAGCATATGCATCATATATAAGTGAAAGAAATGACTAAATGAATATGATTTTGTTCTACCCACACCTCCTCTTTTTCGAGTGAGATATACCTCCTTGGTAAGTGCATGCCTTGGTTGAAATGTGATAAAATTCTTAGCTCTTTTACCTTAAGTGTTGCATTAATTAAGTGGTAGATTCATGTGTCTATTATAAGGGTTACATAGATCATATGTCCCTCTCCTCATCTCCCCCTCTTCCATATTTATTTTTAGTGGTCATTTACAACCACCTTCTTGATTTCCTAAGTTTAACCCAATTTATATCCACCATGCATCAAAAGACCGGTTAGATTTTCATTACAAAATTTTTATGATGATCATGTGGAGATCATGTGCAGTTTGAATTTTTTGTACATAGAGTGTAAATATGAATGAAAAAAAATTTATAAAAGGCTTTGTATATAAAGTATATAATTGGTTATTTCTTGTTGCTTGCTTTCTTAGATGAGGCAAATACTTATGATATTATAGAAAGCACCATTGAAAATTTTGTAGATTTATTGCAAGAAAAAATGTGTTGGGATAACAATAGTACTATTATTTTTTTTAAAAAAATAGGAATACATGGTAATTATACTTAAAAACCATTATGTATACCACAAGTGAAAATAGAATAAACATCTATTTTGTGCCCCAACTATCATGTATTCTCTATGGCAAGAGTATTGATGTAGAATCATCTACCTTCTTTTTTATTTTTGTTCACAAAATTTATGATAAAGTGGTTATTATCTTAAGGGAGTTACAAAAATGCTCATTCAAACTCAAATCCATCAAAGAAGAGCATATCGTGCAAAATGTGTAAATCTCGTATCAAGTAGGACCCTTAAGAATCAAATGGTATCAAAGTAGCCATTAATTTTTCTATATGTGGAAGGATAATAAAACCTTCTCAACTAGAAGATAATAAATGGCTAAAATAATCAAGCCATACAATAGTCATGTAAGTTTTATTTTTAAGCTACCACCTTTTTTCAACTTTTTAGGTGGCTTAATATAGGCTCATAAAAAGCTTATAAATCATCCAAAGAAGAATTAACTCAAGCCACATGAGCAGTAGCCAAGATAGTATATTAGGACACGTTTTGGGGTTGTTTGGGGTGTGGAATTCAAAGCCAATCAAACAGCTAGCCATAGAAGTTATTGCTGTATTTTTACCCAGCTTTTGGGGAACTTTTAGCACAAAAATAAAGGACACTCAGCTACAGCAATTCCCAAACCAACAGCATAACTTTCTTCATTTTTTTGGTATAAGTTTGGCATAGAAATTCATTGCAAAATGGCAACCTACAAGATGAATGAGTGTGGAGGTAATCTATGACATTTTTATATGATTAACGTATCTAAAATCTAACCACACAATAGCCATTAAAGTCTAAAATCACTTTGTTAGCCTAATGATGCTCGGTCTAGTTTGATAGCTTGTAAATCATCACATGATTAGGTGAAAGGGTATGGAGCACTTGTTTGCACAAGATTAGGCCATAAAATCACTTATGAAGTTAATGGGTGATTTATAGCTTGTAATTTATCTTTCCTAAGTAGATAGTTGTCCATAATTCTTGTTAAAACTCCTAATTAGATATAAACTCATTAAGAAGGTGTTTTTCTCTTATTATTTTCAAAGTCAGCCCTTTAGGACATTATTAGAGCTTATTCCTTTTTAGTTTGTTTCAAACTAGCTGGTTAAAAGTGTATTAGGAGACTAGTAAGTTAGTATGTGACTAAGTCAGTCCATAGAAGGTCACTATGGTCTTTTTGTAACTCCAAGGACCTAACTGAAATGCCCCCAAATTTTCTAATTTTAAATATTATAATCAAATGAGGTTTTATTATAAAAAAATTAATTAAGTATATTATTTTATTTAAAATAAAGGAAATTAATTAGGACAAATCAAGAATAAATTTATAAGAATTTTAATTAGGAGGAATTTGGGTATTTAAACTAATTAAAGATTTTAATTTGGGAATTAATTAAATAAATTATATTATTTAAAATAAGAAGGAGAAAATAGTTTTAAATTAATAATAATTTTATAAATAATTTTATTGAAGAAAATTGGGGTGTTTTACTAATTAAAATAGAATTTATGGAAAATATTTTAAAAACCCTAAATTAGCCTAAAAAGGGAATTTAATATTTTTATTAAATAAATATTTTATGTTAAATGCCCAAAATATTCTAATTAATTTATTTAAACCCAAAACCTTAAATTTCTCCTTTATCTTTTTTCCTTTTCCTTTTATTGTCTTCTTTTTCTTCTTCCTTCTTCCTTCCGCGGTTGGGCCTGGACGCGGCCCAACCCACCCTTTTCTTTCTCTCCCCGCGGCCCAACGTCGCTGGCTACTCCTGCGTGTGCCCAAACGTGGCGTTTTGTCCATTATAATGACGAGACGACGTGTCTCGTTTAATGAAGTAGTAACAGGCGCCAACCGGCCCGGTTCTCCTCTTTTTCTTTCTTTTCCCAGCCGACCAGACCGCCTCCTTTCCTTCTTCCTTCTTCCTCCTTCCTCCTCCGTTGTCGCAGCTGCAACTCTCGACCCCGTCAATGGCGTCTTCGGCCACAGGGACTTTGACCGACCGTTTCTTGGCTCATTGTATTCCTCTTTACTCAAGGAATAAATTGGTGTAACTCTCGTCCGTTATCTCTCGTCCGTTTCTTCTCCCCAGCCTCGCGAAATTTCGAAGCAACCCAAACGATGGCCGATCAATTACTACCACCGGCCACCCAAATTCTTGCACTTAATACCTCCCTATCGAGCTTCAACACCCTATTATCTCATCTACCATCTATAAATAGCCTAATGGTAGGAATTTTGGATTTTTTTTTCTTACCCGAAACCCTAAGTGCAGGCTACCATCACTGTGACTTCAGACGCCGTTTCCACCACCGATAGCCAACCTCTACGCCACCGCAGCATCTCAAATTCTTCCCTGCAATCTCTTCTAGCTAACTAAGCTCTCCACATCCTTCGATTCTTTTTGCACGAGATTCCATAGCTGTGTGAAATCTCTTGCCCGTTTCATGAAGATTTGTAAACCACAACCTTTAAGCTGTCGTCCGCCACCGTTTCCGCCACTTCTACTGCCCTAGGAACCACCCAAAAACTCCCTCTAATCCTCCTCCACCGAACCATAACCTTATTTTAATTTGTTGCCTGCTCCTTCTCTCTTTTTCTTCATCTTTTTCCCTCTTAGATAATTTTTTCAGCCACCGCTGTGAACCACCGCCGGTGCCGCCCATTCCTGCCGACTCAAGGTGAAACCCTAGACCTCCTTAGTCATTATTTACTATTTATTGTAAATTATTCCATTTTTATTTTATTTATTAGTAACTATTCGAATATAATAATTACTTCCTTGCTATTAATATTATTATTATTTGATATAAAATTTATACTGAATTGTACTTGTAGGGTGGAGAATGGTAATAAAATAATTTTATTGTTAGTTTTGAATTTTAAGTTATTAATTGAATTATTATATGATTATTATCATTCTTCTTATTATTATTAATATTATAATTATTAGAATGATTATTATTAACATTTTATTTATTTATTCTGGAAAATCCTAGGCCCTAATTTTATATTAACATTCGCACTTATGTATTTTAGTATTATTATTTCTATTATTCTTATAACCATTAATAATAATATTATCATTATCTTTATTATTTCAATATTATTATATATGTTATTAATTTTATTATTAATATTAATAAATAGTAGGTCATTAGTTATAAGTAGGGTCAAAACCCCACTTTAAATTTTAAAGCTTATATATTATTGTTATTATTATTATTATTATTGATATTATCTTTATTTATAATATTTAGTTGTTATTAGAACTATTGTTATTATTATTATTATTATTATTATTATTATTATTATTATTATTATTATTATTATTATTTTATCTTTACTCATATTATTTTGGCGAAGGGTAGAAACCCTTATATCACCTTTTTATTTTGAACTGCATTAGTTTTATTATTAATATTCTACTAGTATTTTCTAGAGTCAATTCTAGTATAAGATTTTTAATTAAAAATAAGGTTATGGATAAGTTAGAAATAATAGTATTCTTAAGAGAAAAGCTAATCCTAGTATTTTTCCCATAGTAGGTGAGCCCAACCAAAGCCCTCAAGTGAGATAGGAGCGTGCTCCAAGACCGGTGACGTTTTAGGTAAGGGGTGCTAAGGTCATTTGTGTTATATATGATTTATATGCCATGCATGCCCTGTGATATGATCTGTCGTGTATTTCATGTAATTATTATATAAGTGTTATGAATGCAGCATGTATAAAAGTTGAGGTGTGTTTTGTTAGATGATTGTGGCATGAGAATGATGTGTATAAATATTAATACGATGTGATATGGCCCTGAGATATGCATGATGGAATTGAAAAATAATAATGGGGAGTTTCATGGGAGTTGGATTTTGCATGGAATTAATGTATTGTATGGTGTTAGGGTTTTGTATGAGTTGCATAGTGCTAGGGTTTGGCATGGTGGTACTACTATTGCTTGGAAGTTAGAGTTTGCATGGGAGTAGGGTTTACGAGAAGTTAGGGTTTGCATGGGAGTAGGGTTTATGTGAAGTTAGGGTTTGCATGGGACGGGGAGTTAGGGTTTGCATGGAGTAAGGTTTAGGTGGAGTTAGAGTTTTCATGGGAGTTAGGGAAGGTCGGGATTAATTGTAATAGTGGTGGTTAATTAGGGCTGGAAGATGAGAAAAGTAGAAGTCAGTCATGCATGTCTGGGTCAAAAACTAGTGAATAAGATACTTAAGATACTAATTACTTAAAGTGGAAGATATTGAGACAAGACCAGCCGATCCACCGGTCAGGAATAGTGGTTAGGACGCGTAGTCCTATGTGCGATCGATCCACCGGTTATAATAGTGGTTAGGACATGGGGTCCTATATGTGATCGGCCCACCGGTAATAATAGTGGGGTGACTCGAGCTCAATAAACACAAACCAGAATCGTTAAAGCTCTTAAAAGATACTAATTACGTACAATGGAACACCATACGAGCAGGAACCAGAACGATCCACCGGTCAGGAATAGTGGTTAGGGTTGTACCCTATGTGTAACCGATCCACCGGTAATAATAGTGGTTAGAGCACGATGCTCTATGTGTGACCGGCCCACCGGTTATAATAGTGGGGTGCTCCTGTGCTCGCATGGAATCGATATAAAGGCATGGTATGACATGAGATCTGATCAGAGATTAACTAAGTAATTAATCCGGACTATGAATGGGCCTTTGTACTTTTATCTGGTTGATCATATGCATTTATGATTATGCTCTGTTATGTTCTGCATGATTTATGCGTTTATGTGTTGGCCTTAGTGCTTTGTTACCTTACTCAGTACGTAGCGTACTGATCACCCGTTTCATGGGTGCTGCTCATTCCCACTAGTAGAAGGCCCATATGAGTTGCTGCAGGTAGGAGATGTGTATCACGATGCTATCAATGTCTATGGGTCATCAGGAGGGGTCGAGTGATGATTGGGGCGGGACCTGTTCCCATAGTGACGTGGCCGGCTTTCCTTGAGATTTTTATTACCATGTCTATTATTTACGATTATTACTTGAGAAACATTTTTATTATTGTAGTTATCTCCTTTTCTCGAAAAAAAAAACTTAATTCTCGTGTTTTGGATTGTGTAAGGACTTACGCGTACCTGATTTCCGTACTTATGAATCTGGATTATTTAATAATGTTATGAATTACTTTTCTTTAGCCTTAGCACTTAATACTGGAACGTTAGAAGTGAACTAGTATGGTATTAAGTGTGGTGGTAGCATCCCCAACATTCACGGGTTCTAAATTAAGAATTCCTATTTTAATTACTTCCGCCTTTCTTTTTTTTAAAAAAAAAAAGTAGTGAATTTTGGGGTGTTACACTAACATTTTTTTTATAAATGTTAGAGTCATATATGAATGAGATCAGATTTTAGTTTACTCATATTTTCCACCCTTATGGTGAGCTGCGCCTTCAAACTTGAGTGAAGAATTTGACTGATTATATTCTTCAAACCTTACTTCTTTTATCTCAAGAGTTGAAACCTTGAATGGTAGATGTGAATATATGAATTTAAGGGGTACTTAAGTTCATATTTTTTTCTTCTTCAACCTCCATTTACATTTTTAATTTCAGTGGTAATTATCATAATCCACCATCTTCCTAGCATGACCCAATTTGCATTTCATGTGCATCAAGTATATATAGTAGTTGGGGCACAAAACCACCATGTATTATATTTTTGCATGTGGTATAAATGGTGGTTTTTAAGTAACACCCTGCCTCCAAAACCCTATTTCTTCAGCTCCCACTTACCCAGAATGGAAGCCAGCTCCTATACCATAGTGGCGGTGACACACTCTCTCTTATACAACGTGGTTAGGTCCTAGAAAGCCATGACACCTATCATCCTACAGATGACGAAATGGTTCCCTTACTTAAGCCGGTAAACAACCACAAACTTGCTAGCTGCTATGCCTAGCGCAAACATCAGTAGCTCCGTAAATCAAATGTGATACTATCTCACTGTCATGCCTCCCTGTGTCTACTGCATTAACTCCTTCAACTTGTCCTTCTTTAGGCTCTTAAGGTAAAAAATAGTGTGGATTTTCATCTTGAAGTCCACATAGGACATTGATGGCCCTCCCTATGCACAACAACCTACCTATGAGGTGTCAACGGCTCCTTGAAGGAAGAAGGCTGATATGCCTACCTTCCAAGCATATGGGCAATCAACTACCCTAAATGTTCTATCCATATCTTGAATACATTGCTCTAAGATGGCCGGGTTCTCTTCACCAGCATAGATTGGCTGGTGATGTCCAGTTACCCTCCAAAACTAGTCCTCTCTAATACTCTCCGATGGTTAATTAGGAGGTGGTGGTGGTGGTGGCTAAGGCTGAGGTGGTAGCGGTGGATGCCTAACAAATTTGATAAATGCCTCAAAAGTCTCTACTAGATGACTGACACAACCGTTGAGAGCCATGGCAATTATTTGCAAAATATAAAAAATTTTAGGAAAAATATTCCTAGCTTACTAACACATAGTATACATAATCACATTCAAAAATCACCTAGGCCACCCATTATTGATTTCTCACAAGTTGATTTTGGTTTTCTAATAATAGAGTTTTCTTTTCTAAAATATGAAATAAACCAATAAAATCAAATAAGGTAGTGTTTGAAAACTAAATTTTTGAAAATAAAACATAATAATAAAAACCAAAGTTCTAATACCAACATGTAACACCCTAAAATTTACTGTTGAAAAATTTCATTTCACAATAGAAGCATATAACAAAATAACCAGTCGTTACTACTGTATTTGACATAAGTATGGTTTACCATCCCATCCTTATGTCAATCACAAGGCAAAACAATTTTAGATGCTCAATCGGATAAATAGAAAATAAGGAAGGCTTTATAACATAAACATGAGTTTGGATATTAACTCCGGGTATAGTAATCCAAAATGCAGATAAAAAAGGATACCATAGATCTAAGAGTCCAAAAGGGTATCTAGGTAAAACCATCATCCAAATAACATAACTCTATGCCCAAAATCCCTGATACATCAAGTTACTCTACCATATACCAATCATCATAAGCTTCAAAATCATCCATTGGGTCCTCATCAACCTACATATAGACATTTGGGTCATCTGTTCATGGGAATGAGCAACACCCATGAAAAGGATGTTAATGAGTAAGGTAATAATCTAGTTGAAATAGAAAAAACATATAATCACATGCATTCACAGTGGAAAAACATATAATCATATGCACTCATATTATTAGAATATAACATCATCCTTTCTTTTATTTATGCTGAGTTCAGGGACTCCACTATTCTTAAACTAGTGTAGCGGTCTGAAATACCTCTCAAGGACAACACATCTGAGCTACTATAATCATCTGATGGAATAGACCCAGCACCTCTCAAAGAAAAATGCTATTGGGACACTATTCTTAAACTGGTAGAAAAGTCTAAAGTACCTATTAGGGATAAAACACCGTAGCTACTATAATCATTTGATAGAATAGACCCAACAACTCAATCCTAACTTACATAATCTTCCACTAGAAATAATTAATGTCTTACCCATTAGCCACTTATCCCTGATCATATTATTATTCACGTTTAGTATAAGATCCCACTATTCTTAATCTTGTGAAACGAACTGAAGCATATCTTAGGGACAATACAAATTAGCAACTATTATCGTCCAATGGAATGGACCCAACACATCTTAGGAAAACACATTTCTGGGCCATTATTTTTAAGTCGGTGGAATGGTCTGAAGCATCTCTTAGGGACAACACACCTGAACCATTATATATCATCCAATGGAACAAACCCATAAACATCTCAACTCAACTCACTTGATCTTCCACTTTAACTATTATTATCTTAGTCATGATTGGCTTGATGTGTACAAAACATAAATAAAGCAATCAAGACATCAACATATAGATAACAAGACCATTCTCAAGGGTTAAGATTCTTATTTTTCATTAAAAATTCTAAATTTATAATTTTGACATAATGATGCATGGTGGATACAAATTAGGTTAAACTTAGTGTAAAAGATTATGATGGGGTAATAATCCATGAAAATGAGAAATTTAAAGAAGAGAAGAAGTGTTGAAGATATGAATTAAGTTACCCTCAATTCATACACTTGAATCTACCAACTAAGATAAAAGACACAAGATTCTTAGAGATAAATCAACCATGGTATGCAAAGGAGGTAATTTTCACTCATCAAGAGGGAAGTAAGATTAACCAAAGACCCCTACAATCTCCCCCTTCTTACTCTTATATAGTGTTACAAATACTTAGTTACAATATAACTAAAATAGGGCTTGTTAGAAACCAAACTAGATACTCACTACTTAGTTACCTTTTCTAGTTTAATTATAACCAAATTCAACCTAGTTTCCCCCACCCCAACAGAGGGTCATGCATCTCCTTCATGCAACCCATACTTGGTTGATTTAATTTGAGTGCAAGTTAAACCCTATAAGTACAAGCTATTACATGATTTAAACAAAAAATTGGTAATCCCCTAAAGCTAACCTGCCAAGAGGACTATCACAAGTACAAGGTGGTGATTACAAGACTTCAAAAGGTGGCCATGATTCTGCACTTGTAGGCCACCAACCTTTTCTTCCATTTGGTGAGGCATGTTTTTTAAACCCATGGGGATAGGGTCACACGTGTAGGCTGAGGAAAAAGGAGGTAACAATTGGTGGTTTTGCAAGTTGTAAAAAGGTGGTAGGGTAGTTTTTAGGCTAGATTTGGCAAGGTTTGGGCATAGGAAATTTGACCGGTAGGGGTGGACCAATGAAATGAAAGTGGTCGGTCGATTTGGTTGCAAAAGTGGCTTGGATTATGGTAGTAGAAGTTTTTGGGTGATGGATTAAAAAGGTGGTAAAATATGGCTGCAAGTTTAGGGTAGCTTGGGGTGAGTTTGTATAGCTTGTGCATAGCTCATGCACGGTTGGATTTTCTTACATAAAAAGTTGGTAGATTTGAATTATGTATGTTTTCCCATAGTGAGTATAAAAAAGAAGGGGCTAGAGGGGAAATTTGATGGAAGAAAATTTTAGTGGACACCTTCCCAAATTAGAAGAATTTTGGGGTCGTCTAATTTGGGAAGAAAGGTGTTTAAAATAGGATTAGATAAAGGGGATGCTCCTACAACACATAACTTCTCTCATATTGATCATTTATCCACAAAATTTAATATGTCTTCCTAAAGTATTATTATATTTAACATACCCTAAATTTAAGGTCTAACTCCTACATCTTACACATGTGACAATAACCCTACCTCAAAAGTTACTATTTATAAAGCTTCTAAAACCCTAATTTCACAAATAAATTATAACATTTTCCAGAAGTCTCATATAATTACCAAATTCAATATAAATCCTTAAAACACCAATATTAACGACATATCTAAAATTCATGGTCAATCTCTAACGTTTTACACATGTGATAATAACATTACCATTTTAGGGTTACTATTCCTAATTAGGTCATTTTCTCATTTTAAGGAACTTATGAAATTAATAATCACTCCAAACATTCTACATGATATTATTATCATATTTTAAATCCTCTTAAGCTTTGATACCAATTTGATGCATGGTGGATACAAATTGGGTTAAACTTAGGGGATTAATATAGTGCCTGCAAGACCACCAAAAAAAGCAATAAAAAAGGGGAAGATGATGAGAAAAATCTATGAACTAAGTAACCCTTATATCATACACTTGAATCTAACACTTAAGCAATACAACACTTAAGACAATAGAGGCTGGAATTTGGATACAAATCAACCAAGGGATGCACTAGCCAAGGAGGTAACTCACTTAAAAATAGGAGGAAAATGGATAGACCAAAAGCTCCATCATTCAACCATTTCTTGCACTTATATAGATATACAAACCTTTAGTTATAAAATAACTATGTCAAACTAAATGTACAAGCCGATTAGGACTTAAACTATTTAGTTACCCATCATGCAACTATCCTAGTTTAATTCTAACCAACCTTGCATGAATTTCCCCAAAAAAAAATGTGTGTCCCGTGTCCAACCCTATCCCTTTGGATAATTTATGAATTACATGTAAGAAAGCTACCCTAAGTACTAGCTATTATATGATTAATGTTAATATAAATTAAACCTCAAAAATCTCACATGATTCTGCACCTTGCAAGCTACCACCTTTCTTTCCTTCTTTTGCTTTGTAGAGCATCATTGGTGGTCCCATCCCCCTCAAGTGGCTGTTTGTAGGAGGTTGTGGTAGCAGAGAGGACTGCGAGTTGTGGCTTAAAGGTAAGCCATGAAATGCTAGAGGCTTGGGGTGGAGTGTGGTTTCTTTGTTGGCTGCAAAGTTGGCTTCTAGTTTAGCTACAAAAGAAGATGTCTGGGAGGCAATTTTGCATGGCTTCCATGGCTCCCCTTGGACGTGAGAAGTGAGAAGTGGCTACTAGATGGTTTAAATACTTGGATCATATTTGAGGTAAAAAAAAGAAGGGGGTTAAGAGGAAATTTGCATGGCTTGCATAGCTCCTTTAGACGAGTGAAATGAGAAGAAGAGTTTAGTGGAATCCCTCCGAACTTAGAAGAATTTTTTGGTCTTCTAATTTAGGGATGAGAGTAGTTAATGAAGGATTTTGTGAATGGGATACTCCTGCATCAAATAGAATACATGCTCTATCATGGTTATATCGTGCATAGGAAACTCAGAACATACATGAATCATCATTCTTAGTAACATAGCACAACACCATAGATGGCAATATACAATCTACTAAGAAAATTGCCTGGCTATCATTAACGCTTCATTCATCCATGCACATAATTCCATCATAGGCCATCTTTCCACTTACCTAATCCATTAGGTCAATTATTTATAAGCTATCATCTCTTTTACCATTCTCTTTCTTTTATTTTTAATTTTCTCTTTATCCACATTTGTATTCCAAATTCTTATCAAGTGATGAACTTTGCACTACCCTATTGAAATATCCCAAAATTCTAATTATGGAAATTATGGCCAAACAAGGATTTATTAGGGAAATTAATTAAATAAATTATTTTATTAAAATTAAGAGTGTTAATGAAGATAAATCAAGAGGAAAATAATAAAGAATTTAATTAGGAAAAATTAGCGTATTTTACTAATTAACATGGAAGTTAAGGAAATTTATCCAAAATAGCCAAATTAATTTAAAAAGAAACTTAATTATTATTATAATAAATATTATTAATTTTAAATATAAAAAAATATAATAATACCAAATACCCAAAATACCCTAACCCATCTACTTTCCTTTTTCCTTTCTTTTCCTTTTTCTTCCTTTTCTCTCCTTTCTCCTTTTCTTCTTTTTCCTTCTCCTCCCCCAAAAATAGGCCAGCCCACCGGCCCAATTCCCCTCTCCCCTCCCCCGTCTCGCGTGGCCCAAGCCCGCATCATTTTTTTCTGCGTCCAACGCCCCAGCCGATCAAACCACTCCTTTTTTTCTTTTCTTTCTTTCCCCTGGACTGTCTGGTCCACCCCCTTCCCTCTTCTTCTTCTTCCCATGTCGCCTGGGCCCAACCCTGCAACCCTACACCTGCCAGCAGCCACCTACACCATTCGGCCATCTTCCCTTCCCTCTCTCGTTGCTTTCTTTCACAAATTTGGCCACAACCGACCCTTTTCCCCTCTCTCGAGCACCCTGCCCCTTTCCCTTTCCCTCTTCCCTCGACCTTACTGCTCCTGCCATGGCAGTGCCACCTCGACTGCCACCACAGGTGGCATGCCTAGCACCTCCCCCTCTTGTCTTCTTCCCCTTATCATTTCCCACCCCATTTAGCCTATAAATACCCCCATAGGCAGCCACAATCGAGCCTTTGTTTTCACAACCCACAAATCCCGATTGTACACCACCGCCCAAACAACCCCATATTCTGCCACCGTTGATGATCTCTGCTGCCAAAACGACCCACCAAAACCTTCCCTGCACCGCTCTCTACAAAACTAAGCCACCCTCCTCCCTTATCTTGCCCTACACGAGCCACCCCGATCGTGCAAAATTGTTATCCCGATCAGTCCACTTCAACCTCTCGCCGCCCCTCTCGTAGCCCCTTGTGCCGCCATCCGCTACTAATTCCGGCGTAACCAGCACCTCCCCCACCCTCCAAAATAACCAAAGGAGCCTCCTCTACCTCTCCATACCCCCATCTTTCCCTGCCTCCCTCTCTTTCTCCCTTCTCCACCTTCCACCACTATTCGGCCACCGCTCTAGCCTCCGTGCGCCACCACTTTCGGTTGCACCACCACCTCCATTCCACCCCTCTCCATCTGATACACCTTCCACCGCCTCAAACACCCCCTCATTCCCTCTCCTCTAGCCTATAAACCCATCTTTCCACCTCTATTCCTCCTCCACCGCTACCGTCGTCCCGGCCAAGCGCTGCCACCGGTATCGCCACCAACCCTAAGTGTTCTAATTTCCCTAACCCTTAAACCTTTTATATATAAGTGTTAATAATTTTTAGTAATATTAATAGTATTACCTTATTATTATTATTATTATTATTATTATTATTATTATTATTATTATTATTAGTAATGTTGTGTTATTATTATTATTATTATTATTATTATTATTATTATTATTATTATTATTATTATTATTATGTTACTACTCTTACAATCTAACCCAACCTCAGAAATATTATACCTATGGTATTATCATTTAAAATCCTACTACTTTGGTATTAATATAGCATCCTTATTATTAATAATATTATTATTACCACTACTACTAATATCATTATTATTAATAATAATATTATCATTATTATTATTATTATTATTATTATTACTACTGCTGCTGCTTAACCTTACCTTATGATTTTCCTAACCAGTAATTGGTGTTACCGTAGCCGGCACGCAATTTAAACCCTCTTGTTGTCAATTGTAGCACTGGTAAATAAGGGTATCGTTCTAGCCGGGGATTGAGAGGGCTCACCTCTATTTAACTAGCTTAAAAATAATTAAAACTAAAAATAAAAATCCTAAATAACACTAATGGGGGTCATAAAAATAATAATAAAAGAAACAAATAAAATAAACTAATAATGAAAATAATGGAAAACGATGGGAAATAATGGGAAACCGCAGATATGAGGAATATGTTAGGGAAATAAAAATTCACTACTAGATTAGGTTGAAATATAATATTTATTTCTAAGTCATCTTTTAATCGTGAGAAGGAGATCGACCAAGTTGCACACCAAACGCAGGTCCACACACCTTATATTACTTCCCTTAATTAATTAATACGACCACGTGCCTATATTAACCCTATTAAATACTAGCAGTATAGCAGCAACAAGCGGCTCCTATATTTAACTAGATTTAATGCATTAAGTGTAAGTGGAAGGATGTCAATCTAAGTACCCAGACTAGTACAAAACGTATGTCTAGATGTATTTCCTATCCTTGACCCACACGTATCGAAACGTTTTACCACTTCGGTTAGAATCACAAAACGATTAGGTGAATTGTTATCTAACCTATCTACAATTTATACACATAAATTCTAGTATATTTAGATGGCCACCTCGCAGGCAAATAATCCTACATACTATCACTTATGAGGAACCAGAACAAGGCATGCACCAAATAAACTATACTTGACAGAATTATACATATAAACGATAGCAATTAACATAGAGTCAAGAAACAATCTCACGAAACAAAGAAAATAAAATTATAATTTAAATCCTAATCCAGGGTTTCAATTTATTCCCTAACAATAAACAATCAGCCAGCCATAATTAAAGAATTAATTACACAGAAATTTATATCTCAAATATAAATTAAAAATAAGAGAAAGAAATAACCAGAATTAATTTTGGATAAAAGATTTAGAATTTATTCAGATAAAAATTAATTTTATCTGAAATAAATTCTACCGGTTTAAATTCTTCTCTGATTTTCTCTTCTCGGCACCCTTGATTTCTGTGCAATTCTTTCTTTTTATTTTTTTCTTTTTTCTTTTCTCGGCTGACAGACCTCTCCTTCCGTGCGTCGTTGCTCCTCCTTTGGCCTCGGTTTCCGTGCCTCTACTCCTGTTCGTCCTTTTCCGTGCTGCGGCTCTGCCGCCTAACGGCAGATGCTACTTAGCTCTGCCTTTCTCTCCGATTCGTCTCTCCCGAGCCTATAAAGGCTCTCCGCTGTTAGCCCGAGCCGTGAAGGCTCTCCTCCGCTCGCTGCTTCCTTTTGCCTGCGGCTCTATTTAATTCCATCAGAAACCTTTCCACGTCAGCCCTTATTGCGGCTGACTCTCCTTTTTTCTACCGCTGAGCTCTCTTCTTTCCACGTCAGCCCTTACGGCTGACTTTTCTTCATCGTTCAGTGCGCTGCGTTCTTGGTGGCTCGTTTGGCTTTGTTTTGTTCTTGTTGCGGGCCTTTGGGCCTTCGGCCGTTGGTCCAAAGGTCGAAATCCTTTTTTTTATTTTCTTTTATTTAAAAACAAAACCTGCAAAATAAAATTCAATAAATATTAATAAATAATATTTTATTCTAAATTTACTTAATTTATATCATTTTAGCTCAAATAATAAAACTTATGCAATTTTTACCACTTAAGCATAAAATAATAATTATTTCCCTATATTAGTTAAATAAACTACTAAAAACTAAGATTATAAGGGTATAAAATGTGTCAAAATATGAACTCATCACACCCCCACACTTAGCTTCTTGCTTGTCCTCAAGCAAGTTATTACTCTAAATAAATAAAATTAAATTAACTAGCCACTTTCGTAGGTCTCACGATTACACTTAGCATGTGCAACAAGCCCTTTAAACCCCTAGGTCACCCATCGAGGACGAGTAAGGTCTCGTGAGGGTTTTGCAGATGATATACCCACAAAATCACACACAAATAAAATAAAATAAGATCACACCTAATACCCTTAACCATATTTGTCTCAGAATCTTTTACTTTCATACGTCAAGATTAGCAATCAATCAAGATTCAGTATTAGGAGATTTAAAGAATCAATTTCAACATATGGTTCACACATAAACATGACAAGTATGATCAGATTAATATTATGAATGAAAATCTACCACGCCTTAGTCACATCAAGATCCATCCTCACTATGGATACCCTCTATTTTTTTTTCTCTTAGATTCATGGCTACAAATGTTTAGAAACACTCATGTATGTGAGCTAAGATGATAAAAATAACAAACGACTCACATATATAAATAAAGAAGGCTCATGTTCTTGTGGATAAAACCTCATGAAAGATATCAAATACGTGCCAAATGGACCGAACCATATGCTTAACTCTTGTAACTAATCTCCAACAGATCAAAGGTTGCTCATCTCAAGAATCAAATATGACTTACTTATTGGTTGTAACAGGGTTTAAGGTAAAGAAGGGTATGGAGTATTTTAGGAGTGCGGTGTTTAAAAAGATCAAGAGCTAGTGGAATCTAATAATTAGATGAAATATAAGCATAACTCCACATCAAATATTAATGATACACCTCTCCACCTTCTCAATAAAATGTAACATGAATAGAACTTTTTCAACATAATCTCCATAACTCCCTCTCTTCCTTATATCCTAACATTTTTTTTCTCATCCTTTCTTTTTTTAATTTTTTTTGACAATTTTCATTTTTTTTTCATTTTTTTATCTCCACCAAACATAAACAATCCCCTTTCTTAGCATAAATACATATATTTCTTTCACACACACATTTACAACCACTCTTTATATCCATAACTATTTGATTTCCTTCCACTAGCTTTAAGCAAGGGTAAAGATATTAAGGCCCGAAGGTTATTCAATGTGGGTAATGAAAAAAAAATATATGTTCCATGTATAGGCTCAAAGGGTTTCTATGGGATGTATATCATGGATACACAAATCAGGTTAAGCTATTTGGTCATGTGATGGAAAATTCCTAAGCTGCCTTTATCATTTTCTCAAGTAGAGCATGTTTTGACTATAAGCTTCGACTAGCACAAGAGTAAGTTCTAGTAATCTCTATAGTCCATTACAAGATCTATGGCAAATAATTTGATCAAAACAATTAAACATATATGAGGTTTACAAAGAAAATTTTGAAGCCAAGAAACATAGATGATTTTGTGTAAATTCGCTCAGAAAAAAAAAAGATACATATGGTTCAAAAGCTCACTAAGGAATGTGATGAATCTCAACATGCCATGTCGGTGATTAGACAATCATACATATTCTTTCTCCATTCAAACTTAGGCACGTAGATATGTGTTCCCTATATCGAAATTAACACAAAAAATCTCCACTTACTTTATCTCAATTTCATGATCATCTTTTGTTAAATTTTAAAGATATATTCCTCATTAACTAGTTAAGGGTTCCTACGACTCTAAAAATTCTAAACACATTAAAAAAAACTCAAAAAAAAAATTTTTTCGAAAACAAAATTTTTTTTTTATGAAAATAAGAAAACACAAACACCCCCACACTTAAATCACACATTGTCCTCAATGTACAAACAACTAAAGAAACATGTAACTTTAAGTATGGAGAAAACAAACTAAAATAAATAAATAAATAACTAAAGGATAGAAAACTCCCTTATGATATTGGGTTGCCTCCCAAGCAGCGCTTATTTTTATGTCTTCAGCCTGACATGATCTCGGTTTACTCGTTCAAGGTGGATACGTCCACTTCAAAGCTGCTTCACCAAATCCTTCCTCGTGATGATCATCTTTATCCTGCAATGAAGAAAAAGATAAAATATTAGATTTAATGAAAGATTTGATCCAGCAAGAACGTAACTTACCTAGCATGGAATTTAAGCTCGTGTGTAAAGAGAGAATATTTTGTCCAATGTCCATGTATCGTGATCTCTCTATCGAAGGAACATATTTTCCCATCTTAAAATCTTTAAACACATCCTTCCAACATAACCTCTCCTTTGGAGCATCACGCTTCTTATTAAATGTATCCAAGATGATTTGATTACTCTCTTCACTCTTGGATCCATACAACCTGCTAAAAGAGGGAAAACAAGGAGTATGGTTAGCATAAATAAAATCAAAGTGGTCCAAAGGCTTACCTTGTGTTTTATGCTCACCTCCAAGCAAAAGTGGGGAATAAATGTTCAAAGATGGTATATGGTAGGTGAAAGTGATAGTCTTGTCATCTATATACTTCTCTTTGTTCACTTGATCCTCATTTTGATGAGATTCTTCTTCTACTTTTACAAGCTCTTCTTCCACTTGATCTTGCTTTTCAATGTTCTCCATGGGAACCTCCTCAACTAGCTCATCCTTACATTCGGATATGGCATCATCGCCGTCATAACTCTCACTTGAATTTTGAATTGAAATACTAGAGAGCTCTTCTTGTGCTTGTAATTGATTCATCATGTTGACCATATCACCCATTTTCTCCTCTAGCACTGAAACCCTTTTATTTTGTCTAATCTGACTTTGCATCAGTTGATTTTTCCCTTCTACCAACTTGTTTTGACCATTTATCAGCGCTTCAAAAAGTTTATTCATTTTTTATGAACTTGAGGGTTCTGAAACTGGAGAAGATTCTTGTTGAGGATATTGATAATATTTTGAAGCTTCATATTCGTGTGTGTAAGGGTCTTGATATGGCACTTGATACTGATCATTCATCTCCCATCCAAAGTTGGGTTGATGCCTCATTCCAGAATAGTATTTGCTTGTATAAGGATCATGTCCTTGAAAACCATTGAAAGACTGAGCATTAGGTTGTGTCCATCCTCCTCCTCTCATAGCTTTATCATGGTAAGCATATGGATTTCCTTACGTATGACACACTTCACTTGTATCAACAACTATAGTAGCTTTAGCAACCTGCAAAACAAGAGTATTAAGTTTGTTAAGTTTATCTTCAAGACTACTCATACTTACCTCATTTACTCTTGCGTTCGGATTCGAGCAAAGTTGTCCATAACCAAAGGATCCTTTCATAGCCACCTGAAAACACTAATACTTCAAAGGAAAAGATTAATAACAAAACACCCCAAAAATCCTAAGAAAATATATATAAAAAACTAAAAGAAAAAAATACAAAAACAC
Organism: Tamarix chinensis; assembly: GCA_030549775.1. NCBI lineage: Eukaryota > Viridiplantae > Streptophyta > Magnoliopsida > Caryophyllales > Tamaricaceae > Tamarix > Tamarix chinensis. Next base: position 65,121,577 of record CM060179.1, on the reverse strand, counting down.
AAAAAATAACAACACACTAAAAATACTAGCAAAATAAAGGTGAAGTTACCAATCCCCGGCAACGACGCCAAAAATTGGTGTTACCGTAGCCGACACACAATTTAAACCCTCTTGTTGTCAATTGTAGCACTGGTAAATAAGGGTATCGTTCTAGCCGGGGATTGAGAGGGCTCACCTCTATTTAACTAGCTTAAAAATAATTAAAACTAAAAATAAAAATCCTAAATAACACTAAATAAATAAATAAGAAAAATACTAATGGGGGTTATAAAAATAATAATAAAAGAAATAAATAAAATAAACTAATAATGAAAATAATGGAAAACGATGGGAAATAATGGGAAACCGCAGATATGAGGAATATGTTAGGGAAATAAAAATTCACCACTAAATTAGGTCGAAATATAATATTTATTTCTAAGTCATCTTTTAATCGTGAGAAGGAGATCAACCAAGTTGCACACCAAACGCAGGTCCATACACCTTATATTACTTCCCTTAATTAATTAATACGACCACGTGCCTATATTAACCCTATTAAATACTAGCAGTATAGCAGCAACAAGCGGCTCCTATATTTAACTAGATTTAATGCATTAAGTGTAAGTGGAAGGATGTCAATCTAAGTACCCAGACTAGTACAAAACGCATGTCTAACTGTATTTCCTATCCTTGACCCACACGTATCGAAACGTTTTACCACTTTGGTTAGAATCATAAAACGATTAGGTGAATTGTTATCTAACCTATCTGCAATTTATACACATAAATTCTAGTATATTTAGATGGCCACCTCGCAGGCAAATAATCCTACAAACTATCACTTATGAGGAACCAGAACAAGGCATGCACCAAATAAACTATACTTGACAGAATTATACATATAAACGATAGCAATTAACATAGAGTCAAGAAACAATCTCACGAAACAAAGAAAATAAAATTATAATTTAAATCCTAATCCAGGGTATCAATTTATTCCCTAACAATAAACAATCAACCAGCCATAATTAAAGAATTAATTACACAGAAATTTATATCTCAAATATAAATTAAAAATAAGAGAAAGAAATAACCAGAATTAATTTTGGATAAAAGATTTAGAATTTATTCAGATAAAAATTAATTTTATCTAAAATAAATTCTACCGGTATAAATTCTTCTCTGATTTTCTCTTCTCGGTACCCTTGATTTCTATGCAATTCTTTCTTTTTATTTTTTTCTTTTTTCTTTTCTCGGCTGACAGACCTCTCCTTCCGTGCGTCGTTGCTCCTCCTTTGGCCTCGGTTTCCATGCCTCTGCTCCTGTTCGTCCTTTTCCGTACTGCGGCTCTACCGCCTAACGGTAGAGGCTACTTAGCTCTGCCTTTCTCTCCGATTCATCTCTCCCGAGCCTATAAAGGCTCTTCGCTGTTAGCCCAAGCCGTGAAGGCTCTCCTCCGCTCGCTGCTTCCTTTTGCATGCGGCTCTATTTATTTCCGTCAGAAACCTTTCCACGTCAGCCCTTATTGCGGCTGACTCTCCTTTTTTCTGCCGCCGAGCTCTCTTCTTTCCACGTCAGCCCTTACGGCTGACTTTTCTTCGTCATTCAGTGTGCTGCGTTCTTGGTGGCTCGTTTGGCTTTATTTTGTTCTTGTTGCGGGCCTTTGGGCCTTCGGCCTTCGGCCGTTGGTCCAAAGGTCGAAATCCTTTTTTTTATTTTCTTTTATTTAAAAATAAAACCTGCAAAATAAAATTCAATAAATAATAATAAATAATATTTTATTCTAAATTTACTTAATTTATATCATTTTAGCTCAAATAATAAGACTTATGCAATTTTTACCACTTAAGCATAAAACAATAATTATTTTCCTATATTAGTTAAATAAACTACCAAAAACTAAGATTATAAGGGTATAAAATGTGTCAAAATATGAACTCATCAATAATAATATTATTATTATCATTATTAATGGTCTACAACTTTAGTATTATTATGCTTAGGATTTCCACTCATTGTTACTATTATTATTATTATTATTATTATTATTATTATTATTATTATTATTATTATTACCCTCACTATTATTCCTACTATTATTACTAATGCTAGCTTTGGCCTATTATTATTATCTTTATTATTATTTTAAATATTTGAACCCTTATATTACTATTACCATTTTTATTATCATTACTATTAGTATTATTTTTAACATTATTATTATTATTATTATTATTATTATTATTATTATTAATAGTAGTAGTAGTAGTAGTAGTAGTAGTAGTAGTAGTAGTAATAGTAATGTTATTGAAATAGAAGTTGGCATAATATCATTTTGTTATTATAAAAGAAGAATACCTAAGCCTTAACATTATTATTACGTAATATTTGAATTATGCCAATATTATTCCTAATGCCTTTATTACCAACATTATTACTATATTATTATTATTATTATTTATTACTGTTATTATTGCTATTATTTTGCTACTATTATTGTGGTAAAAATATTCGAACCCTTATATTATCATTATTTTAAATATGATTATTATAACTATTACCTTTAGTAATATTACTACTTGCTTAGTATTACTAATATTATATTATTATTTTATCCCTAAAGCCATTATTAGCCTTAGCCTTAAAGAAACTAAGCTTTCTATTACTAGGGACATTATTATTATTATTATTATTATTATTATTATTATTATTATTATTATTACTACTACTACTATTACTATTACTATTTTGCTATAACTAGTACTAGTACTATTACTATTATTAGAAGAAATAAATCAATTAGGTTAATAATATAAATATAGCTATAAATATTAACATAAATATATTTTGACTAGTAATATCTAGTAGGCTAACTTGAAGATAAAAAAACCCTAATTTTTACTTATAAAGCCCCTTTAATAATAGTAATCCTAATCTTAGACTAAAATAAGAAATAATAGTATTTTTGGTAGGAGGGAAACTAATCCTTAATTTTTTCCTCTTATAGGTGAATCAAGCCTAAACCCTAAGGAGGCATAGGAGCATGCTCTAAGCCTGGCGTTGTTTTAGGTAAGGATGTAGCTAAGGCCCCTATGTGTTGTGTGACTTGTATGCCTTGGATGCTATATATATCATGCTATGTCGTGTATCGTATGATTGTCATTGACTTGTCTTATATGTAGCGCAGCTTGGAGTTGAGGCATGTTTATGTGTTCCTTATGGCATGAGTATGATATGTATATATGGTGATTAAGATGTGATATGATATGACCCGCTAGGACATGCATGCTAGGGTGATTTTTAATATGATATGGGAATGAAAGGATAAAAAGAAAGAAAATGGGAAGTAAGTTTACTAAGGGGGATATGAGGTTGACCAAAATACCTCATGATCCATGAGACGAAAATAAAGAGAAAGAGATGACCAAAATGAAAAAAAAAAGAGAGAGAGATGGGAACCATGCATGGGAATTCTAGGGTTGCATGGGGACTTCGAGAGTTTGCATTGGGTGGATGAAACCTGCATGGGGATGATCTTTAAGTGAGAAAAGTTGTTTTAGGGTGTAAATAAGCTAAGGAGAGAGTTGTGGAGTGATTGGAGACTTGGGACGAAAAATAGTACGTAGGTTGGTGTAAGGGTGTATACGGGACCCGATTAAGGTTTTTAGATGGAGCACTAATCTAAAAAAAATGTAGAAGTAAAAACAAATAAGGGAGAGTGGAGTACAAATTAAGAGTGGAAATTTATTTTATAAGGGGTGAGTATGGGTTCCATGGGAGAGAAGAGACTTTGGGTGAAAAAAGAGAGAGGTTACTTGTGGGAGAAGAAAGGTATTAGGGTTGAAGTGGCCAACTAAGGGTTTTTAGTCATATGTGGAATCGAGGGGGTAAAACGATGTGATTTGAGATTGGATCTAAATGAGATAAAGTGTGGGGCATAAATGAATTAATGGTAATGTAAGTGAGAGAAAGTTGGGCCACATAGGTCCAATTAGGGTTTTTAAGGGATAAACCCTAGAGGGTGATAGTAGGTGGAGCTGATGTCAAGTGTTGGGCCTTAACCCACACCCTTGGGAGTTGGTTTTCATTATGTTTAAGTGTAAGGAGGAATGGCTGTCAGGGTGTGAAAATGGGCGCAGGAGTCTCAAGATATAGGACAGGCCCCCTTGAGATGATAGAAGTAGAAAGTTGGTAACATGCATGTCAAGGGTGAAATACTTATCGAATAAGATATGAATAAGATACTATCCATTTAAAGAGAAAGATTGTTGAGCTGGGCCCAGACTGGTCCACCGGCGAATAATAGTGGCCAGGAGTCGGAGTGCCCTGCATAACGGGTCCACCGGTGAATAATAGTGGCCAGGCGCATTTTTCCCTACATGACAGTTCCACCAGCTATAATAGTGGGGGTTTCTGTGCTCAATAAACTGAACATAATGATGATAAGATATGGGAAAGACACGAAGTAATTACAATGAAACACCATGTGAGTAGGGGCCAGACTGGTCTATCGGTGAATAATAGTGGCCAGGAGCATTTTGGCCTGCATGACTGGTCCACCAGCTATAATAGTGAGGTTCCCGCAATCACATGGATTGATAAAGACTATGATGTAAATCGACTATATTTACCAGAGATCTAAAGAATAAGTCTACCCGATCCATAACCAGCTTTCATTACATGTATTACTACATGCTTCTTATGTGATTATGCCATATATGCTATGTTGTATGATTTGTATGTTTGGCCTTAGCGCATCTGTTACCTTATACAGTACGTAGCGTAATGATCACTCTTTTTATGGGTACTACTCATTCCCACAAGTAGAAGACTCGTCTGAGTTTGTGTAGGTGGAGGACGACGTCTTTGATGCCTACAACACCTACCAGGCATCGGGTGAGGCCTAGAGTTGAGCCTAAAATTATCTTGGGGATCAAGAGTGTCTGGTCAGACTCTATCTTACTTTTACAATGTATCTCTAATCATGTTCTATCGTACTATGTTTGATGTATTCGAAAAACTTATTTAATTACTCCTCGGGTTGTAACTGTAATACCCCAAAAATTTCGAAAACCTATATTCTAATAAATAACCTTTATTTGAAATAAAATTAGCTTTTAAAATTATTTATTTTAATTATTTTATGGATTTTAGAGTATGTAAATTTGGATAAGAGTATTTAATAAATTAAAAGTAAGTATTTTGCTATTTATCATATTATTTTATTTAAATAAATTTCCAAATTAGTGTTTTACTATAATTATCCCTTTTTAAGCCCATATATTTAATTATATTAAATTAAATTATTAAGTAAACTTATTATCAAAAATATTACATCCTATTATTTTATAAATTTAATTATTCTCAATTTTTCCATTTTTCCCCAATTTCATTTTCCTACCTTTTCTTTTCTTTCTCCTTCCCTCTATTTTCTTTTTCCCTCTTCCTGGCTTTGCGCCGCCAGACCACTCGGCCTGCTTCCCCCCCCCCTCCTTGCGCGATGGGCCGGGCCCGTTCGCTTCTCCTCCTCGTGCCCCGTCCAGCACACCTGCACGCCACCCAGCCTTCCCTTATTTTTCCTCTGGACCAGCCGGCTCCCTTCTTTCTTGCGCCGGTCCAACCGCCCGCTAGCCTTCTCCTTTCCCTTTCTCTCTTCTGCCACGCCTGACCACCATTTCTGCCATGGTCGAGCACGCCGCCACTTGCAACTGCCACCGGCCACCACCTACCTCCCTGCCCTCTCTCTCTTCCTCTCTCCCCCGTCATTTTCTTTCCCAATTCAAACCAAATTGTCCTTGTACCATAGCCGCGTACCCTTCTTCCTTTCCCTCTTCTCCCCTTCTCTTTCACCTGCCAACAGACCACCACCTGCCACCCTTGTCCTCTCGCCAGCCAGCCCCTGCCCTTCTCTTCTCCCTCTTCTTTTTCTCCATCTCCCCAGCCTTTCATTCCCCTCATTTTCGAGCTTTCTTCTTCCCCCGAGCTCCCTCCTCTCTCCTTCCTTCTTCCCCACTTTTTTTCCCCGGTTATTGTCACCACCGCCCGTCGGCTCTCAAACCACCAAGCCCAGCCCCTGCGTCGCCTTCTTCCACCACCTACTACCACCCTGCACCACCACGAGACCCCCCCAAGCCCTTTGAGCCCTGCACTTTCCCCCTTATCCACCTCTTCCTTTTTCTCCCCGGTTTTTCCCCTTACCACCGAGCCACCTGCAACTGCCATTTCCGCCGCCGTCCGGCCACCTATGCCGCCACCCAACCCATCGTTCGACACCCTGCAACCCCCTCTACAACTGCCATGCCTTAGTTGGCCGAAAACAACCCTTACACTGTGATACCCCCAAATCCTAATTTCCGAAATTATGGCCAAATAAGCAATTATTAGGAAAATCAATTATATAAATTCATTTATTAAAATTTAGAGAATTAATAAGGTAAATTAAGAGGAAAATAATAAAGAATTTAATTGGAAGAAAATTTGGGTATTTTTCTAATTAGCATGGAGGTTAAGGAAATTTATTTAAAATAGCCTAAACTAAGCAAAAAGGAAATTTATTTAATATTTTATAAATATTAATATTTTAAATAGCCAAAAAAATATCCTAATAATTTATGCAAAATCCAAAACCCAAAATAATTCTTTCTTTTCCTTTTTTTCCCTTTTCTTTTCCCTCTTTTTTTCCTTTTCTTCCTCCTCCGCCGAAATTGGGCCTCGCCCGGCCCAACCCAGCCTTCCCTTTCTTCTCCTCGCCCACGACCGAGCGAGCCCAGCCGCCCGTGGAACAAAACGCTGCGTTTCAACACTAAAGTCGCCGAAACGCCACGCCGCGCCGCGTTAAGTACCATATCGATCGTTGCCAGCCTTCGACGCGACGCTGCGTCTTCCTCCCACAACCCCCAATACGCCGCGTTTCATTAATGGGGGAAATAACCGCTGCCGCCCGGCCGGTTCCCCCTCCGTTTTTCCTTCCCCTGGACCGACCGGTCCAGTCGTCGTCTTCCTCCCTCCCAAACCCCGATCTGCAACTGCCAACCCTGCAGCCCTACCGCCGACAGCAGCACGCCGTCCGGCCTCCCCTCTCTGCCCTCTCCCCGTCGTTGTCTTTCTATTTTCGACCCCGACCAAGTCCCTCTCTCCCTTTCCCGCATGCCATCTCTTTCCCTTTTCCTCTCCCCTTCCCCGACCCAACCTGCCATGGCAGGACCTGCACCGCCTGCCACGGCAGCTGCCGCCTGCCACGGCAGCTGCCGCCTGCCGGCCAGCCTGGGGCGTGCACCCCCTTGTCTTCTTCCCCTTGGCCTTTCCCGACCACCCTGCCTATAAATACCCTCATTGATCACCTGGGTTCGGGATTTGGAACCCCGAAACCTTGGGTTTGCTCCCTCTCGCCGCCGCCCCATCAGACGCGTCGACCGCCGCCGTCCCTCAACGCTGTCAGTCGAACGCCGCCCAGAACCCCACCTTGCACCACCCTCCACCTAACCAAGCCCTCCTCAGCCCTCGATTTGCCCTGCACGTGCCGCCCTGGCCGTGCAAAATAGCCACCCCGAGCAGCCCCTTCCAACCCCTCGCCACCCTTGCGCCGCCTTCCACCGCCAACCCAGCCGCCACCAGCGCCTCCTCCACCCTCCAAAATGTCCAGCAGACCTCCCTCTACCTTCCCCTACCTCCATCTTTCCCTGCCTCCTCTCCTCCTTCCTCCCCCATCTTCCACCTCTCTCCACCACCCTCGGCCGCCGCGCCAACCACCGCGCGCCGCCACCCCTTGCCATGCTACCACCCCCATTCTACTCCCCTCCATCTGCTGTTTCTTCCCCCACCTCAAACCTCTTCTTTTCTCCTCCCATCTAACCACCACATCCATTTTTCCCCTCTTCTTCTCCTCCATCGCCGCCGCTGCTGCCGCCACGCGCCGCCGCCGGACCACCACCGACCCTAGGTGGTCTTCCACCCATCCCAAGCCTCAAACTTTATTTCCATATAGTTATTATTAAGTTAACTAATATTAATACCATTATGCTTATTATTATTAATAATAATATTATTATTCTTTTATTATTATTATTATTGATATTATTATTACTTTTATTATTATTATCATTTCTAATATTGTGACTTCTGATATTAAAGTCATCATTTTTACCATACTAACATCTCTTGGAATCCTAACTCCTATTATACTCAACTTTAGTTTATTTTTATAAGTGTTAATATTAACAACCCTACTATTATTATTATTATCTCTATTATCTTACTAAGGTTATTATTATTAATACTTAACCATACTGGGTTATTGTTATTGTTATTATTATTGCTAGGGTTATTATGGTTATTATTACTATTATTATCCTCATTATTAGTATTATTACTATTATCATTATCACCCTTAGGAATAGTTTACTTGTAATATTGTGACCTTATAATATTATTATTTCAAACATAGCACCATTAATAGACTTGGCCGTAAAACGCTAGGGTTTCTATCACTAGACATTAGTGTCACTATTTTATTAATGCTAACACTATTTTCCTATAGCTAGCATAAATCCTATTACTACATTAGAACTAATGGGCTTAATAAAATAAGTGTAACAATAAGTATCATAAATAACTATATTTTGACTACTAATATTTAGTATACTAATTCTAAGGTAAAAACCCTAGTTTTTGTATAATACCCTCTTTAGTAATAAAAACCCTAATCCTAAACTAGAATAAGGGTTGATAGTACTTGCAAGGAAAACTAATACTTAGCATTCCCCCCCCCCCTTTTTAGGTAATCCCGACCAAAGCCCTAAGGAGTTAGAGGAGCGTGCTCCAAGCCCGGCGTCGCCTTAGGTAAGGACGAAACTAATGGCCTTGTGCTATGTGTGACATGGATGTGTTGAATATTGTGTATGCCATGCTATGCCATGTATTATATGATTTGTGGATAACTTGTCTTATGTGTAGCGCAGCTTGGAGATTGAGGTATGTTGTATGTGCTTCCGTGACATGAGCATGACATTTATATATATGATGTTTATGATGTATTATGTTATGGCCCTCTAGGACATGCATATTAGGATAAATGGTAATATGAGTTGGGAACCATCATGGGAGTCTTGAAGTTTGTATGGTGGTATTTGTGATTTTATGGAGGTGATAATGTTGTATGGTGGTATTAGGGTTTGTATGGTGGTGTTATGGTTTGTATGGTGGTATTGATGATTGCATAGTGGTATTAATGGCTTATGGTGGTATTTGGGTTCGTATGGTGGTATTGTGATTTTATGGAGGTATTAATGTTGTATGGTGGGATTAGGGTTTGTATGGTGGTATTAATGTTCGTATGGTGGTATTAATGATTGTATAGTGATATTAATGGCTTATGGTGGTATTAGGGTTTGCGTGGTGGTCTTATGGTTTGTATGGTGGTATTTGTGATTTTTATGGAGGTATTAATGTTGTATGGTGGTATTAATGTTCGATGGCGGTACTAATGGTTTGTATGGTGGTATTATGGTCGGTATAGTGGTATTAAGGTTTGTATGGTGGTATAAATGTTCGTATGGTGGTACTAATGATTACATAGTGGTATTAATGGCTTATGGTGGTATTAGGGTTTGCATGGTGGTGTTATGGTCCGTATGGTGGTATTAATGATTTCATAGTGGTATTAAGGGCTTATGGTGGTATTAGGGTTTGCATGGTGGTGTTATGGGTTGTATGGTGGTATTAATGTTGGTATGGCGGTATTAGGGTTTGCATGGTGGAGTTAGGGTTTTGCATGGGAGTTAATGATTGTATGGGATTAGGGTTTGGAGTGATTTACTCTGGGACGTTGGGATTAAGTAGGGATGGAGTAACTAATTGGGATTGTTGAGGATAATTAAGGTTTGGGATGGCTAAGTACGGTTGTTATGGTAAAATAGGGATGAGAGTGGTTAACCACGGGTTGGTGTGGACAATTAGGGTTGGTTATGACTGCTTAGAGTTGTTTGGCGTTATCATGTGTATTATTGATTAAAGTGTAGTTATGAATGTGGAATTTTATTGGTTGTGACGTGTAAAGCATAAAGAGAATGATTTATGCATATCCTTGGTGAAAGCCTTTTGAATAAGATATGTTAAGACATTAACTACTTACAGAGAAAGATGTTGAGCCGGACCCAGACCGGTCCACCGGCAAATAATAGTGGCAGGGTATGTTACCCTCGTGACCGGTCCACCGGCTATAATAGTGGCAGGGCATGGCCCTCGTGACCGTTCCACCGGCTATAATAGTGGGGGATTATGCGCTCAACAAACTAATCAGAATGATAATAAGACCTGGGAAAGATACAAACATTTATAGTGAAACACCATATGAGTCGGGGCCAGTCCGGTCCACCGGTTAGAATAGTGGCCAGAGGCGTTCCGCCCTGGGTGTTTATTTCCGGTCCACCGGCTATAATAGTGGTCAGAGGCGTTCTGCCCTGTATGTTTATTTCCGGTCCACCGGCTATAATAGTGGGGCTCCCGTGCTCACATGGATTAATGAAGAATGCTTTGAATGAATGTGAATGAAGTAACCCATAGGAAAATACTAAGTACTTACAACGGAACACCATGTAAGTCGGGGCCAGTCCGGTCCACCGGTTAGAATAGTAGCCAGAGGCGATCTGCCCTGGGTGTTGATTCCGGTCCACCGGCTATAATAGTGGTCAGAGGCATTCCGCCCTGAGTGTTGATTTCCGGTCCACCGGCTATAATAGTGGAGCTCCCGCACTTACATGGATTATTAAAGAATATGTGTGAAATGGACATATTATTAACGAGGATAAAGAATAAGTCACCGGAAAGTACTCAAGCCTTATCTTGTGTGTTATCACATGTTGTCTATATGATCGTGCTATGTGTGCTATGTGGTATGATTGTATGCTTGGCCTTAGCGCACCAGCGCCCTTACTCAGTATTGGATCCGTACTGATACTACCTTGGTTGAATGGGTCCTGTGATGATCCACTGATGGTGGGGAGCAGACCTCTTGTGCAAGTTTAAGATCGGATACTGTTTTGGGGTGGAAGGCCTCACTTGAGTGAGTAGGCAATCCGGATGTTGATCCTTCGGGATATGTTTTTGTTTAGCTGTATTTTGTATTACATTCCTGTTTTGAGAAACATATTCTAGGGTTGTAATCCTAAATCGTATTCTAACTTCTGTTTGACTTACCTCTTGTTAAGGATTTATTTTAAATGTTGTCTTGCGTTTTTGATACTTTGTACTAAAGGTTGATCGGATATAGCCTTAGCACTTAGTATTGGAACAGTAGGAGTGAACCGGTCTGGTACTAAGTGTGGCGGTAATACCCCCGAGTTTATGGTTTTATCCTTTGCTTCCGCTAAACCTTTTGATTTTAAAAAAAAAATTCGGTAGTAAAATTTGGGGTTGTTACATGCACACCCCCCCATTTTTCCCTCTCCTTTTCCTTCCTTCTCAGCCCCTCCACCTCGACCCTTCTCGGCAGCCAACTTTGCCGCCTCGCCTCCGCCGCCTCACCGCCGCCGTCTCCGCCGCCTCGCCGCCGCCGTGAAACCACCCTTAGCCTCCACCTACAACCCCTCTTCACTGCTGCACCATTCCCTTGCCTTGAAACCTCCCCCAACCACCTTCTTTTCTAGCCTAAATACCCTAACCCGAAAATAATAGATTTTGCTTCCTTCACCCCCCTTCGAACCCTTTCACCTCTCATTTCTGCATGAGACTCACGCTGCTCATGCAGCGTGAGCTTCCCCTTGTTTTGGATTTAATTTGGAAAATTTTTGAGGTATATTAATAATTAATTAAAGTGTTTTATTGTTAAATAAATTTTTATAAAGTTTTATCCTTTTTTAATTTCTTATTTCTAACATAATATGATGGATAATATTTTTAGGTGTTGAGTTGCTAATTATGCTTGGTAAGATTTGATATTTTGCGGGATTAAGGTAACCGTTAATCCTCCCTTAAATATATGGAAAAACATATGCTAGCACATTAAGGGTTTAGTATGATTTTATGCATGTTTGGTGTGCTTAGCATGATATGTATATGGTTTCTTATATTGTTTGATAAAAAGGAAAAGCATGATAACTTTTGTGCCATATGTAGGTATGTTAATTAAGGGAGGAGTTTGATTATTGATGGAAATGTTAAATGCTTGTTTATGATGTATTATGTTGCTAATGCATGAGTAATATTATTGTCTAAGGGTATTTTAGTAATTTTGCTTATGAATTATGTGACCTAATGTAGGTAGTTGCTAATGAGTATTATGTTGAATAATGACATGTTGGTGGACTTAGATGATAAGAATGAAGTACTAATATCATTATTTTATGTAGTGTTAGTAAATTCATAAAAATGGTGAATAGAGGGGTTGAATGGAAATTTTATAAGTGAAAAGGGTATTTCGGTAATTTTTGAGATAAAAGAATAATATGGTAATTTTATGATTAAATGGCCAAATGATAATTTTTTAAGTAAGTGGTAAGAATGGTAATTTTGGAAGTAGGGGTAAAATAGTAATTTTGGATGAAGGAGGGCATTACGGTAATTTTGTAAGTAAAAGGGTTAATATGGTAATTTTGGAGGTAGAGGGGCAAAATAGTCATTTCATAAATAAATGGTAATATGGTAATTGTATAAGTGAATGGTGAAATGGTAATTTATAAGTAAGGGGTAATATGGTAATTTTGGAAAAGAAGGGCAAAATGGTAATTTTGTAAGGAAAGATAAAAATGGTAATTTTTGGATGTGAAAGGCTGAAATAGTAATTTGTAAAGTAAAAGGAGTATTATGGTAATTTACAAGCAAAAGGGTAATATGGTAAAATTGGATGTAAGGGGTAAAATGGTAATTTTGTAAATAAAAGGATATCATGGTAAACTTGGGAGTAAGGGGTAACTTGGTAATTATGATAACGACAAAAGATAATTTAGTAATTAAATTATGATTGTAGAACAGCAATTGGATAAGTACGATACTATAGAAGGGTAATTTGGTAAATTAACCAATTAAAGGGCATTATAGTAATTATTAATATGGAGAAGGGTAATATAGTAATTATAAATATGAAAAAGGGTAATTTAGGATTTATGATATTTAAAAAGGGTAAATGGCAATTAAAATAATTGAGAGGGGTAAAATGGTAATTATGATAAAGGAGAAGGGCAATTTGGTAGTTTATCCAACTGAATGGGCAATTTGGTAATTTAGCCGATTAAAGGGTAAAGTGATAATTATTTAACCAACGAAAGGGGCAAAATAGTAATCATGATAATGAAGGAGGGTAATTTAGTAATTTATCCAACTCAAGGGCAATTTAGTAATTAGAACAAAGGAGAAGAGCGATTTGGTAATCTAACCAACCAAATGGGAAATATGATAAGTGTAGCAATTAGGAGAAGTGAATGGTGATTTAAAAAGTGTAGGGGATAACTTGGTAACCTAAACCGTATAAAGGGTAATTTGGTAATTATATAACCTAAAGGGTAAGATGGTAATTTGGCGAGTAAGGAATGGATACTTAGTAATGGTATAAGTAAAGGGTCAATGAGTAAATTTTACCTAACATGTCGTTATGATTGTGGACCATTATAATATGATTTAAATAATGCTGATTAGCCAAGTAAGAGTACTTGATAATTAGTATAGCCTTAATGGTTTCTCAGTGATATCCTGGATAATCATCTGAATAAGAAACGATTAATGATATCAGAACGATTGAAAGTGAATAAGTATCAGATTATCGTGCTTTTTGTGATCACCTTAATTAATACACTATTACTTAAAGTGAAAGACCTCGAGATCGGGAATGGTGACTCCTTAGGGGTCGCTACCCTAAGGACGTGCTTTAGTCCACAATTATTCTGGTATTTGCTGGTGTGCCTTTGTGCCCCAGCCAGGCCCTATATCTTACTCTTTTTTAGCTCTACGGACCTAATTAGGGGGTATGCATACTTATGGATTAGGTGTCCTTGTTGGTAGGGTACTGAATTAGCTTTATGCACCAGTACGACCAGGGTACCTTTGTGTCCTTGGGTTCGTGGTTGAAGGGTACTGAGTAGCTGATATGCATCGGTAAGACCGGTGTACCTTTGTGTCCCGGGTTATTGATCTCCCGTTCAAGGCAAATAAATATGATTGATGTGCTGATTAAAGAAAGGAAAGATACTATTATTGAAAGTGGAATATTAATGAGCTGGGCCCAGATGATTATGATATTGAGTACCGGTCCACCGGTTATAATAGTGGCCAGGAGCGTTGTGCCCTGGATGATGATTCTTATATATCCCGGTCCACCGGTTATAATAGTGGCCAGGAGCGTTGTGCCCTGGATGATGATTCTTTATATATCCCGGTCCACCGGTTATAATAGTGGCCAGGAGCGTTGTGCCCTGGATGATGAGTTTATATGTATTCCGGTCCACCGGCAAGAATAGTGGGGGTCCCGAGCTCAATAAAATCGGTTATGTATGTGAATAAGATTATGGAAAAATACTAATCACTTATAGTGGAACACCATGTGAGTCGGGGTCAGACCGGTCCATCGGCAAATAATAGTGGTCAGGTGCGTTCTGCCCTGTGTGTTCACTTCCGGTCCACCGGCTATAATAGTGGGGTTCTCATACTCACATGGATATAAAATATGAGATTGATGGGATGATGACGGAATAATGGCTTAAGGCCCGAATATATTGATTTTATCCTATGACATGGCTTAAGGCCCAAAGTATCGATCGTGACTTATAAATTATTATGCATGTTATTGTTATGTATGCACCTCTCATTATATATGTGTGTAGCTTGCATTATGTGCCGTATGCGGGCCTGTCTTTAAGTGTGGTATTAAAGGGTTACTCAGTACCGTAGTACTGAAGGGATTCCCTTTTGGGGCCCCTGCCTATTCAATGGGCAGTGCCCTTGTAGGTCTTTTCAGGTGCTATTCAAGTGGGCTACGGGAAAGAGAGTAAGGAGTTATCTGGTATCGTCAGGGTTTTCCTCCTTCTTCATTTAATTTTCTGGTTTTTGATGTTATGTTGTTACTTTAACCACCATTGGTGGATTTTATTCCTGTAAACGATTTGATGCGCTACTCTGATTTAAGTATGTTGAATTTCTTGCAATTTACTCTAATTTATACATGTTGAATGTCTTTCAAATTATATTTCATTTTTTCTTAGCCTTAGCACTTGGTACTGGAACGGTATGAGTGAACTAGTCTAGTACTAAGTGTGGCGGTAATACTCCCAAAGTTCACGTTTTACTTAATTTGCTTCCGCTAATTTCCTTTAATTAATGAAATTTTTCAGTAGTGAATTTTGGGGGTGTTACAGTAACTCTCTTTAACCGCACTCTGATTTCTCTATGGTGAACACTATCCTTGTTTATGAAAGCTTGTTTCAATTATTGACTTGTGTTTGAAGTTAATCATTTATAGCCTTAGCACTTAGTACTAGAACGATAGGAGTGAACTGGTCTAGTACTGAGTGTAGTGGTAATGCCCCCTGAATTCATGGTTTTATTGTTTCATTTTCGTTAAACCTTTTAATTAAATGAAATTTTTCAGTAGTAAATTTTAGGGGTGTTACACCTATGGTCTCACATACCATGGAACTCTATCCAAACCAAAGGTCATAAAGTCCTTCTAAAGCCAAAAAACCACCAATGGACATAAGTCCAAGCTAAAGCTAAAACCACTTGGGTAACCAGACCCTTTAGTATTGATACCTCCTAGTACATCATCAGTGTCTAGAGTAGGTAAGGCACTGCGATCTACTAGGTTCCTGCTTGAAGGAAAATCCCAAAGGCAAACTAACCCTCGGTATCTAATAGAGGATTAGGTAACCCATATCCATACATAGCTCAATCATCTTTCATTTATAGTGATTAGTACGTTATTATCGAGGTTACGTGATCATTTAAGGCCCATACAATATGCAAGCAAGGCATTCACATTCTTATTCTATCTAAACCATTACCATTCCCCAACCATGTGTGGAATTTCCATTAATTCTTACTCAATATTAACCAATCCCCTAGATTAATCCATTTTAGGACAAAATCCAAATTACATTACCACTTTAAAGCCTTAAAACTTATTTAGGTTTTCCTATTAAGGCCTTTACAACATCCATTGAGTATGCCAAGGGTAATGATCCTTTTAATCCATCTATTAGGTTGTCAATCCATGTCAACAAATGTATTCCACTCATTGACTAGTCATATATCAGTATTAGACATAATCTCAAATCATACCCAAGCTAAAAGATCAAAATCACATAATTTGGCTAAACTAGTCGATCAGTTTGGCTCAACAAAACCTAGGGTCCCCTTCAACCAATCAATTGATTCTATTAAACTTGACAATGGTTGTAAGCACAAAGCAAACCAAGGTCACCACAAACCCACTAGTAGATTGATGTAAGCCAATCAACTGACTATTCTAAGGACTAGTCCATTGGTTTTCCCAAAACAACACAGAACAACAAATGTTTATATAAATCACCCGAAGAAATACAACCACATCAAAACTAAAACATATCATAGCATCATGCCAATACTTTATAATCTCATAAACTAAAACATGCTTCACAATTAATCAAATCAACCTTATTTCCCAAAAATTATGCCTTTTTCTTATGATTCACAAGTAAATCAACATGCATCAATCTGAAGCCAAATTATCACACGAACCTATAAAATTATCACTTTAAAGGATACACCACATCACATGCCTAATGAGTCCATATTTCTAAAGTAAGAATGACTTACTTGATACAAGAAAAACTTTTCCACAAATAGGAAAACTTAACCTAAAATATTTTCAACTTCTAAACCTCAAAAAAATAAAGTTAAAGCTTTAGAAATCCAATGAATAATTTCATGAATCATAATCTGAGTTAGGAGAAACTAGGCTTACCAACCCTAAGAGAAAAACAGAGGGAAATTATATTGAAAGAGAGACTCAACTTGCTCCTAAATATAACCCTCCCTTACATAAAAATAAATAAGAAGAAGCTAAAGAAAGGATCAAAAGAGTAGAAAGGAATCAAAATTAATCTTGAAATGAGGAGAACATAACACAGGTGCAAGAGAGTTGGAGTGCCTCGAAGGTTGAATGAAAGTGAATAGAAAGGTTGATTAGGGATATTTATAGCCAACAAACTAGTACAAGTTTGATTGTGGTTATGCTTATTTCAAAATCCCTAATTTATACCATTTAAATTTGAGTTGAATGAGTGTATTTTTTTTAAAGATAGGCTAACCTCCCTTAACTGAAATGGTGATTTCTAGCGAGTGCAAGTCGAATTCACCCAGAAAATGTCAAATAGAAGAGAGAAAATGAAAGAACAACATGGAAAGGAATCTCCCAATTAAGATAGTCTGAGAATCTAAGCAATGATTCCATAAGTGTGTAGAGGAGAGAGGTGGAAAAAGACAAAGCTAACATCATACTCTCCCTCAATTGTCCAAATCAAACCTTTGAATCAATTCTAAGTGGAAGATTAGGGAGAATATATGATAAGAAAAGTTAAGAACCTCTAAAGAATAGCTTGGAATGGGATTGTGAAGGTTCCATTTTGGTATAAGAAGTTTTTCCAAAAAATTGAGTTACAAAAATATACCCAACTTGATAAACTAGTCGATCGGTTTGGCCTACTAATCAATTGTTCTACTGACCAGCCGATCAGTTTAGTTAAGAAAACCCCTTTAGCTTAAGTGATGAACCAGTTAATTGGTCCTCCTAAGAATTCATTTTATTTAATTTTAAAATATTATTCAAATCCAAATTTTCTTCAAAATCAATTATAGTCCCAAATTAAAATCAAACATTATCAAATTTTAATAAACACTACAACTTCCCATTCAAAAAAACTTACAAAAGGATAGGGTATTACAGTATGGGTTGTGCTTGTAATATAAACTATATGATGGTGATAGATTGGTTTACTTAGTTTGTATGCACACTGATGGGGTTAGTGTTGCAATGCCCTACTCAATCCCTCAAGCAAGAGGTGTGGTGTAAGTTTTCTAAGGATCGTCAGTGATTGGCCCATCCTCTTCTCCGTATATTTGGATTGTTCAACATAGGCATTCCTGGAGACTCTTTTGTGGCTCTTGAGTGACCAAGGCATAATTTCTTGAAATGAGTTTTCTCTGGTTTTTATTTTTCATCTTTTGTACCTTTATACTAATTTTTTTGCCTTATTTAGATTTGGGTTGTACACCTTGACTTCGGTACTTTTAATTATTTTCTTGCACACTTTAGTTTTCCTTTGTGTCTTGTTTGTTGGATACTTAGCCTTGTGTCAAATGCGAGGTAGGCATTGAGGTGTGTATCTTGTGTTAGATGCGGCTGTAGCACTCTATTTTTTATAAGATTGTATTATATTTTAGCTTTTGCTATGTTTTAAAACAAAAAAAAATTGTAGTGAAAAATGGGGGTGTTACATATCTTCTATTCACCAAACCAAAAGTCAAATCATCACAATAGCCATATAAATGTAGTATTAGTATGGTGAAGTACTAATGAAACAAACTAACTAAAATATGGTAAGGGCTCATGCGACACATTGAAGTTATATAGTAGCATGGTGATAAGCACACTAACATAAAATAACACTAAGGCTTGAGGTAGTAATACCAAAATTCATGATTGCCTTCCATAGAGATCACAGAAGAATAATAATATAGCAAATGCATCTTAACCACACAATGTGAACCATATTAAGATAATCCATTCTACTGCACTCAGTTTTCCACCATGAATAAAAGTTATGGCAACATACATACACAATGAGATACCCCACTGATGTAGGATCATTCCCCTTATATGATAACAATAATCTATTCATAAATTTTTCTAATTTATGAGAATCTAAAACTCTCCTTACAAGATCTAATATATGAGCTAGATTATTAGGAGTCATGCAAGCCATGCACTAAGAAATAAAACCCATCATCTCACCACCTTTTCTTGGCTTCATTATGGCTTGAATATGGCTCAAAATATGGCTTGAAAAAATCCATAGCTCACTCAACCACCACCAGCTTACAAGGAGCCACATGGAGCATTATGTTTAAAAATCCAAGAATAAAAGAAGGTAAGCATACCTATCTTTTGTGCAGCAGATTTTGGGGACTAAAACTTATGATTTCCAAGACCTTAATTAGCATAAATTAATGGTAATTGATGGAATATTGATTAGGCATGGTAGCAGCTAAAAAAAGAGCATAGAGAAGGGCTACTTTCTCCATTTAGTTAAACATAAGTTAAAGTAATGTACTAATATTTTCCTTCTTGTAATTTATGTTTCCAAAGTCTTAATGCTAGCTTGTATGAATAATGTATCAACTAATATACATGGGTAAAGGGTTGTGAGAGGCTAAAAAATAAGCTGCCATGCTGATTGTTTGAGTTGGGTTTATACCAACCATAGTTAGCATACATTAAAGTAATGTGTAGTTAAGTTTGTACCCTTATGATTATTGATATATGGGATTTATATGTTATTATCCTAAGTAAAAATGTTATTTATTCCTCATTATTTTTATAAGATTTAATCTTTTCTCAAGTTTTTCTCTTTTGGACAGATTTTGCTAGGTAAAGATAAAAATGAAGAAATCCAAAGGAGAAATCGAAGGAAAGAGGAAATGAAGCAAATAACACATCAAAAGATATGGAATCAATGGAAGAAAAGACCAGAAATGAAGAATATACATCAAAGGGAAGCTTGTGTTGAAATTTCATAAAGAGATAACAAAGGAACAAGAAACACGGTACCCCCATGTTTCCTAAAAAAGGGCCATGTTTTTCCGTCAGAACACATAATCTCAGTTTTCAAATTTAACAGTTGGCAGAGAATTCAGAAAAAAAAACATAGAGGCTCCATGTTTCTCAAAACACATACAGTGTTTTTCTTAAATTCTGTAACCACTCATGTAAACTTTTCCTTGATATATTTCTGAGGTTTATGAACATTTCAACATTTGGTTTTTTAACAATTTAAGAATTAGACTCTCTCTTTTTCTCTATATTCTCTAGAAAACACATGTACTTCAAAATTCCAATTCTCTTTCTCTCTATTGTATTCAATTGAATAATTAACACTCTGTAATTCAAGTTGATAAGTGCTTCTCCATTCCTCTCTTAATTGCAAGTTCTAATTTTTTATTGTAAATTCTCATATTATAATATCAATACTCTTTATTTTTACGGTGTCATTGTTAATTTATTATATGGGAGAATCTAATTTATGATTTGATTGGAAGAATCTAATTTATGATTTGTTTGGGAGAATCCAATTTATGGTTTTTCTTGGGAGATTCTAATTTATGATTTTATGTGGAAGAATCTAACTTATGGTCTTGTATGGGAGAATCTAATTTGTGGTTATGAAAGGGGAGAATCTAATCAATTGTATTATGTGGACAAATCTTTGGGTTTTATATGATTTGAATCTTTGGGTTGGTATGGATTGAATTTAGGGTTTTGTGTGAATGAATCTTTGGGTTTAATATGGTTGAATGTAGGGTTTTGTAAGGATGAATCTTCTGTTTTATGTGATTTGAATCTAGGGTTTGGTAAGGATGAATATTTGGTTGGTATGGATTGAATTTAGGGTATTATATGACAGAATCTTGGGTTTTGTGTGGTGTTATTAGGATTGCATGGTGGAGTTAGGGTTTTGCATGGGAGTTAATGATTGCATGGAATTTAGGGTTTACATGGGATGTGTAAAGTCTGCATGGGAGTAAAATTTACGTATGAAAAGTTAATTTGGGATGTAAGGAAGGTAATGCAAGCGTTATTTGGATAGTTAAACACTTTGGATGGAAAATAATACGTGGAACATTATCTGGGTACGTAGGAGACGAAGCTAGGGTTTGGAGTGGCTAATTGTGAATTGTCGTGGTTAATTAAGGTTTGGAATGACTAATTATGGTTGTTATGGTTAAATAAGGATTGGAGTGGTTAATTATGGTTTGTGGTGGTTGATTAAGGTTTGGTGTGGCTGCTTAAGGTTTTTGTTGTATCATGTGTTTTTGGTGACTAAGGTGTAATTATGAGAATGGAATCGATGATTTGTGATGTGTGGAGGGTTAAAATAATTTGGGTGATGTGAGGTGGAGTAAGAGGAGATGTTAAGGCCTAAATTAGGATTTCGGGATAAAACCCTAGAGTGAGATGTGAAGTAGAATTGGAGGATAAGTGTAAAGGGAGCGATTCATGCATGTCTGGGGTTTAGTGGTAGCACGTGTGTAATTGGTGAATAAAGTATGATGATGAATATGGAATTTATGATTTATGATTCGTGCATGTGCATGGTGAAAGCCTTTGAATAAGATACTTAAGACATTAATCACGTAAAGTGGAAGATGTTGAGTCGGGCCCAGACCGATCCACCAGCTAAAATAGTGGCAGGGCATATACCCTCGTGACCGATCCACCGGCTATAATAGTGGGGGATCCTGAGCTCAACAAAATCAAACCCTATAGTTGCTAAGACATGGGAAATACACTAATTACTTACAGTGAAACACCGTACAAGAAAGGGGACAGACCAATCCACTGGCATATAATAGTGGCAGGGTATGTTACCCTTGCGACCGATCCACCGGCTAAAATAGTGGGGTTCCCGTAATCGTATGGACTTGATAAAGAGTATGGTGTGAAAATAATTTGATAAAGGATTAATAAAGCAATTAATCTAAACTATATTGGATCTTGGGTTTTTCACCTGATCGTTCATTGCCTTTATGTTATTGTGTTGGTGATTATGCCCTATTATTGTTCTGCATGGATTATGTGCTTATGTATTAGCCTTAGTGTTCGGTTACCTTACTCAGTACGTAGCGTACTGATCATCCTTTTTTATGGGTGCTGCTCATTCCCACGAATAGCATGCCCTTCTGAATTGTGCAGGTGGGTGAGACATCAGTCGGGGCTGAGTGTTGAGCATGTTTGGCTTGAAGTTCGAAAGTATTGTGGCCGTATTCATTCTTTACGTGATTTCATTCCCTTTGTTATTTCTTTGGTATAGTATTTACCATTTTCTGATTCATTACTCGATTGAGTATTTTAATGAACCTTTTATCGATTTTAAGTTTAATTCTCTTTTGGAAATGAATTACATTTCTTGATGTGTACTCTGATTTTGTTTTACAGCCATTTAATGATTATTTGAAGTTTAGGTTGTATTAATTTTTTAATTGATTGTTAATCTTTTCTTTAGCCTTAGCACTTGGTACTGGAACGGTCGGAGAGAACTGGTCTGATACTAAGTGTGGCGGTAACATCCCTAGAATTCACGAGTTTTAAGTATTACTATTTTAATTACTTCTGCTTTCAAAAAAAAAAGTAGTAAATTTTGGGGTGTTACAGGTTTTGTTAATTAATGTTAAACTGTTATGGTTTCTAGTCATCCTTGTTAATGATCCATGTACCTTTAGCTTAGTTGTTAATATAAGATTGGTCAGGGGTCAATCTTGTACTGATCACAATGGTAACACCTCCCCCCATTTTTAGTGCATAACTTTCTATAACAAATAAAAAATTTCAATTGTAAATTTTGGGGGTGTTACATAGACCATTCAAAGTGCTTGAATAGATTGGAAATAATGCATATAGGCTGGAGCTTCCACTAGAACCAAGGGCCTTCTCAACCACATTTAATGTGGGAGATTTACTTTCCTACTTACATGATGATCCTTATGAAGATAAGGAAGGTCCTTCTTAAGAGGGGTAGGATGATGTAGGAGCATCCCCCTCATATGATAACAATAGTCTATTCATAAATTCTTCTAAGTTAGGAGAATGTAAAACCCTCCTCACTTGGACTAAAATATGTGTAAGATTATGAGGAGCCATGCAAGCCATGAAACACCAAATAATAGCCATCAACTCTCCACCTTTTCTTGGCTTTAGTATGGCTTGAATATGGCTCAAAATATGGCTTGGAAAAAGCCACAACTCACTCGGCCACCACCAGCCTACAAGCAGCCACATCGAGCCTTATGTTCAAAAAATCCAAGAATAAAAGAAGGCATGTAGGCCTATCTTTTTATGCAGCAAATTTTGGAGATTAAAACTTGTGATTTCCAAGACCTTAATTAGCATGATTAAGGGGACTTGATGGCCTATTGATTAGTAGGGTTGTTGACAAACTAAGCCGGCTCAAGAGCTTTTTGGACTCCGCTAGCTTATTTAGCTAAACGAGCTTAAAAATTAGGCTCGAGCTTGACTCAATTATTAAATGAGCCAAGCTTGAGCATAATAAATTTGGGCTCAAGCTCATTTACAGTACAAAAACTAGTGGGCTTGGCTCGTTTACCACCAAAGCTCATGAGTCGACTCATGAAAAGCTTGGCTTGACTTATTAACATCTTGAATTATTTATAAACAAGCCAAGCTCAAGCTTCATTTTTAGGCTCATTTAGTAAATAATCCAATTCCAATCCTACCTTGTCTCAACTACGCTAAGCTCATTAACAGTCTTATTGATTAGCCATGGCAGCCGGCTAAGAAAAGAGCATAGGGAAGGGTTACTTTCTCCATTTAATTAAACATAAGTTAAAGTAATGTACTAATATTTACCTTCTTATAATTTATGTTTCCTAAGTCATAATGCTAGCTTGTAAGACTAATGTATAAGCTAATATACATGGGGAAAGGGCAGTGGGAGGCTCAAAAATCAGCTGCCATGCTGATTGCTTGAGTTGGTTTTATTCCTACCATAGTTAGCATACATTATAATAATGTTTAGTTAAGTTTATACCCTTATGGTTTCCTAAGGATTAGTTGTAATTTTCTCAACCTCTTACACTCTTTATATAAGTGTAGAGCTGATCGTAAAGGGCAGAAAGCCTTTGGTATTCAACTAGTCATTTTTTACAAGCTCCTTCTCAATAAACATAGTGCATGATTTGTTGTTACCTCCTAAATCTTAAATTCTATATCTTAAGAGTTAATACCTTAAGTGGTGATTGTAAGTATTTGATATCAAGGATAACTTGAAGATCAACTACTTTCTTCCATCCCAATCTCTATTATATTTTCTCTTTTTTTGGAGCTCAACCCAAGTTTCATCATCAACTATTAGCAAGACCCAATTTATTTAGTAATTTATGCATCACACACCCACCACACAAGGTTAGGATACATTGAAGGGACTTTTCTATGGGGATACCACACCCATCATACATCGAGTGCACCTGCCATGAGGGATAACACACCATGGGATACCACACTAATTATACATGATTGAAGTACATCATGGAGGATTATACTATGATACTTTACCCACCACATCTTTGATGCCTCTGCTACAAGGACTAAAAGTTGGGATACCTCACCAACCTAAGAAATGGACAATAAAAAGTGTCAGGGGCTTGTACTAGAATATCTTATTCACCCGAACTAGACATCAATGTCCTACCACCCTACCATAGCAAAATGCTATACCTTAAATACCCCAAAACCCTAATTTAGGAAATTATGGAAAAATAAAAATTTATTAGGAAAATTGATTAAATAAACTATTTTTGTTAAAATAAGAGGGAAGTAATTAAGGAAAATCTAGGAGAAATTAATAAATAATTTAAAAAGGAAAATTTGAGTATTTTTCTAATTAAAATGGAATTTAGGAAAAATCTTTCAAAATCCCTAAATTAACCTAAAAAGAGAATTTAATTATTATTTTAATATTAATATTTTTAAATATCCCAAAATACCTAAAATATGTTAATTAAGCCCACCCCATCTTTTTCCTTTTTTCTTTTTTTTCTTTCTCTCTCTCTCTCTCTCTCTCTCTTTTTCCTTTTCTTTCCTTTTCTTCTCTTCCTTCTCCCCTCTTTTTTTTCTCCTTTCCCCGACCTGGGTCGACCCGCCTTCGACCCAATTCCTCCCCTTCCCCCTGAGCGACCAGGCCCACGTTGTTAGTTATTTTTCTTCTCCTCCCGGCTGGTACAGCTTTTTCCTTCTTTCTTTCTTTTCTCCTAGATCGCTGGTCCAGCCCCTCCCCCTTTCTCCTACGTTATCTTCTTCCTCGTACCGCTTGCAACTCCCTCAATAGGCATGGGATTTCTGCCACCGATCACGTCGGTTGACCCGCCGTTCTCCTCCTCTCTTCCTCGTCCTCTTCCCTGTCACTTCATCATGGCTTGCCATCCCCTCTCCTACGTGTGCCATCCCCTTTTTCCCCGTTAAAAATGGCCTACGAAGGTAGACCTGCGTTGGCCTACCCTCACCGGCCGAAGTGTCATAACCCTTGCCTCCCTACTTTCCTGCTCCCCTTTGTTGTTTTCCCTTCTAATCGATCTATATATAGCCCCGAAGGCCGCTATAATCAGGTTTTGATTTTGGCAGCCCAAAAATTTGACCCGCTCACCACCACCCAAACAGACCGCCATTTCTTCGCCATCGGTCGTCACCACCGCCTACTCTAGCCACCAAAACCTTCCCTGCAACACCCTCTATGCAACTGAGCCACCCTCCTTCATTGCCTTGCCTTGCATGAGCCACCCCGGCCGTGTAATGTCCCCCTCCCGAACAACCCAATTCGACCCTACGCCACCCCTCGTGCCACCGTCTACCATCAATTCTGACGTCTATAATGCCACCTCTACCCCCCCCCCAAAACAATTAGGGGACCTTACTCTACCTCCCCACACCTTCATCTCCCCCTACTTCCATCTCCCCTAGCCTCTACACCCATCTCTCCACCTCTCTTCCTCCTCCACTGCAGCCACCGCTAGCTCCATCACCAAGCCTAGGTGGTATCCCAATTTCTTAACCCTTAAACCTTTTGTATAAAAGTGTTAATGATTTTTAATATTAATAGTATTATTATTAACTATTATTATTTGTATTATTATTATTATTATTATTATTATGATGTTCTAACTATTATTCTAGAGAGATTTCTAATTAATGGTATTATTATTTAAAAGACTACAACTTTGTTATTATTATTACTATTATTATCCTTATTATTATTATTGTTATTATTACTACTACTACTACTATAATCATTATTATTATTATCATTGTTTTGTTACTAATAATATTAATAATAATTGTGGCCATTATAGTACTATCACCCCTTTTCATGCCTAACATTATTATTATTATTATTATTATTATTATTATTATCATTAACATTACCACTATTATTATTATCATTTCTATTATTATTATTATTATTATCATTATTATTATTATTATTTCTAGAATTATTATTATTATTATTATTATTATTATTATTATTATTATTATTATTATTATTATTATTATTATGCTATTAAACTTGACCATATTATCACAAGGCTACTATTATTATGATTTTTAGAACCTTATTAGCATTATTATCAAGATTGAAACTATTATCACTATTACTACTACTACTATTATTATTATTAGTATCATTATTATTATTACTACTACTATTAGCATTATTAATATAAGTATCATTATGGTTATTACATTTATATTATTTTCATCACTATTATTATTATTACTAGATGTTGGGGTTGATATTAGTATCATTACAAAATTTAACAACAATAATATTATTAGTAAAATTGAAACATTACTTTTCATACTATGAATATTATTAAGACTTACTTTGGTTAGTAGTGGCATGATTAATTATTTTGAGAATAATAACCCTACCTTTAATTACAAAACTACTATTATCATTATTAGTCTTAGTAGTAGGCCATAATAGGGGTAAGATAGGAAATTATGGCAATTTTGGTAAGAGGGAGATTAACCCATAATATTTCCCCCTTATAGGTGAATCGAGTCAAAACCCTAATGAGGCGTAGGAGCGTGTTACAAGCCCAACGATGTTTTAGGTAAGGGTGTAGCTAAGGCTGCATGTGTCCAATATAATTATACGTTGTGTTCTGTATGCTATTATCTTAACTGTTTTATATGTAGCGCAGCTTGGAATAGAGGTATTTTCATATGCTCTCTTCTAATATGTGCTAATATGGAGGCATGAAAAAGAAAAATGGGAAAATAAGATGACTAGGGGGAAATAAGTTGGCTAACGTAGGTAAGAACGACCTAAATAACCCATGATCCATAAGTGGTGAATAAAAAGGGGGGATTTAAATAAAATGAAAGAGTGGGAGAAACTAGGGTTCACATGGGAGGAACTAGGGTTTGCATGGAAATTTTAGGGTTTGGCATGATAAATATTGAGGGTTTTACATGGGATGGTTAGGGTCTGCATGAGGGCAAACTTTCATATGGAAAGTTGCTTTGGGACGTGAGGAAGGTAATGGAAGAGTTGTTTGGGTGACTGGAGGCTCTGGTTGGAAAATAATACGTGGGATAATATAAGGGTACATAGGAGACCGGGCTAGGATTTGGAAGGAAACCCTAATTTGAGAAGGTGGAAAAAGAAAAAGAAAAAGAAAATAATACAAATAAATGAGGATGAGTGAGGGGAGAGTTAAATCTAAAGGTCTTGACATGTGGAGTGTTAAAATAGTTTAGGTCGTGTGAGGCAAAGAAGGATGGGCCACATAGGCCCAAGTTAGGGTTTTTTCTAGAAAAAACCCTAGGGAGGACTATGAATGGACTTAGTGGTATGAGGTAGTGGGCCTTGACCCATCTGCATTGGAATTGGGCTTCTAGTGTGGGTAATGGAATAAGGAAGGGATATCGGGGCAGTTAGAAGGTGCCGGAGTCTCAAGATACAGGACAAGCCCCTTTTGGGAGGATATAAGTAGAATATTTGGTGGCATGCATGTCAAGGATGAAAATTTATCGAATATTTGGTGCCCTGCATAACCATTCTACCCGCTATAATAGTGGGCGTTTCCATGCTCAACAAACCAAATATAATGATGATAAGACATGGGAAAGACAAGAGGTAAATACAATGGAATGCCATGAGAGTTAGGGCCATACCGGTCCACCGACGAATAATAGTAGCCAAGAGCATTTTGCCCTACATGAGCGGTCCACTGGCGAATAATAGTAGCAAGGAGCGTTTTGCCCTGCATGACCGGTCCACTGACGAATAATAGTGGGATTCCCGCACTCGCATGGATTGATAAAGACTATGATGTGAATTGACTATATTTATCAGAGATCTAAAGAATAAGTTATTCGGACCATAGTCGGTCTTCTTTATCTGTGTTACTGCATGCTATATGACTATACCATATATGCTATGTTGTATATTTTTGTATTTTTGGCCTTAGCACACAGTTACTTTTCTCAGTACGTAGTGTACCGATCACCCGTTTCATGGGTGCTGCTCATTCCCACGAGCAGAAGGGCCTTCTGACTTGGTGCAGGTCGGGATTCTATCTTCGATGCCTACGACAATTACGAGGCATCGGGCATGGCTGAGAGTTGAGCTTGGACCTAGCTTGGGGGTTGAGAGTGACATGGCCGGAGTCTATCATCCATTTTATTTTTCCTATATCATTATATTTTGTTTTATTCTATTGTATGATGTTTTCTGTCGTTTGGTACTTTAAAACTTTACTTGTGGGTTGTACCTTTTGATTACCGCACTCTGATTTCCTGTACAGTTAACGACTCATTTCTTTTATGAATGCTCGTTTTAATTAGCAACTCGTGTTTGATGTCTATCTCAATTAGCCTTAACACTTGGTATTAGAACGGTAGAAGTGAACCGGTCTAGTACTAAGTGTGGCGGAAATATCCCTATAATTTATGTTTTTGTGATTTCGCTTTGGCTAAACCTTTTTACTAAATCAAAAATTTCAGTTGTAAATTTTGGGGTATTACAATACTCCCTACTGAATGCAACTCGGTAGAGGATAATATAGGTACTGAGTGAAATTATAAAAATTAAGGCGATCTGTCCACTAACTCTTAGCTAGTTACCATGAGAGCTGGAGAAAAAAGCTTGAATGAAATCTTAATCCATTAATTATTAATTAACCAAGTGATATTCTAATTTACAAATTAATTCCATCATTATCCAAATTGGGTGTTTCTAAGTAATAACACCAAACACTTCACAAGGCATATAATATGCCAATTGGTTGTTTAGAGATGACACCAAACTTAACCAAATAAATGCTCAATTATCATCATTTTGATCCAAATTAATTTCAGGGTAACACATGGTTGTAATCATGATTAAAATTTTGTATTTACATAAAAAAATTTAATATATAAGGCCCAATAAAAGGATATTAATTAATAAGTAAATATGTGAAAATAGCCTAATTAGTCGATCGATCCCTGGGATCAGTCGCCTAGTTTGATCGTACTAGACCTACATAGAAAAATAAACTGGTGAACCAGTAGACCGATTGGTCCCACCGATCAATTGTTCATATGAAATCAGTCAATGGTTTGCCCAACTGGTCGAGCACTCTGGTCATAAGGCAACTAGTTGATGGATTTAGCTAACCGATTCATTGCTCATAGAAACCAATTAACTGATTCATTGAACCAATTGACTAATCTTGCAACCAACTGATTAAAATTCTAAAACCGAGTGATTGTTCACACTACCAGTCGATTAGTCCAACGAACTAATCGAATGGTCTAGTTAAAGCAATAGATAGACCTATGATCTACATACTAAAATTTCACCTAACTTGCCATATTAATCTTAGCATGTGTCTGTGTCATCACACACATAAAGTGACATGCTGCACATATAAAATCACAAGGATACATGGTAATATTGACATTAAACGAAATTATGCTCAAAACTGCCAAAATCATGCATAATATTAGGGAACCAAAAACATTCTTAATTTTCAAGAAGAAAACTCTACCATATGCTCGATTCCTAGAATATAATAACTCATGTTCAAATATAAACACTAAGAACATGGAACCACAATAAGTAGCAAAATGTTTTATTCATATTAAAGATAAAAATGCCTTACCTTTAAGCAAACTTCCAACACAAACTCCTAACTTGATGGTTATCTACCAGGACATTGATTCCTAATAGAATAAAGAATTGAAACCATTAAAACTCCTTTTCAAAAATTAATAAAAATAAAATCAGAAGAAGAAAGAGAAGAAAAATGATAGAATGCAACATTTCCTCAAAATTGAAACTAAACCCAAAAAAACCCAAGGTTTTCAACATTTCTCAAAAATTTAACCATTCCTTGTTTAAGAGAAATAAGGCAGAACTAAAGCTAAGATTAGGAGAAGAAAGAACATGCAATAGTTTTAACCAAAGGATAGGGAACAAGAGATAATCCTTTGTTTTTTCTAATAGAGAAGAAAAGAGAGTAAAGTGGATAATGCTTAACACTTGGAAAATTTTTACAAAAAAAAGGGAGAGAATTAGCCAATGTAGATGATGGGGAGTGAATTGAATTAGAAATGGGGTTTGAAGGAGGGATTGTTGGTTGACATACCAAAGTGAGAGAGAGAGGAAAATCTGACTGAGGTTGAGTGTGGGGCAACCCAAAGTGTAAGAAGATCACAAGTTGAAGTAAGGAAGGAAATGTGTGACTACGAAGAGACATGATAGAGATCTAGTAGGTTGGGGGAGTGGTGTAGAAAGTTAAACATGCAACCATGTCTCCCAGAAGAAAGAGAAAAGTGAGGGAGAAGAGAGAAGGTGAGATATATATTAAAAAGTATTTTTGAAGAAATTTAGTTAAATAAAAATAATAGAGTAATCTAAATAATGTAAAAATAATATCAAAGTACCAAAATATACTTAGCATAAATAAATTTAAGTTAGAATTTTTCATAAATATTGGAAAGAAATTCTAATCAAAATAAGAAAAATGATATATAATCATAGGACAATTGGTTGATTGGTTTGAGCAAATCAATCAAATGAATTATCAAAAAATAAAATTGCTAGTTTTTGAGGATACCGCTCAATCGGTTAAACAAATTAATTGGTTAGTGTACGTGAAATTTACAACTTTATTAAATTAAGTTTAAGTTATTTTAAAAATTAAAATTTATTTATATTATATTAATATAATTTAAAATGTAATTTAAATAAATTTTAGGACAGAATATTGCAAACATTCTCATTTTATAATTAACTAAAAGTGAATCTTGAGGTTTATTTAAGCTTTGATCACCCATAATACCGTAGGAAGTGAAGGAGAAGAATATTGAAATTCAGATTTCGGACAGCGGTAGCAGCCTGGAAGGCTTCCGACCGTCGTTTGAACTTCAACTTCCGGAAATTAAGCCACTGATTTTATCCTTACGAAATATCCGAGCTTTTGGCCCTCCGGTGTCCTTTTCCGATCCAGGTTTTGGAAAATTTGGCTTTTTCAAACTTTATATCCGTCCGCTGCTATCGGTCTCTCTTTAGCTCTCTTGCTCAAGCATCGGGCTAAATCACGTTGAAGTTTGCACTTCTATTTGTGACTGATGTTACACTATAATATCTGCTTTCTTTCAAATGTTCCTCGGGTTGGCACCTGTACCAGTATTAACGCTTATTTCCCAACTGCTTTGGTTGAATTAGACAGAGGGAGGCATTTATGACTATTACAAGATTTGGGCGTCAAGCAAAGGCCGCCCTGGCGAAGCTTGGTCGCCAAGCTAAACGCCCACACGGGCTTTGTGCAAAATTGACCACAGTAGTAGTTTTGGGTCTCTGCTTCATTTTCATTTGGTTCTTTTTCTCATCTACCCCCAATTCTGTAACCGAGCAGAGAGAGAGTTTTGGTGATATTTCTGAACCCGCCTCAGAAAATTCATATTCAAAGATCAATAGCCTTAGTCGAAGTAGAAATAGCAGCGATTCATCAGATACTAAATCTATCAAACACCAACAACCTGCACGGCAATGGCACCATCATAGTATAAATAGCAGCAGTTGGAATAGGAATGTTAATGATTCTAATTTGAGGAAGCCAGCCCATGAGAAGGGTAATTGGACAGTAACGTCGGCTAAAGGCGAACATAATTTTGGGGAGAATGGAAAGGAAAGAGATGGAGCTCAATCGGATATGGAAAAAGAGGAAGATGGGTCTAAAAGATCTGAGAATGAGGCGTTAGATGAGGATAAAGCTGAGGATGGAAATGAAGGAGAAGAAGCGCTTTCTGATGGTAAGGAAAATGGATTTAATAATGAAGGTGCAAGGAACGGCAATAATGAAGGCGACGGTGAAGCTTTGATGAATGGAAGAAGTGTTGGTTTTAGTGATGATGCCACTGGGTCGAAGGGTAGAGGGCATAAAAATGGGGGTCCGGTATTTGATCCAAATGCTAGTTATACATGGAAATTATGCAGGACAAGAAGCAAGCACAATTACATACCCTGTCTTGATACCCAAACTGCCAGTGGAACAATTCACAGCTATAGGCATCATGAGCGGAGTTGCCCTTGGGTGCCTCCAATGTGTCTAGTGCCTCTTCCTCATAGCGGATATGCTACTCCAGTGCACTGGCCTGAGAGCAAATCAAAGGTACATGAAGCTTTGAAGATTTTAGTTTCGTTGTAACAATCCATTTTAGATTGAATATTTTATCCTGCTGATGTATTGTATGATCTCAGATTTTGTACAAAAATATAGCACATCCGAAGCTTGCTTCATATATCAAGGCCCAGAGTTGGATTGTTGAGTCAGGTGAATATCTTAGATTTCCAAGGAATGAGAGCGCAATTAAGGGTGGGATTGCTCATTATCTTGATTCATTGGAAGAGGTATTTATTTCTTGCCTACTTCATACTATCTTAGCTCACTTTGGAATAAAGTTATTGAAATAAGATAAGTTTTCCATGTTAGCAGGTCCATGAATTTTCCTCATCAATTTATACAATAGCATTGTATGATGTTGAGCTGATAGATAGTATGCAAAATGATAGAATGGACAACAAATTGCATGTTGCATTTGTTCTTAGATTTAGATTTTAACTACCTTGACATATGTAGCTGAATATTTTCCCAATTTAAAAGCTAATGCACTTTGGCGGTAGCAATAAGGATTCCATGTCTAAAGATGCTCTGGTATGGACGATTTGTGCTAGCTATTCTCTTTTTAACCACTGGGATATTATGTGATGTTGTGTGAAGAATGTGAACCTATTTGTTTTTGAGGCATGGGGTTGGGGTAAACAAAAGTGTAAGACCAAAACCTTGCACACGTGGGGAGGTGGTCATAGCCTTTTACTTGGGGACAATGGCTAGAGCCCCCATTACATTTGAGAGGACGACGGCGAAAGCCTTACATTCTAGTTGTAACACCCCCGAAATTCACTATTGAAAAATTTCGTTTTATTTGAAAGAGTTAGCGGAAGCAAACTATAAAATTGTGAATTCTGGGGATATTACCAGTACACTTAGTACCAGACCGGTTCACTCCTACCATCTCAGTACTAAGTGCTAAGGCTAAAAGTGTAAAACACAATTTACAATCCATTTTTTTTTAAATAAGAGTAGCGCATCAAATCATTTAAAAGAATAAAATCTACCAATAATGGTTACTTTAACAACGTTAACATTAAAACCAGGAATTTAAAATAGAAAGAGAAAAACCCTAATGGTACCGAATAATTCCTTACTCTCTTTCTCGTTGCCCACTTGAGTAGCACCTGAAAAGACCTGTAAGGGGCCCCACGAAGGGAATCCCTTTAGTACTATGGTACTGAGTAACCCTTTAATACCACACTTAAAAACAGGTCCGCAATGCAACACATAAAGTAAGCTATATATATATGTAATCAGAGGTGTATACATAACAATCACATATATAATAAGTTACAAGTTATAAGTTACGATCGATACTTTTGGGCCTTAAGACATGTCATAGTGTAAAATCAATACATTCAGGCCTTAAGCCATTATTCCATCATCATTCAATCAATCTCATATTTTATATCCATGTGAGTGCGAGAACCCCACTATTATAGCCGGTGGATCGATCACTTATAGGGTAGAACGCACCTAACCACTATTATATGCCGGTAGATCGGTCTCTAGGGCAAAACGCTCCTGGCCACTATTATTCACCGGTGGACCGGTCTGGCCCCGACTCACATGGTGTTTCACTATAAGTGATTAGTATTTTTCCATAACTTTATTCACATACACAACTGGTTTTATTGAGCTCGGGACCCCCACTATTATTGTCGGTGGATCGGAATATATATCAACATCATCCAGGGCAACATGCTCCTAGGCCACTATTATATCTGGTGGATCGGTATTCATAATCACTTGCCAGGACAACACGCTCCTAGGCCACTATTATAACCGGTGGATCGGCACTTAATATCATAAGTCATCTGGGCCCGGCTCATTAATATTTCACTTTCTTAATTAGTATCTTTCCTTTCTTTAATCAGCATAACAATCATATTTATTTGTCCCGGACGGGAGATCAAGAACACTGGACACAAAGGTACACCGGTTGTACCAGTGCATACAAGCTACTCAGTATCCTTCAACCACGAACCCAAGGATGCGAAGGTACCCTGGTCGTATTGGTGCATAAAGCTACTTAGTACCCTACCGACAATGACACCTAATCCATAAGTATGCATACCCCCTAACTAGGTCCGTAGAGCTAAATAGAGTAAGATATAGGGCCTGGCTGGGGCACAAAGGCACACCAGCAAATACCAAAATAATCGTGGACTAAACCACGTCTTTAGGGTAGCGACCCCTAAAGAGTCACCATTTCCGATCTCGAGGTCTTTCACTTTAAGTATTAGTGTCTTAATTAAAGTGATCACAAAAGGCACAATAATCAGATACTTATCCACTTTCAATCGTTCCGATATCATTAGTCGTTTCTTATTCAGACGGTTATCCAAGATAACACAGAGAAATCATTAAGGCCACCATAATCTTATATAATTCCGAATTAGGATTCGTTCTCGTATACTTATTAATTATCAAATACTCTTACCTTGCTAATCAGCGTTATTTAAATCATATTATGAAATTCCACAATCACAACGACATGTTAGGTATAAATTACTTATTTACCCCTTACTTATATAATTGCTAAGTTATTCCTTCCTTACTTGACAATTTACCCTATTATCCTTTAGGTTGCATAATTGCCAAATTACCCCTTATCTGGTTTAGGTCACCAAGTTATCTCCTACACTTTTTAGATCACCATTCACTCCTCATAATTGCTACCCTCATCATATTTTTCATTTGGTTGGTTAGATTACGGAATTGCCCTTCTCCTTTGTTATATTTACTAAATTGGCCTTGAATTGGATAAATTACCAAATTACCCTCCTTCATTATCATGATTACTATTTTGCCCCTTTAGATGGTTAAATAATTACCAATTTACCCTTTAGTTGGATAAATTACTAGATTGCCCTTCTCCTTTATCATAATTATCATTTTACCCCTCTCAATTATTGTAATTACTATTTCACCCTTTCAATTATTATAAATCCCAAATTACCCTTCTTCATAATTACAATTATTAATTTACCCTTCCTCATAATTATAATTATTAATTTACTCTTCTCCATATTTATAATTATTAATTTACCCTTCTCCATATTTATAATTATTAATTTACCCTTTCTCCATTCTTATAATTGCTATATTGCCCTTCTCCATTATTAAAATTACCATAATGCCCTTTTATTGGTTAATTTACCAAGTTACCCTTCTCTATTATCATAATTATCCAATTACCCTTTTTAATCATAATTTAATTACCAATTTATCCTTCGTCGTTATCATTATTACCAAGTTACCCCTTATTTATATAATTTGCCATAAACATCCTTTTATTTACTAAATTACCCTTCTACCTCTTACTTCCAAATTGCCATAATATCCTTTTGTGTATAAAAATTACCACAATACCCTTTTACTTATAAAATTACCATAACACTCCTTTTACTTTACAAATTAGTATTTTACCCCTTTTACATCCAAAATTACCATTTTTATCTTTCCTTCCAAAATTACCATTTTGCCCTTCTTTTCCAAAATTACCATATTACCCTTTTGCTTGCAAATTACCATAATACCCTCCTTCATCCAAAATAACTATTTTACCCCTTACTTTCAAAATTACCATTCTTACCACTTATAAAATTACTATATTGCCCTTTGACGCTAAAATTACCACTTTACCCTTTTCTCCAAAAATTACCATAATACCCCTTTACTTATAAAATTATCATTTTGCCATTTAATCATAAAATTACCATCTTGTTCTTTTGCTTCAAAAATTACCATAATACCCTTCTTTCTCACAACTTACAATTTTATCCTTTTGCTTATAAAATTATCATTTCACCCCTTTCTTTTGAAATTACCAAAATACCCTTTTGCTTACAAAATCACCATTTTACCCCTTTCTTTCAAAATTACCAAAATACCCCTTTACTACAAAATTTCCAAAATACCCTTTTCACTTATAAAATTTCCACTTAACCCCTTTATTACACCACTTTTATGAATTTACCACCACTACATAAAATACTAATATTAGCACTTCATTCTTATCATTTAACTCCCCCAACTTGTCATTATTCAACATAGTACTCATTAGCAGCTACATATATTAGATCACATACTTACATAAGTATATTACTAAAATACCCTTAGACAATAATATTATTCATGCATTAGCAACATAATACATCATGGACAAGCATTTAACGTTTCCATCAAATATCAAACTCATCCCTTAAGTATCATCTCTACACATGGCACAAAAGATATCATAATTTTCTTTTCTTTTCTTTTTATCAATCAATATAAGCAACCACATATATAACATATTAGGCAACACAAAACATGCATAAAATCATACTAAGATCCCTAATGTGCTAGCATACGTTTTTCCATACATTTAAGTGAGGCTTAGCGATTACCTTAATCCCGCAAAAATCGAACCGTACTGGTTATCCCGGTTAAAGGTTCAAGCTTTGATTAGCAAAACCAATACCTAAAAATAATATCAAAACTTATCACATTAGGAGTAAGAAAAACCAAAGCATAAAAATTTATAAAACTTAATTAATGAAACACTTAATTTAAAATGCTATTATACCTTCAAAATTTTATGTTAAAATACTTAAACAGGCAGCGGCTCATTCTGCTCATGCAGCATGAGCTGCATGCAAAATGAAAAGGAGGGAGTCTCGAAGAGGGGGTTAAAGGAGGCAAAATTTGTTATTTTCGGGTTAGGGTCTTTAGGCTAGAAAAGAAGGTAGATGGGGGAGGTTTCAAGGCAAGGGAATGGTGCAGGAGTGAAGAGGGGGTGTAGGTGGAGGCTAAGGATGTGTTGTTGGCGGCCAAAGGTGGCGGAGACAGCGGCGGCGAGGCAGTGAAGATGGCGGCCGAGGAGGGTCGAGGTGGAGAGGCTGAGAAGGAAGGAAAAGAGGAGGGAAAAATGAAGGGGTGCAAGGGTTGTTTTCGACCAACTAAGGCATGGTGGTGGTAGAGGGAGTTACAGGGTGTCAAATGGTGGGTTTGGTGGCGGCATAGGCGGCCGGACGGTGGCGAACGGGGCGGTTGCAGGTGGCTTGGCGGTAAGGGGGAAAAGTGGGGAGAAAAAGAAGAGGGGGAGAAGGGAGGAAGTGTAGGGGCTCGAGGGAGTGGCGTGATGGTGTAGGGCAGTAGGAGGTGGTGGCAGAAGGCGGCACAGGGGGTGCAGTGCGGCGGTGTAAGTGGCGGAGGGTGGCGGTGGTGCAAAAACTGGGAAAAAATAGGAGGGAGGAGAAAGGAGAGAAGAGGGAGCTCGGGGAAGGAGAAGAGGGCTCGAAAATGGGGCAGAAAGGAGGCTGGAGAGATGAAGAAAAAGAAGAGGGAGAAAAGAGGGGGCAGGTGGCTGGTCGGCGAGAGGACGGAGGGTGGCAGGGATGTCGGTTGGCAGGGGAAAGGGAGGGAAGAAGAAGGAAAGGAAGAGGGCATGGGAGATAGGGATGTAGGGGTTAGTTTGGTTCGAATTAGGAAAGAAAATGACGGGGGAGAGAGAGGGAGTAGCAGGGAGGTAGGTGGTGGCCGAGTATGGCAGTTGCAGGCGGCCGGCGTGCTCGGTAATGGCAGAAAATGGTAGTTGGGCGTGGGAGAGGAGAGAGAGGAAGGGGGTGCGAACGGGCGATTGGACTGGTGCAGGAAGAAGAGGGGCCGGCCGGTCCAGTCTAGAAAAAAAATGAAGGG
This sequence comes from Tamarix chinensis, assembly GCA_030549775.1. Classification (NCBI taxonomy): domain Eukaryota; kingdom Viridiplantae; phylum Streptophyta; class Magnoliopsida; order Caryophyllales; family Tamaricaceae; genus Tamarix; species Tamarix chinensis. The sequence continues at coordinate 65,083,492 of CM060179.1, read as the reverse complement.
CGGCGGGACTGGGCTGCACCGCACGGGAGAAGGAGAACAGGGGGGAGAAACGGGCCTGTGGCCCAGCGCACGAGGAAGGCAGGCCAGGCCGGGCGGTCCAATGGAGGGGAAAAAGGAAAAGAAAATGAAGAAGAAAAAGGAGAAAAAAAGGAGAGGGAAAGAAAAAAGAAAAAGAAAAGGAAAATGAGAAAATAGTGGAGAATAATTTAAGTTAATTTAGAAAATAATAAAATGTAATACTTTTAATTAATAATTTAATTTAATAATTTAATTTAATATCATTTAATATATTGTTTGAAATTGATACTTTTAGTAAATATTAGTTTGAAAAATTATTTAATTAAGAACACTGTGATAAAATAATAAAATATTTATTTCTAATTTATTAAATACTCCTATCCAAATTTATCTACTCAAAAATCCATAGAATAAATAAACTAAATAATTTTAAAAGCTAATTTATTTCAAATAAAAATTATTTATTAAATTATAGGTGTTCTAAAATTTTGGGGGATTACACTAGTGCAATGACCAACACTTACACTTTAAGAGTTGACGTGATGCAAGAGCATTCCCTTCACCAAACCCTTCATTAACTAATCTTCCCCCCAAATCAGAAGACCAAAAAATTCTTCTAAGTTGAGAAGGAATTCACTAAGCTATTCTTCTCATTTCTCACATCCAAGGGAGACGTGCAAGCCATGCAATCACATCCAAGGAATTCACTTGCCTCCCAGCTACCTTATTTTTTTTGTAGCTCAAATATGAGCCAACCATGCAGCCGACCAAGCAATCACTTCTCATTTCTTGTGTCCTAGGGAGCCATGCAAGCCATGCAACTTGCCTTCCAGCTATCTTCTTTTTGTAGCTCAAAATATGAGCCAACCGAGCAGTCACAACCCACCTCAAGCCTCACCTATTTTCGTGGCTTACCTTTCGAGCCACACTCGCAGCCCTCTCTGCCACCAGAACCACCTGCAGGCAGCTTCAATTGGGGCCACCAGTGTCGACTTGCAAGCAAAAGAAGGTCAGAAAAGGTTGGTAAAGGGGTAGGCCTGCAAGTGCAGAATTATGGGAGAATTTTGAGGTTTAAGCCCTTGCTTTTTGTACTTTTGACAACCCATCTTGCAGTTTGTGTTTGCTTGTTTAATTTGCAAGAACTTTAATCATGTAATAGCTAGTACTTAGAGTAGTTTGCTTGCACTCAATCCACAAGTCAGCCATGGGGATGGGGCTGGACAATGGACGCACTACTTGGGTGGGGAAATTCATGCAAAGGCTGGTTAGAATTATACTACGATAGTTTCATGATAGGTAACTAAATAGTTTAAGTCCTAACCAGCTTGTACACGTAGTTGGGCATAGTTATTTTGTAACTAAAGGTTTTGTACACCTATGTAAGTGCAAGAAATGGCTGAATGAATGAGCTTTTGGTCTGCCCATATCTCCTCTTGTTTCGAGTGAGCTTACCCCCATGGCTAGTGCATGCCTTGGTTGAATCGTGTTAAAATTCTTGTCTCTTTTACCTTAAGTGCTGCATTGCTTAAGTGATAGATTCCAGTGTATGCTCTAAGGGTTACTTAGATCATATATTCTTCTCCTCATCTCCCCCTTTTCCATTGTTACTTTCGGTGGTCTTTGCAACCATCTCCTTGTTCCCATAGGTTTAACCCAATTTGTATCCACCATGCATCATGATGATAAGAGCCTTACAAAGTAAAACTTTAAAGGCTATTCGTTGCGTTGAGGGAGGTAGAACTAGATTGAGATAAAATGCATTGAGTTGACGAACTTCTTGTTGTCTTGCTAGAAAAGAGGTTGACATGAAAGTGGCATATGAAGAGTCATGTTAGCAACAAATTTCAAAATGTTAATAAAGTTAAGGTATATGAAAGAAGTAGCTTGTTGAGTAAGCCTTATATGCCACGTGTTGGTAGGGTGCACATTTCTAGGTAATGGAGACCACATATTATCAACCGCTGTTGTCATATAAATGGGCGATGTGATTTGATGTTATGCCTTCCCTAGAGAACATGTTTTGGTGATTAATTATTGCTAAACCTCGAGAACACATTCCATTAATGAATATACCCATCTTTGGAAACTCCTTGTCTTTTGCATCTTAATTTAGGTATTTTTGACTCCTTTACCATTGTTTATACCTGTGTTATACCCTTGCATCTTTCCTCTCTTCCGATTCTTGAATTCTTTCCCCGCTTTAAACTTCTGAGTTTTCGATCTACCAGAGAGTTCAATTTCTTGTTGAAAATTCTAAGCCCTCCATTCTCATTCTCTAAGTCTCCTCTGATGTGGATCTTCTACTCAAACACCCACAAACGTGATCATCATAATCCACTCTCAAATTGTAACACCCCCAAAATTTACTATTGAAATATTTCGTTTAATGATAAGTATTAAACAAAAGCGAGATGACAAAACCGTAAATTCTGAGGGTATTACTTCCACACTCAATACTAGACCGGTTCACTCCTACCATTCCAGTACTAAGTGCTAAAGCTAATAGGATTAACTTCAAACACAAGTTGATGATTGAAACAAGCTTTTATAAAAGAAATGATAATGTTCACCATAAAGAAATTAGAGTGCGGTTAAAGAGAGTTACAACCCAAGGAGTAATTAAATAAGTTTTTTGAATACATTAAACACAGTATGACAGAATATGACTAGAGTAAAACAATACATAGTAAAAGTAAGATACAGTCCGACCAGTCACTCTCCATCCCCAAGCTAAGTTTAGGCTCATCTCTCGGCCTTGCCTGATGCCTCATAGGTGTCGTAGGCATCAAATACGTCGTCCCCTACCTAAACAAACTAAGACGGGTCTTCTACTCGTGGGAATGAGCAGCACCCATGAAATGGGTGATCGGTACGCTATGTACTGAGTAAGGTAACCATGCGCTAAGGCCAAACATACAAAACATACAACATAGCATACATGGCATAATCACATAAGCAACATGTAGTAATACAGATGACGAAGGCATGCTATGGTCCGAGTAGATTTATTCTTTAGATCTCTAGTAAATATAATCGATTGATATTATAGTCTTTATCAATCCATGTGAGTGCGAGAACCCCACTATTATAGCCGGTGGACTAGTCATGTAGGGTAAAATGCTCTTGGCCACTATTATTCGCCAGTGGACCGGTCATGTAGGGCAGAACGTGCCTGACCACTATTATTTGTTGGTGGACTGGTCTGGCCCTAACTTACATGGTGTTTCACTGTAAATACTTCGTGTCTTTCCCATGTCTTATCATCATTATGTTTGGTTTGTTGAGTACGGAAACCTCCATTATTATAGCCGATGGAACTGTCATATAGGGCAAAATGCGCTTGGCCACTAATTTTTGCCGGTGGACCGGTCATGCAGGGGGCCTCGGCTCCTGGTCACTATTATTCGCCGGTGGACCAGTCTGAGCCCGACTCAACAATCTTTTTCTTTAAATAGATAGTATCTTATTCGATAAGTATTTCACCCCTGACATGCATGCCTCCAACATTCTACCTCTATTCTCTCGAGGGGGCCCACCCTATATCTTGAGACTCTTGTGTCCCTTATCATGCCTCGACATCCTTTCCCCCCTTTCACTTACACATAATGAAAACTAACTCTTAAGGGTGTGGGTTAAGGCCCAACGCCTCATGACATCAAACTCCATCTACTATCACCCTCTAGGGTTTTCCCTTACCTTTCTCTCACTTACACTACCATTACTTCATTGATCTTCCCACACCTTATTTCATTTAGATCCAATCCCAAATCATTTCGCTTTACCCCCTCAATTCCATATGTGACTGAAAAACCTGAGTTGGTCACTTCAACCCTAGTACCTTTCTTCTTCCACAAGTAACCTCTCTCTTTTTCACCCAAAGTCTCTTCTCTCCCATGGAACCAATACTCACCCCTTATAAAATAAATTCCCACTCTTAATCCATACTTCACTCTCCCTTATTTGTTTTTACTTCCACATTTTTTTTTCAAGATTAGTGCTTCCTCTCAAAACCCTAATCGGGTCTCGTATACATCCTTATACCAACCTACGTACTATTTTTCGTCCCAACTCTTCAATCACTCCACAACTTTCCCCTTAGCTTATTTACACCCTAAAACAACTTCTCTCACGTAAAGATCATCCCCATGCAAATTTCATCCACCCCATGCAACTCTTGAAGTCCCCATGCGAACCCTAGAATTCTCATGCATGGTTCCCATCTCTTTTTCATTTGGTCATCTCTTCCTATTTATTTTTCTTTCATGGATCATGAGGTATTTTGGTCAACATCATATCCCCTTCAGTCAACTCACTTCCCATTTTCTTTCTTTTTATCCTTTCATTCCCATATCACATTATCAATCATCCTAGCATGCATGTCCTAGAGGGTTTTATCATATCACATCATAATCACCATATATAAGTATTATACTCATGCCATAAGGAACACATAAACATACTTCAACTCCAAGTTGCGCTACACACAAGACAAGTTAATGATAATCATATGATACATGGCATAGCATGATACATAACATCCTAGGCATACAAGTCACACAACATGCATGGGCTTTAGCTACATCCTTACCTAAAACGACGCCGGCTTAGAGCACGCTCTTACGTCTCTTTAGGGTTTTGGCTTGATTCACCTATAAGAGGCAAGCACGCTCCTACACATCTTTAGGGTTTTGGCTTGATTCACCTATAAGAGGGAAAAACTAAGGATTAGTTTCCCTCCTACCAAAAATACCATTATTTCTTATTTTAGTCTAAGATTAGGGTTACTATTATTAAATGCAGCTTTATAAATGAAAACTAGGGTTTTTATCCTCATGTTAGCCTACTAGATATTACTAGTCAAAATATGTTTATGTTAATATATATAACTATATTTACATTATTAAACCTAATAGCTTTATTTCTTCTAATAATAGTACTAATACTAGTTATAGCAAAATAGTGATAATAATAATAATAGTAATACTAACGCTCCTAGAAATAGAAGCCCTATTATTTTTAAGGCTAAGGCTAATAATGGCTTTGGGGATAAAATAATAATATAATATTAGTAATACTAACAAGGTACTAGTATTATTAAAAATAATAATGATAATAGTTATATTTGGAATAATAATAATAATATAAGGGTTCGAATGTTTTTGTCATAATAATAATAACAAATAATGATACCATAGTAATAATGTTAGTAACAAAGGCATTAGGAATAATATTAGCAATATTTGGATAATAATAGTAATAATAATACTAAGGTTGAGTATTCTTCTTCTATAGTAACAAAATGGTAACATGCCAATTTCGGTTTCAATAACATTAATAATAATAAAAATAATAGTAATAATAACAACAACAACAACAACAACAACAACAACAACAACAATAATAATAATAATAATAATGTTAAGCATAATAATAATAACAATAACAACAATAATAGTAATCGAAATGGTAATAATAATATAAGGGTCCAAATATTTATATTAATAATAAAAAGTGATAATGGACAAATTCAGTATTAACAATATTAGTAAGAAAATAATGATAACGATAATGGTAATAATAATAATAATAATCATAACAAGGGTAATCATAATAATACTAAAATTGTTGATCTCCATTAATAGTAGCATTAGTTAGAAATATTTCCAAGGTTAGGTTAAGTAATGATAATAATAATGGCATTAATAATAATAATAACAACAACAATATTAAGAATAATACTAATATTAATGATAATAAAAATGGTAATAGTAATATAAGGGTTCAAATATTTGCCATAATAATAAAGATAATAATAATAATAGGCCAAAGCTAGCATTAGTAATAATAGTAGGAACAATAGTTAGGGTAATAATAATAATAACAACAACAACAAGGGAAAATCCTAATCATATTAACACTAAAGTTTTAGACCATTAATAATAATAATAACATTATTACTGGTTAGGAAAATCATAAAGTAAGGTTAAGTAGCAATAATAATAATAATAGTAGTAGTAGTAGTAGTAGTAATATTATTAATAATAATAAAGATATTATATTAATACTAAAGTTGAAGCCTTTTAAATGATAATACCATAGTTATAAACATTTCCGAAGTTAGGTTAGATTGTAAGAGTGGTAACATAATAATAATAATAATAATAATAATAATAATAAGGGTAATACTATTAATATTACTAAAAATTATTAACACTTAAAGAAAAAGAGTTTAAGGGCTGGGGATGCTAGAATACCACCTAGGGTTGGTGGTGGAACCGGCGGAACCGGTGGCAGCGTATGGCGGCGGCGGTGGAGGAGGAAGAGAGGTGGAGAGATGGGGGTATAGGTTAGAGGAGAGAAAATGAGAGGGTGTTTGAGGTCGTGGAAGGTGTCTTAGGTGGAGTGGGGTGAAATGGAGGTGGTGGTGCAACCGGAAGTGGCAGCGCACGGCAGCCGGTGCGGTGGCTGAAGGTGGTGGAAGGTGGAGAAGGGAGAAAGAGAGGGAGGCAGGGAAAAAGGGAGGTATAGGGAGGTAGGGTGAAGTCCCTTAGTTGTTTTGGAGGCTGGAGGAGGTGCTGGTTATGTTGGAATTGGCAGCGGACGGTAGCACGATGGGCGGCGAGAGGTTGAAGTAGGTTGATCGGGATGGTGGTTTTGCACGGGCGGGGTGGCTCGTACAGGGCAAATCGAAGGATGAGGAAGGTTTAGTTAGGTAGAGGGTGGTGCAAGGGGCAATTTTGGGGGTGGTTTGGCTGGCGGCGGCAGAGTGCTCGTCTGATGGGGCGCAGCGAGAAGGGGCAGATTTCTGGGTTTCGAAATCAAAACCCCAATTAAGGATGCCTATGGGGTACTTATAGACTAATTAGGTGGGCAATGACAAGGGGAAGAAGACAAGAGGGGGCAGGTGCTAGGCATGCTACCGGTGGTGGCAGTCGAGGCGGTGCTGCCATGGCGGGGGCGGCAATGTTGAGGGAAGAGGGAAAGGGAAAGGGACAGGGTGCTCAGGAGAGGGGAAAAGGGTTGGTTGGGGCCGAATTTGTAAAAGAAAGCGACGGGAGAGGGAGGAGAGGATGGCCGGACGGTGTAGGTGGCTGCCGGTAGGTGTAGGGTTGGGTGCAGGTTGCATGGGAAGAAGAAGAAGAGGGAAAGGGGGTGGACCGGATGATCCAGGGGAAAGAAAGAAAAGAAAAAAAAGAGTGGCTCGGCCGGGCGGAACTGGCGAAGGAGAAGGGCTAGGGCGGGCCTGGCCATGCGGGACAGGGAAGGGAGGAGAGTTTGGGCTGTGGGCTGGCCCAAACCGGGGAGGAGAAGGAAAAAAATAAGAAAAAGAGAAAGGAGAGAAAGAAAGAAAAAGGAAAAGAAAGGAGAAAAAGGAAAAAGGAGAAAATGGATGGGTTGGGATATTTGGTCTTTATTATTGGTTTTTTTGAATATTTAAAATTAATAATAATAATTATAATAATAATAATTAAATTCCTTTTTAGATTAATTTGGCTATTTTGGGCACATTTTCCTTAACTTCCATATTAATTAGTAAAATGTCCAATTTTCCCTAAATAATTTATTTATTATTTTCTCCTTGTTTTGCCTTAATTAATTTCCCTTAATTTTAATAAGATAATTTATTTACTTAATTTTCCTAATAAATCCTTATTTTGCCATAATTTCTAGAAATAAAATTTTGGGGTATTTCACAAATAGTCACTCAAAGTAATGGAATGATGATGGAATTAATGGCGACTGTGTTGAATGAAATGGAAGATGGATGGTGATAAATGCTGAATTATAACTTCTAGGAATCTCATGAAGATAGCCTCTATAAGGATCTTCAAAGAGAACTCACATAAAAAACCCTTTGAATAAAATCTATTGAAGAACACACAAAGAATCCTCTCAAAACCACTCTCAACTTCACAAAGTAATTGAAAGATTTAATTGTTCACAAAGAGACTTTACTTATTTACTCAATATTGCACCACATACAAGTGTTGAATGAATGCTATATATATAGGCATACACCCAGGAAAATAGCCAGCCCCATAATACACGTTGGGATAGGGGGAGTTAGTTAAAAACAAATCTTAACTAACCAGGAAACTCCAATTAATAATTTTCCAATTCTAGTTGACTTGGTCTCCATGTTGCAAGGCTGACTCTCCATGTTCAAACCCTTCAATTTTTCATCTTGACATGGTCCAACTCCTTGCATGATATTTGAGGTTGTGTTTAGAATATTATCTTGCACAAACTCTTAATTTATGGCCTAATCTTCAAAAAAGTGCCGTAGGACTTCAAAACACCTTCAATATTGCGAAGAACCATTCCAAATATATTCAAGAAATATGCTTAGATGAAGAAACAAGGATGCACCTGCATCATCCCTCTTTTTCCATTTTTCCTTATCAGGGTGCCATCTACGCCCTTCTTAATGTAATATTTTGGCCTAGCAAATCCTGTAATTGTTTGAGGGTTCTTTATCTCAAGCATCTTACCCATTCCCCTTCTCAAATGCCTCGACAAGTCCTTCGACCTTGACTACCTCAACTTTACTTCCCATCAACCCATCTGGCACACATCCTTCCTAAACTCCTTTGTACAACTCCACATAGCCGAATTGTAGTCTAAAACCTCCAACACTTTTCCTCCGAGCAACATGACATACACCTAACTTAACCAATTCCAAACTTGGCATCACTTTCCCAACAACATCAACTTGATCCTTCTTTCTTATACTAGGTTGATAGCCCTTCAGAGTGGTGTATAGCTTTACACACCAATGCCCTATATGCTGGGGTGCGTCTGCCCTGCATCATTTCATTAGGGAATTGCTCCATTCATGTTGGCTCAATCTTGCCAACTCGTCTCAGCACTTGGAGAATGATAGTCGGATTTCTCTATGGTTGATGGATGACCGACCTACTTTGTAGTTGTTCAGTAACTTTTTTAAGTTTTTGAGTTATCCCTCCGTTCTAAGTTTTTATTTTATCTAGATAAGGGTCGATCTTAAGTTAGGAGCCTTGGTTATCGGTTAAAAGTGGAAATCTTAGTACTTCTTTGTCCAAGGGACACTGAGTAGGACCTTTCCAAATGGGGCCAACTCAATTTAGATGTGTAGGAAGAACCATCCTTCTCATTTGATTTGGAGTCTGGCACCGACCAATTCCAAAAGTTGGTGCAAGGCAACCATATAGTGAATAATAATGATGCGGTGAACGACCCAATTTGTCTCAAGAAAATTAGGCTCATTTCTAAGGTCGGTAAGTAATCCTCCATCAACCTCATTATTGCTGCTATTTACTTGTCTATTCTGTTAGTCCACCAACTAAATGAGCCTTGTGCCAAGTGACGAACTTGGCAAAAAATCATTCATCAAAATCTGGTTGGGGTGTCAGAAGATTAAAAATTCATTACTTGGAGTGGCCTCCAGCAAAGTGATGACTGCCCCAGTTAAAGTGCCCAAACGCAAGGTATGATCCTTAATTTCCTGTTATCCTCAATTGAGGTTACTTGTCCATCGATCATGACTGAAATGAATCTTTTACTTTTATCTACCTATAAGGGGTCCATAGGGTGTTGTCGAGACTAGAAGGCGAGGCCATACAAGGTTAGCAACACCAATCTTATTATAAATGTTGATTCTAGCCCTCATGTTCTCAACATAATTTTTGACTCGTCTAAACATTGTTCGCCTTCACGGAGCAAACTCAACCAAAAGCTGCCTTTGAAATTCCTACGAAGGCGACGACAAAACCCCTTGTGGAGGCAAACATTGCAAAGGAGCTGGCTACTCATGGAAAGAAAAGCAATCCATCCACCTTGCAAGTAAAGGAAGCTTGGGGAAAAGAAAAAGGTTCGTTGAATCCTCTCCCAAAGGTCTATTCTTTTGATAAGCAGAAAGGATGCAGGCGAGGCAGAGGCAGACGTGTTGACAAATGTGATAGGGTAAATTTTTATAGAACCGAGGGTGTTGCGGTGGATCCCTCACCCATTAATGGGGTTGACACCATTCCTTAGCCTAAGGCCAAAGGAAAAGCTAGCACTAGCATCGAAGGATCGACACAAGGAACCTATGGCTTAGAGGATCCCGATGTTGGGGTGGCCGAGTGCCCCTTACCTTAAAGAAATATATCTTTTGAAGGAGGAGCAAAAGTTTCTCTTGAAGATGAGGGTGCCACCTTAACCATGCTCGATAACTACTCCTTTATGTGCCACCCGGATGACAACATCAGCCTTGAGTTAGCTGAGTCAGCGATGCTCCACCAAGACAGGGACTTACTTAAAGCAAGGTATGTTGTATGTTGGCCAGAGTTATTATGAATACTTACAAACATGCTAGCAATACTTGTAGCAACTGACCAAGTGAAAGAAAGATCTTCGATAGGTTAAGATGAAATGCACAGTGATTCCATTAACTAGAGAAGGAACATGAGGATCTGAAAGCAAAACTCCTATCGCCGACAGGAGTTAAGGAGTCTTGAGAGTGGCTATAACACGTCAAAATTTACTATTGAAAAATTTTGTTTTATAGCGAAAATTTATAACTAAAATACCGGGTGTTATCACTGTAATCGATGTAAGTCTAGCTTACCATACTATCCTCACATCAATCACAAGGCTAAAACCATTACAAGTAAAACGGAGTAAGCAGAAATAAGAGGAGCTTTATAATGTAAATGTGAGTTTGGAGATTATTTTTGAGTACAATATCCAAAATGCAGACAAAAGGGATACCATGGATCAAAGAGTCCAAAAAGGTATCTGGGTAAAATAATCTATGGATAACATTACTCTTCGCCCAAAAACATCTGGATAATATGACTCTTTGCCCAAACACCTAGTACAGATAAAGGTCACTCTTTCCCATACAGTGCATCAAAGGCAGCGAAATCATCAACTTGGTTAACTCTAGCATTTTACACATGTGATAATAACATTACCGTTTAAGGTTACTATTCGCAAATTAGGCTATTTTTTCATTTGAAGAACTTATGGCATTCATAATCACTCCCAAACACTCCACACGACATTATTAGCATATTATAATCCATCTAACACGTTAAAATACCAAAATTCTCATATTAACCCATATTGACCAAAATGCCCTTAAAGATAGCTGATAACCTTTATTTTACAAAAAAATAATATTTTCTATATCATTATTTATCACTTATCATGCTTATTAGGCCCATATTATCCTCCCACAATTTATACTCATTCACAAAAATTCGACTTATCATAACGACGTCATATCCGTGCCTCTTTTGTCATTCTTACTCTTTCTCTAGCATATAATCCAAACTATCATAACATATCATTAAAAACATGCATTTAACAATATGATAACAATAACATGATAATACACATAGCCATTCAAACATTTAGCGCAAATCCCTAAATATCGACTAGTATCCTTACTGAAAAGGCTTCTGTCTCTAAGCATGCTTATCCTATTCCGGCTCTTCTGTCACTCCTTGTAATTCACCTAAAAACAATTAGCAAAACCACAATTACTGAATTAATATTTGATAGATAAAATAATAATAATAAAATATTTATTTTTGAAATTACAAAAATACCCTTATATATATATATAATACACTACACTTACTAAAATGGGTGCAAAAATTTTAACAAAACACAACTCACGTTGCATGCGCAGCGTGAAGACTGTGCACGATGAGTAGGAGGGGGGTTGGCTGGATTGAGGAGGTAGGGTGAGGTAGCGGTGGTGGAGATGGTGGCAGTGGCTCTGGTGGTTGTGGCTGTTGGTCGGAGGTGGCTGCTGGGTTGGTTGTCGGAGGGTCGTGAAGAGGAGACAAGGTACGACAGAAAGGGGGCAGGAATGGTTGGCGGTAGCTGGTAGAGGGGGAGGTCGTTGGTGCTATAAGGATGAAGGCTGCGGTAGAGGGTGCAGAAAAAATGGATGATGGCTGGTCGACGGTGGAGTTGTTGAGCTGTTGGTGGAGTTGTTGGTCGAGCTAACAATGCAGAGGGAGGGGTTGGTCGCTAGGGAAGAAAACAGAGGCAGGGAAGAAGAAAGGAAGAAGGAAAGGTGGTCAGGGAGAAGAGGTAGGGCGTGAGGGACGAAGGAGAAAATGGGTGTTTTATTGAAGAAGATGGTCGGGACAGGTGGTGCAAAGGTGGGCTGCGGTTGGCAACGGCTGCGGGCGGTGGTCACGGTGGTGGTGTGGTTGGCGGCTGCGAAGTGGTGGTGGGAGTGGGAGTGAGAAGGGTGTCAAAGGTGGTGGTGACTGATGGCTGCGACAGAAAGGAGGTGGTAGGGGAAGGGTGTTGTGCAAAGGTTGCAAAAACAGGAGGGGGAAGTAAAGGGGCAGTTGGGGGCATTTGTTGTTGCGAAAAAAAAATACATGTAACACAGGGGGCAAGGCTGTGACTGGGTGAGGGGAAAAAAGGAAAAAAAAAAGAAAAGAAAAAGATTTTCCCCCCTAACCCATAACCGTAGGGGTTGGAACAAGATGGGGGGTACGGATAAGTAGAGAAAAAAATAAGATGTGCACGCAAGGGTAAGGGATGGGAAGAAGAAAAAAAAGAAAAGGAAAAGGAAAGATAGTGGGTTTATATTAAAATAATCTAGGTTAAGGTATTAGGGTAAATTAATTAAATAATTATCCGGGATTAAATTTAGGTTAGGAAAAATGTTAATAACCAAAAAATAAATAAATAGGATTAGGCTAAGCTTTAGGATTAGAGAGTTAGGGTAAAATAGTAAGAATAAATTTTCCAAGGTTAGAATTAGGTTACGATATTAATTACTTGGGATTAAGGTTAGCTAAAATTTCGGGGTATTAAAGTAGCAAGCCTGGATATGAAGAAGCTTACCGTAAAGTTTGAGTCTACCAAGATTGATCTCTTTAAGGCCCAGGTTGCCAGCCTAGAAAACAATCTTCATAAGGAGAAGAAATTACTATCAGCTGAGACAGACTTACTAAGAGCTCAAGTTGCTAGCTTGGAAGACAAACTTAAGAAGGAGAATAAATGGAAATACCAACTATCCATAGAGAAGAGGAATTGGATTGCCGATGCCGGGAAGATTTGGCATCTAATTGAGTCCAATAAATCATTGTAGAACAAAGTAAGAACCCTTGGCGAGCTAAATGAAGATGCCACCAACAAAGTGCCTAAGATGAAAAAGGCCTTCGAGAAATAAGTGGCCGAGCTTGAGTTGTTGTGCGCCAAGGTAATCGAGAGGCAGAAGAAGAATGCAACTAAGATAAACCAATTGAAAAAATGCTAGTTGAGAGAAAACAAGCAATTCAGTTGCCCTAGAAGGATATTGTCTATATTGATAGTCTTTGCTGAAGCTAAGTTGAGACATGTTTGAGACGCTAGAGATAATTGCTCAAAAAGTGAGGAGTTTGAATATTATAAAGAACAACTTCAGTTTTAGTATTATACTTATGACACCTCGGTGATGTTTGCTCAGTTTAAAGCATTACTTAAACGTGACCAACTTTGTTGGCTTGACAAAGCTTTCTACACTGGGCAAGACTAGGAGGTCATGCCTCTTTCTAAAGGAGCTAAAGATGAGGCTAACGGGATTGGAGAGGAAGAGGGTGTGGTGACCAAAGATGTGAAATACACTGATGATAGGGTGGTTGAAGATGAAGCAAGGCCCATATTGCCAAAAAATGAACTTTTTCCTTGTCTCCTTAACTTATGTTTTATCTCAACTTTCATTATTTATGATGTTGCCAATGCATCTTGTGATACTTATGTTATCCACACTTTGGATCCTTTTTATACTCTAATTGTGGCTATCATTGTAGGATTTGGTCCAAACACTATTGGTTGATTAGACGAAATAGACCAATCAAACCCCTTAACGATGGGCTCAGTGGCTTTGGGACATTGGCAGAGGAACACATCATGAGAGCTTAGGCTTATGTAAGAAATGTAGCCGAGTTACTGGGTTGATAGCATCTCTGAGTTAAACGAATAGTTAATGAGTTGTATCTTATATTGTTGTAAAGGTAAAATGATGAGTTTTGCTTATGTTAGTTAAGTTTGACTAAAAATCTAGTTGTTGGTACCTGAGTTTATAAATAAGAGGACCAACTTGAGTTAGCTAGAGAGATCAAGAAGTATAGAGTAAGAATAGAGAGTTCCAAGGTGTATTGGGCATTAAGAAAGTGAATTCTGAAGAACATCAAGAAAGTGCTTTGTCTTTTTGATATGATTGTTCATACTTCTTTTCCTTGAATTACATTCCGGTTGTTTCTTCTTTCGTTCTTAAAGCCACATACATATCTTTGTTTTTTGAGTGTTAGAGAGAAGAGTTGGTTCTTGAAAGATCAATAATTGGTTTGTTATCTTCTAGAACATGGGTTCAACTAGATTTGACATTGATGAATTTAATGGGAAAGGTGACTTTAGGATTTAGCGTGTAAAAATGAGGGCTCTGCTTGTACAATAGGGACTACAGCAGGCATTGCAAGATGAATTGAAATTTCCTAGCACTATGGAGAACAAGGAGAAAGAACTCTTGGGAAAAGTGCACAAAACTCTAATTCTTTGTCTCATAGACAAGGTGTTGAGGGAAGTATCGAAGGAAATCTTGGTTGCTATTGTTTGGACCAAACTCAAATCAATATACATGACCAAGTCACTTACCAAAAAAGTGATCATCAAGCAAAAACTTTATTCGTTCTAAATGGTGGTAGGAAAAATGCTTGAAGATCACCTAGATGATTTCAACAAGATTCTCCTGGATTTAGAAAGTATAGACGTGAAAGTGGACGATGAGGACCGAGCCATAATCCTACTTAACTCTCTACCGTTTGAGAGTTGTGAATACTTTGTTGATCCTATCATGTATAGCCATGAAGATTTAACATTAGATGATGTGATAAGTGCTTTAACGTTGAAAGAGTTAAAGAGGCAACAAGATTAGAAAGAGAATGGAAATGTCGAGAGTCTAAGCATTCAAGGAAGAATTGAGAAGAGAGATGAAAGGATAAGAAGAAATTTCTCCCAATCTCAGTCAAGAACTTCAAGAAAGTGTTTTTTTCGTCACAAAAAGGGGCCATTTCAAAAAGGACTTTCCAGAAAGCTTGAAAGGGACTGGGCAAAAATAGAAAGAACATGCCAAGAGGAAGATAATGGTAAAATTGATGTTATCTCAAATAGATATGATAGTGTAGAGGTTCTAATGGCTATTGGTGATAATCTTGGTTAGGGATGGGTGCTAGTTTCAGGTTGCACGTTTTACATTTGTCCTAACAAGTCAAGGTTTTTGAATTACTAGAAATCGTATGGAAGTCATGTACTGCCAGGAAATAACAAACCATGTGCTGTAATGGGTATTAGTGATGTTATGATAAAGTCCTATAATGGGGCAGATTACAGGTTGAATTTGGTCAGGCATTGGATATGGAAGGGTGTCTTATTAAGGTGGAGCAAGGAGCACTGAAGGTGGTTTGAGGCTCCATGGTGGTGCTTAGAGGGAATCTCCACAATGGTTTGACTTTTCCCACCTAGAGCGTGCATGTTCAAGACGCTGGCCACCATTTTGGGTTTACGCAGATATTATGAAACCCAAGAACTTACCTATGCCAACTCCAAAGACACTTTATAGGATTTAGCTTTATTTTGTTTTTACTGAGAGTATTAGAGACAATCTGGAGATCTTGTGTGCGTGCTTCCTTCTCCTTACTTTTCACTATCATATCATCCACTTAAGATTCAATCCTGATCCAAATCTGCCCTTGGAATATTAGTATAGCTTGTCATCCGTAATGAAAGTGGTTTTTATCTTGGTTAGCTTCAACTGACTTTATCTATGATACCCCGAGAAGGTGTTTATAAAGCTTAATTTTTCATGTCTAGTTGATGAATTAATCAACCAATCTATCCAGGGGAGCGAATAACTGTGTTTGGGGCAAGCCTTGTTCAAATTTTTGAAGTTAACACACATTCTCCATTTGCCAATTTTTTTTATTTTTTATTTTTATTTTATTTTCTTATCAATTCACATATTTCACATCCTTAATAAACCTTGAATTCAACTTCTGTACTTCTTTTTGGATAACCTTATGCTTTTCTACGCCGATTGGCCTCTTCTTTTGTTTAACAGACTTATATCCCTCTAGATTAGTCATTATCCATGCAAAAATGTCTTCATTCTAGAAAGGAAATCCAACAACTCTTGCTTATCAGCTTCATTTAATTCTCTACCGATTACCACAATGTGCTCTGTGTTACCCAATTGCCTCCCTTGTAATTTGGTGGCGGCATGGATACCCTCCCTAGAGTTATTCAGGTTTTCTAGGATTAAGTTTCTAATGCCTCCTTGGTCCTGGACCATCCCAGAGTTTTTCTTACTTCGATGACATAATATTGTCGAGCTATCCTTCGATCATCCTTGACTTCTCTTTAGTCGCCTCTAACTGGGAATCGCATCAGTAACCTAGCTATAAGGTTGCTTGCCTAAAGTTTATTAAGGGATGACTAACCAATATCATGTTATATGCCAAGGGACGTACAATGACTAAAAATTCTGTTTCAATATTCCTCTAAGCTCATGAATGGCCGATGATCCTGGCAAGGTTGATTGTCCCCTTAGCTCTTATAGTGCTTCTAGTGAATTCGACTAAGGGTGAGCCTCAAACATTCTTCTGGCAATCCCGTTTGCCTATAATCCTCTTCAAAGATAACATCAACAGAGCTTCCTGTATCTACAATATCCTATTTCATCATGGAATTAACAATCTAAACTTCTATGATTAGGGGGTCATTGTAAGATTCTATTATATTTAGATCCTTCTCTTTCTACGGAGCTAACTTTCCATTGGCCTATTGGGGCTCTCTTACTCGGTTCATGGACGTTAACTCTTCTAACGTACACCTTTAGAGCTTAGCTGCTAGCTTTAGCCAAAGAGCCCCTCATCATGTGAATGACCTTATGTTGTCCTTACCCTGAGAAGGTGGTGGTAGTTGGTGGGTCATGCCAATTTCTTTTCTTGTTGGGGTCGAAGATGTGTAATGCCTCAGATGGCCCTTGTGTATTAACTCTTTAACAATGTCCCTTAATGTTCGACACTTATTCGTAGTGTGATCAGTGTCCTCATGGTATACACACCACTTGTTAGGGTTTTTTACTTCAAAATAGTCCGTAAAGGAAGGGCCTTAAGAGTGTCTGTCAGCCATTCTCCACATTAAATATATGTCAAATGTTAGTCACTAGCGGAGTGTATTATCATACCTACCAACTAGACCTCTTCAGATGGCTTGGCTTGCTGTCGACCCGAGATCTTCACGATCCCTCTCTTGTCTTGCTTGTATATTTCCTTACCTAATCTCTGCCTCGAGATCGGTTGTGTCTCCACCATTCTTCCTGTCGGCCACATGGCTTTATTCATTTCCTTGGCATCAATCCTCTCTTGTACATTCTTCCTAAGGAAAATGTAGGATTTATGTTTCGCCAAGTAAAAGTTCACCAATTCTTTATCCGCTAGTCTTCTCAAGCGGGATGATCTAGCAATGCCATTATCTAAGTTGTTAGTTTGTCATTGTCAAATCTATTCAAGAGCATCTGTACTGATTTCCATGCCCTGGGTAAGCTCATCAACAAGGAAGATTCTTTTTTGGAACGTTAACATGCGCCAAATTGCTCAATAAAAGCCTTCACAAGCCGAGAGAAGGAATCTATTGATTCAGCATTTACTTCTCCGATCTTTTTAAAGTACTAGGGAATGCTTTACATAATATTTCTTCTCAAGCCCCCACTAGCAACATTGAATTTTTGGTGTCGAATCGTCTAATGCCTCAAAGGCCGATCTCTGTATCATTTATGTTGATGCCTCATAAATAGGTTGGTAAAAGGCATTTGCCAACTAAACTAGATGCCTTCCTTGTTATCATTTATAGCTTAAAGAGCATTAGAGATCCTCATGTCTATCATCTTGTTAATTGAGTCGCTCTCATTCTTCTTGTTCCTCCTGCCTTTGGCTCCTATGTTGCTCTGTCTCATCCTAATGTTTATTAGCCTAGGGGCTTAGGTGTCTACGCCTTCCATGCCTAGGGCTAAGAAACTCATGTGGTTGTTAATTCTTCCATTGTCTTGGACATCCTTTGCCAAATCCACATTTTCGTCATGTAATATGGCGCTTTAGAGTTTAGTTCTTGACTCTCTTTTTGGAGGATCAAAGGCTTCATCCAAAGTTTCGTGTGGAGTTGGTTGTTTTGAGAGTTGGGATGGAGGTGTTAATGCTGGTCTAGAAAATGAGGTAGCCGACTAAGAGTGTGGGTAAGAGGAGCTAACATGTCTGACATCATGTCTTGAATAGAGGCACGAAATTCGGCATTAGTACCTTGGAGCTAAGCGATAGTGACTAAGTGATCTTCCTTTAGAGGATCACTGGTATTTGGATTAGGTTGGTAAGATTGTTGTGTGGGAGACAACTTTTTGTAAAGATCTTCAATAATGACACTTGTGTGAAGAATGTAAATTGAGATTCTCTGGAGGTGTGTGGTTGGGTTAAACACAATTGTATGACCGAGGGTAAAAATAGAGAGGGGAAAGGAGAGAGCACACTCATTTCCTAACCAAAATGAATACAAGATCTCCTATTTATGGAGTTATTAACTAAGAGGGAAGGCAGAAATACAGTTTGGTAAGGCTTAGGAAAAGGTAGTCTCTGGTGCCATATGAGTCAGCCGGCCCAACAAGTGTTACTTGGGCATGGATACGACCCAAGGCCTGGAAGAACATGCCGGAGCGCGTCCAGGGCAGGCTTGGCCTTCCCTCAGGTTAGTCTTGCCGTTTTGGGTTAGTTTCTGGAAGCCCAACAGTCTAGTTAGGAAAATACCCATATCATGTGAGTTGGAAAGCATGTTCATAAATGAGTCGTCGGTGTCTTAGCACCACCCATCTGCTACCAGAAATTACTGAAGTATCCCAAACTAGCATTATATTTTTACTGATGCTAAATCCCTGAAGTCTTTCTTTTGCTTCCAGTATGTTTAATTCATTTAACTGAAACTTTTATTTCATGCTTTGATTTTAGCTCCAAATAGACAGTATCAGTTTGGAAGGCCAGCAGTAGAAATTTCAGTGAGCTTTGAGTATTAATATATATAATTACTATATTATAGCTGAAGTTTCTGCAATATTGGCCTAGCAGATGATCCCTGATATTGAATGGGGAAAGAATGTTCGTGTAGTTTTAGATATTGGATGCACGGACTCCAGCTTTGGAGCCTTCCTCCTGGACAAAGGGGTTCTGCCTTTGTCGATAGGGTTGAACAATGACCTTGTGGGTTTGGCGCAAATAGCACTTGAGCGTGGTTTCCCTACAGTTGTCAGCCCCTTCGCACATCGAAGGCTTCCTTTTCCTGGTAACATTTTTGATGCTATTCACTGTGGTGGATGCAACATCCGTTGGAGTGCTAATGGTTTGTCATGTCACTCTGTTCCCTTGACTGTCGATCCATATTAATTCTGGTTTCATATCTTTTTATTCTATGCTGATAAATTTATACTTCTATTTCAGGGGGCAAACTACTTTTGGAGATGAACAGAATCTTAAGACCTGGAGGATACTTTATTTTGTCAGTCCAGCACAACAGCATTGAGCGAGAAGAAGGTACTCTAATTTTTTAGCTTCAGCCTGTTTCTGGTTCTTGAAAGAAGTTAAAACAGACCGAACTCCGTGGTTTTTTGTTTGTTCTGATGAACAGTATTCTAGTTATTAGAACCAATCACATAATGCTTTAGTCTGGATTAATTAATCATTTCATCTTTTAAATGTTGCTAACCTCATTAAACAATTCCGTTGCTATTCTATCATTATCAATATGCGACATAATATCTTCGTTGTCATGTGTAAATTACTTTCACCAGTTTGTCTCACATCTTGTTCAAATAGTTTGGTTTGATAATTACTATTAGTTTTTTCTTGGCAGCCATGACATCGTTGACTGCATCTATATGTTGGAATGTCCTGACTGATAGAAGTGATGAAGTCAGTGAAGTTGCTGTTAAAATTTATCAGAAGCCAGATTCAAATTCTATCTATGAGCTTCGCAGGAAAAAGAACCCTCCACTATGCAACGAAAATGAAAACCCAGATGCAGTTTGGTATGAATATAGCCTGTTCGCATGATTGTGGTTGCATCATCTAATGATTTGAGGTGCATTCTGGCTCATTATACGTGTGGATATGATGTAGGTTCGTTTAATTGCATTAATTCTCTCGACAACCTGGCTTCAAACTTCGTCAGATCATTGGTTTTGCATAGACGGATATGTCTGTTCACCTAAGCGAATAAACACCGACATGTTTGCATATCTTTTGTGCATAGCCTTTTGGTCTGTGATAGACCTATGGTGAAATACACATACATAAGGAGGAACAGGCCATGAAGGAGGCCAGAACTATTGGGCTAGATTAATGGGCATGGGGCGTAGTCTATTGTTGATTGTTTGTAGATGATTATTTTGATGTTTATTTTTCCTTTTCATTTATGTGAATATAGTTTGTATGAGTCTGTTAGTATCTTGCTAGGGTCAGAATGAGTCTGTTAGGGGATTTGTTTATTTTGTTGAGTTAGCCGGATTCTGTTACGAGAAGGGGTTATTTAAGAATAAAATTGGGCACTAAGTGGGGAGGGGGGGGGGAAGGAGCTTGTAGAAGGAGGTGCAAGGTCCTCGAAACCGTGCTGGAGAGTTTTCCATTGTAAAACTTCCTTGATTATCAATTCAAAGCCTTGATTCCTCTTCACTTTCTCTACGTGATCTTCGTTGTTAGTGGAATTGTATTAAGGTGGTATTCGAGTAGTTTCATCCTGAGGAGCGATGACTAAGAAGGAAGGAGCATGGGAGGAGAGATTGGGACTCATCGAAGAGGAATTGCAATGAGGAAGGAGTAAATATCAGAGGATAACGGTATTAGAGGGCTGACTGAGTTTGATGGAGAAGTTGATGATGGAGATGGTTGGAGAGATGGCCAAACTAAATCAACGGAATGATGCCGGCCCCTCCAGCTGTGATCTAAGAAAGTTGAAGGTCGGGCAAGCACTGACTGCTGACCCACCACTTCCACCACCACCAAGCGATGCCACTCCGGAGACAGAACCCAGGATGGAATGCCGGCTCTTTGACAATTGAAACTCCTTGTTTTTTACAGAAGCAATCTACATGGGTGGATCTTTAGAGCATAAAGGTATTTTGGGATTAATCACGTGTCTGAGAGGGAGAAGCCAGAGGCGGTTGTAGTGGCTATGGAGGGAAGAGCTCTGGCCTGGTTCCAATACGTAGAGGACTGTAAGAGATTTGGAAACTGGAAGGAGTTCAAGGAGGCTTGTTTAACTCGATTTTGCTGGCGTCAGGAGGGATCAATGTGTGAAAATTTTTTAGTAGTAAAACAAGAATCATCGGTGGAAGATTTTTTGGAGAGGTTTGAGGTGCAGGCTTCGCCATTGCAAGGGAGGTTGCCGAAGGAAGTGTTGGAGAGCACCTTCCTAAATGGGCCGGAGGCTCATATCATGAGAGTCAATGGGTTGACACAAATCATGGAAGCTGCCCGTATGGTTGAGGACAAAAATAGAGTGGTCCAGGCGGATTGGGCTGGATTGAGCAGAGCTTGGCGAAATGCGGATGCCCTAACCACTCACCCAAAACCAAACAACAACTTGAATTCGAGCACTTCAATCAGCTTAGTGAGCTCATCTAGAAATTAGAGCTCGACGGATCCTAATTGGTCGATCACCGGGAATATACTAGCAGAGGGGGATGAATCCGCTAGTGGACGATTTGAATCCTCCATGCGACTGTCGGACATGGAAATCCTAAGGCGGAGAGAGAAGGGTTTGTATTCTAAGTGTGAGGAAAAGTTCGGTTCTAGACATGAATGCAAGAATCCGTTGCTGCAAGTTCTATTGGTGGAAGGAGAGTAGGGCTTGGGTAATGACGAGGAGGAAGCACTCGAAGGTGTGGAGGACGAAGCTGAAGGGGTGGGAATTGAAGGGATAGTAGAGCTGTGCATGAATTTTGTTGTTGTGTTTACTACTCCAAATACTCTAAAGTTGCGAGGGGAGATAGGTACCCATTCTATGACTATTTTGATAGATTGTGGGGCAACCCCCAATTTTATCTCCCTTTGTTTGGTGAAATAGCTTTGGCTGCCGATCCTTGGGACTGCATCCTATGGGGTTTTGATGGGGACAGGAAATTCTGTGACTACCCAAGGGGTCTGTAAGGGGGTTCAGGTGTCCATGCAGGGAATTGAAGTAGTGGATGATTTCCTACCTTTAGAATTAGGCAGCGCAGACATCATTTTGGGGATGCACTGGCTGGAGAAGATAGGAGTGACTCATGTTAATTGGAAGAAGCTGGAAATGAAATTCATGATAAGATAGACTGTGGTGACCTTGAAAGGGGACCCAAGTCTCTGTCACACACAAACTTCCTTATGGGCTATGGCACGTTTAGTGCAAAAAAGGGGTCAAGGAGTGATGTTAGAATGTTGAGCCATAGGGATGGGAGAGGAGCAGGACATTCATGTACCACAAGTTGTAGAGGGGCTCATCTAGCAGTATACGGATGTGATGAACCAGCCACGAGGTCTTCCACAAAATCGAGAATTAGACCACCAGATTGAATTGAAGCTGGGAACTGCCTGGATCAATGTAAGACCTTACAAATATCCTCATGTTTAGAAAAATGAGATTGAAAAGCTAGTCAGGGAGATGTTAGCAGCTTGTCACGGCTTGCTCATTTTTTTCACATTTTTTCTGGAAGGTTCTAGAATATTCTAGAGTTGTATAGACTCTAGTAGAATTGTGTGAAAATGTATGGAACCTTGTGTAAATATCTAGAGACCTCCTAGAATGGTGTGAAACTCTCTAGAATTCCAAAGGTTAGAAGGATCATGGAGGGATCTAGAAGGGTCTCTAGAATTATTTAAAGGTTGCGGAAGATTTAGAACCTTCCACCAAAGGGGGAAAAGGGAGGGGGACCTCTACTATAAATAGAGGACCACCCCATTTGCTTCCACTATCTCCCAAGTTGTAAGCTTTCTCCTCTCTCATCAATAATGTATTATCTTCTTACACACAAACTCTCTTACTCTCTCTCTAAGTCTCCTAAAGATCTTCAAGTGTTCTTACTCGTCCTTAAAGGCTTGGTAACAGCTTTAGTGTGTGAAAGGCTGACTTAGTGAGCACTAAAAGAGTTGTGCTTCTTAGTGCCGTATGGGAAAGACTTAGGTGAAAGAAGTCACCCCGTGACTGGAATCATAAGGCCCAGCCGTAGCCCTTTTTCAAGCTTGGTTTTGCTTGTCTGGAAGAAGGATGGAAGGTGGCAATTTTGTGTAGATTACAGGGCTTTGAACCAAGCAACTGTTGCTGATAAATTTTCCATTCTGGTAATCGCTGAATTACTGAATGAGCTTCATGGAGCAGCTGTCTTCTCTAAGTTGGATTTGAAGTTCGGGTATCACCAAATCCGAGTGCGGCCTGAGGACATCCCAAAGACAGCATTTCGGACAGCATTCTTGGTCATGCCATTTGGGCTGACCAATATGCCCACGACGTTTCTTTCAGGCCTTGATGAATAAGGTCTTTCATCGATTCCTTTGTAAGTTTGTACTCATGTTTTTCGATGACATCCTAGTATGTAGCTCGTTTATGGAGGATCATTTGTAGCATTTACAATTGGTCCTTGAAGTGATGAGGGGGCATTCTTTATACTTAAATCGAAGGAAGTGTGTGTTTGGTTGAAAGGAGATTGAATATTTGGGACATGTCATTTCAGTAGAGGGGTTGGCTGCAAAACCCTTAAAGTTGCAAGCAATGAAAGATTGGCCGGTTCCCAAGAACCTACATGTGTGAAGGGGATTTTCGAGTTATTACCGGAAGTTTGTGCGAAACTATGGATAGATTGCAGCCCCGTTAACCAACTAGTTAAGGAAGGATAGTTTTGGATGGACACCAAAGGCACAACAGGCCTTTGAAGCCCTAAAGCTTGCATTGGTGACAGTGCCAGTTTTAGCACTACCGAATTTTAGTAAATCGTTTGTGGTGGACACCGATGCTTCAGGAGGTGGTGTAGGTGTTGTCTTGGTGCAGGAGATCAGGCCGGTGGCATTCTATACTCAGGTGTTAGGACCGTTGGCAAGATTGATATCAGTATATGAAAGGGTGTTGATGACCATGGTATTAGCAATCCAGTGATGGCGCCATTACTTGTTGGGGTAGCACATTGTTGTAAGAATGGATCAAAAGAGTTTGAAATTCCTCCTCCAGCAACGGATTTTTCTGGAAGAGCAGCAGAAGTGGGTTACAAAGTTATGGGGCTATAATTTTGATATAGAGTACGGACCAGGGTGTGAGAACAAGGTGGCGGATGCACTTTCAAGGCGAGATCAGGAGGCTTCTTTATTGGTACTCTCCGCGTCGTGGATTTGGGATTGGACAGCTTTACAACAGGAAGTGGATAAGGATCCAGTGTTAGGCCCTCAAACAGGAGCTGCTACTTTCACCACAGGGCAAAGGAGGATATTAGCTGACTCAAGGTAACCTGTTCTATAAGGGATGTCTAATTCTTTCATTTGGATCAGCCTTCATTCCGCAACTGCTGGCAGAATTTCATGGTGGCAGGATAGGAGGGCATGCTGGAATATTGAAGACTTATCAGCGCTTAGCTAAGGAAGTGTACTGGCCGAATATGAAGCAGTAGGGTAGCAGTTTGTAGCTGAGTATGCAATTTGTCAGCGAAACAAATCAGTGAATTTGTCCTCTGCTGGCCTTCTTCAACCACTGCCCTTTCCAACCAGGGTATGGGAAGACATATCGATGGATTTTATTGAAGGGCTGCCACGTTCCAAGGGGAACGATTGTATCCTTGTGCTGGTTGATAGGCTTACCAAGTACAACCATTTTATTCAGCTAAAACATTCTTTCACAGCTCAAGGAGTGGCAGCTACATTTGTGAAAGAGGTGGTTCGCTTACACGACATTCCTCGTACGATTGTCTCTAATCGGGAGAAGGTGTTTCTCAGTAACTTTTGGAGTGAGCTGTTCAAACTCCAGGGCACCACACTGCATTATAGTTCGGCTTATCACCCTCAAACCGACGGCCAGACAGAAGTGGTTAATAGAAGTGTGGAAACTTACTTGCTTTGCTTTATTGGGGACAAGCCGAGGAGCTGGGTGGACTGGATAGCATGGGCAGAATATTGGTTTAACACTTCCTACCACTCATCCACACATACAACACCCTTCAAGGCGTTATATGGGAGAGATCCACCTCCACTAATAATGTATGAATGGGGTACGATCACTCTGGCAGCTATGGATGAGGAATTGTGCACAAGGGATAACATATTGGAGGAGCTCAGGCAGCACCTGCTGAGAGCACAGCAGCACATGAAGGACACAACAGATAAGAAACGTTGTGAGGTGAACTTTTAGGTGGGGGATTGGGTTTATGTGAAGCTAAGGCCATATAGACACAAGTCTTTAGCTTGGCATGCCAATGAGAAGCTATCACCCGGTATTTTGGGCCATATCCGGTTATTTTGAAGATCAGGCTAGTTGCTTATGGCTTGTAGTTGCCAGCGATGACACCAATACACCTGGTGTTTCACGTCTCAATGCTGAAACCTGCTCTTGGGCCGAGGCCAGCAGTCCTTGCCAAGGAGATGGAGTGGCAAGTTGTTCCAGAATCCATGCAGAACCTCAGGTACAATGATAAGGGGCAGCTGGAGGTTCTCATTGGTTGGCAAGGCCTGCCCAACTTTGAGGCATCCTGGGAGGGTTTCAATGTTATCAACACTATGTTTCCAGACTTTCAACTTGAGGACAAGGTGAAACTTTTAGGGGGCATATTGATAGACCTGTGGTGAAATACACATACATAAGGAGGAACAGGCCATGAAGGAGGCCAGAACTGTTGGGCTGGATTGTTGGCTAGGGGGCGTAGTCTATTTCTGATTGTTTGTGGATGATTATTTTTCCTTTTCATTTATGTGAATATAGTCCGTATGAGTCTGTTAGTATCTTGCTGGGGGTCAGAATGAGTCTGTTAGGGGATTTGTTTATTTTGTTGAGTCAGCTGGATTTTGTTATGAGAAGCGGGGGTATTTAAGAAGAGAATCAGGCACTAGGTGGGGGGGGGGTGGGGGAGAAAAAGGAGCTGGTAGAAGGAGGTGTAGCCGTGTAGGGTCCTCAAGACCTTGCTGGAAAGTTGTCCATTGTAAAACTTCCTTGAGTATCAATTCAAAGCCCTGATTCCTCTTCAGTTTCTCTACTTTATCTTCCTTGTTAGTGGAATTGTATCAGTCTGCTGCCTGATTTATCCTGATGCCTGCAACTTCTTCTCTTGGCGTCATTTTTATTAACCCTCTTGTTGGGGAGGGGGTGGCTAGGTGTGATAGAACCTTAAATTGATTTCATTGTGATTGTGCGCTCAGCTGATGGAGTGTAATGTTATATTATTTGAATTGTTGTCCTTTTCTAGCTGATTGAGAACAGTGTCTAATGGATGTCCACCCATAGCTTGGATCTTTTTCTTACAAATCTACTACTGATTGGCCTTATTGTTTTTGCTGAAACTGTTTGCCTGTATCCTTTTAGCCATCTTGTTGGATTCCATTAGTAGTCTGTTATGAATCATCCTAAACCACCGGTAATATTTACATATAATAGGAGGAGGTATCGAACAGATCAGCAGAAAGGTCATTAAGGGTAGTAAAGTCTTTTTATTAAGTCCTTTTTAGTAGCTTTATTAGTAGTAAAAGTTTATTTATTAGCTTTAGTGAAAAATAAAGGTTAAGAGAGATTTAAGGAATGGATATGTCAAATATATCTCTAAAAGATATTCAGGAGAGATTTAAGGAGGTGGTTATGGAGAATATCTTCCTTAAAGTTATAGGACAAATAGAGGGGGGTGGGGCTGGAAAGGAGCATCGAAAAAATTCAGAGAGAAAAATTGGGAGAGCCTTCCTACCTCTCAAAAGTAGGAAAACTTTGTAATTGCTTATTTTCTATTTGATTCAGCTATAATAATATTGAAATTAATTCCAGTCCTAGTCGGTTGTGTTTGCTTTATTTCAATTCACAGCAAATTTGGTATCAGAGCAGCAAGATCCAAGTGAGAGAAAAACACCATGGCTCCAAACCAAAACCAGAGGATCGATCAATTGGAGCAGGATCTAGAGTCTCTAAGAGCTTCCATATCAGAGCAAGTGATGACCGCAATGAACGGTGCAGCACGTGAATTGCAGCAAACTCTGGCCGTCCAGATTGCAACAAGCCTGGAAAAAGCCACTGCAAGGCTAGGGGAGGATCTTAACACCCTGGCATCGAAGGTGGAAGGTAGAATTTCCAGCACCAAAGAAAACCAGGAGATGATGATCACCCAGATTCGTGATGAGGTGAGGGATACCCTCTCCACCTTCAAAACCACTGATCATACACTGGGAAACTCAGGCTATGTTGGAGCAAGCGCTGAGGGCAGAGGAAGAGAAGAAACTGGTGGTGGATGGGCAGGAAGGGGTAACTAGTGGCGCTGCAAAAAGCTGGACTTACCCTTATTCAGTGGGACCAACCCAGATGGATGGATATTAAGGGCTGAGCGGTATTTTGATTTTTATCGCTTGGGTGAAGAAGAAAAGCTTGAAGCTGTTGTGATAGCATTAGAAGGGGATGCTTTGTTATGGTATCAGTATGAGCATAAAAGGAGACCCTTGCGGAGGTGGGAGGAGATGAGAATGATGATCCTCCGGCAGTTTCGATCAACATCCACTGGTACTCTTTATGAGCAATGGCTGGATCACCAACAGGTAGGGTCGGTTGCTGATTACAGAAGGAAATTTATTGAGCTAATGGCCCCACTGGACAAGGTACCTGAGGAAATTACTAAGGGTCAATTTATTAATGGGCTCAAAGGGGAGGTCAGAGCAGAAGTGCGACTATTGGGACCTACCACTTTAGATCAGGCCATGGATCTAGCTATGACGGTAGATGAGAAGATCAAGGCTGGGTCAACGCACAAAAAAGGAAGTGGGTATGGACTAATTGCTGGAAAAGTTAGCCATACTACTCCAACGAATTCCCACTTAAGCCCTCAAGGGAAAACGGTCAATCCAACCAACCCCTACCCAGTTAGACGGTTGAGTGAGAAGGAACTACAACAAAAACGAGAGCAGGGACTTTGTTTTCGCTGTGATGAGAAGTGGTCCATTAATCACAGGTGTAGAAGAAAGGAGCTGAGTGTGCTGTTGACCCAAGATGATGAGGCAATATGGCAGACTGAGGAAGGTCTGGATTTTTCAGTTCCTAGGGAAATTGAAGAACCTGACTCAGACCTGGTGCAGACAGAAGTTTCTCTGAACTCAGTAATGGGGATCACCAGTCCAAAGACAATGAAGTTAGTCGGTAAGGTGCAGGGAAAGGAGGTAGTAGTGATGATAGACCCAGAAGCAACCCATAATTTTATTTCTTCTAAGGTTGCGGAGAAATTAGGAATTCCAGTGAACAGAACTCAGGCCTTTGGAGTATCATTGGGTACTGGGAAAGCAGTGGAAGGGGAAGGTGTGTGTAGAGGGGTGGCCTTGGAGTTACAGGATGTTAATATAATTGAGGATTTCCTTCCACTCCCCCTGGGAAATTCTGACTTTATTTTGGGGATACAATGGCTGGAGAAGTTAGGAACCATGACACCGAATTGGAAGACACAAACACTGAAGTTTTGAGGTGGGGGGGAAAGCCATAACCCTGCGAGGAGATCTTGCTTTGGGCAGAACCAAGGTATCCTTAAAAGCTATGATACGAATTTTGAGGAAGGAAGGACAAGGGTACCCTGCGAGGAGATCTTGCTTTGGGCAGAACCAAGGTATCCTTAAAAGCTATGATACGAATTTTGAGGAAGGAAGGACAAGGGTACCTAGTTGAGTTCAACCAAATGTGTGGTAATAAAGATCTTGATAATGCTGAGGAAATTATAGAAGACATTCCCACCTTCTTACAGCACACCCTACAGCAATATCAGTCAGTGTTTCAAATGCCTTGTGGACTTCCCCCACCTAGGGGGCATGAGCATGCAATCGTCCTAAAGGAAGGCACCAATCCAGTCAGTGTACGACCATACAGGTACCCTCAAACTCAAAAAGATGAGATAGAAAAACTGATTTCTGATATGTTAAAGGCAGGCATCATAGAGGTCTCCACCAGCCCTTTTTCTAGTCCAGTATTGTTGGTTAAAAAAAAGGATGGATCATGGAGGTTTTGTGTAGATTATAGGGCCCTCAACAAGGTCACTGTTCCAGATAAATATCCCATCCCTGTTATTGATGAATTACTGGATGAATTATATGGGGCTACAGTGTTCTCTAAGCTGGATCTTAAATCTGGCTATCATCAGATCAGAGTAAAAGAGTTGGATGTTCCTAAAACAGCTTTTAGAACTCATGAAGGACATTATGAGTTTTTGGTGATGCCTTTTGGACTCACCAACGCTCCAGCCACCTTCCAAGCCTTAATGAATACTGTTTTTAGGTCATATTTGAGGAAGTTTGTGTTGGTTTTCTTTGATGACATATTGGTGTATAGTAGGGATCAGGAGCAGCATGTGCATCATTTGGCCACGGTGTTAGAAACCCTATCACGACACCAGTTGTATGCCAATAGGAAGAAATGTGAGTTTGGAAAGGCGCAGGTGGCCTACTTGGGTCATATTATATCTAAGTCTGGGGTGGCAGTAGACCAGGAGAAAATCCAAGCTATGGTGAATTGGCCTATAGCCAGAAACCTTAAGGAGTTGAGAGGATTCCTTGGTCTAACCGGGTATTACCGAAAATTCATAGCAGGATATGCCACCATAGCTGCACCCCTCACTGACCAACTCAAGAAGGACAGTTATGGATGGTCATCAGAAGCAACAAGGGCTTTTGAAGAATTGAAGAGGGCCATGACAGCAGCCCCTATCTTAGCTATGCCAAATTTTGAACTGCCTTTTACAGTAGAAACTGATGCCAGTGGGTTTGGGGTGGGAGCAGTCTTGTTACAATCAGGACATCCCATTGCATTTTTCAGTAAGATTTTGGGACCTCGAGCAAGGGCCAAGTCCATTTATGAGAAAGAGCTAATGGCAATAGTCTTGGCAGTACAGAGGTGGAGGCACTACTTGCTAGGAAGAAAATTCTTTATTCACACCGATCAGCAGCAGTCTTAGATTTTTAATGCAGCAAAGGGAGATAGGCTCAGAATATCAGAAGTGGGTAAGCAAGTTGTTAGGGTATGATTTTGATATCATTTACAAGCCCGGGGCCTCGAATAAGGTGGCTGATGCCTTATCAAGGAAATTTGCTGGTAAGGTTGAATGTGGGACTTTGGTGAGCTCAGGAGGCGTGCAATGGAGGGATCTACAAGCTCAGATTCAGCAGGACCCTTTTATACAGCACATCAAAGCAGAATTGGTAGCTGGGAATGTGGTTCCCAAGGGATACACTTTGGAGCATGATGTTCTAAGGTATAAGGGGCGGCTAGTCATCCCTAGCCGTTCTACCTTAGTTAAGTCCTTGTTGCATGAGTACCATGACACCCCTGTAGGTGGTCATTCTGGAGATTTAAAAACATACCAAAGATTAGTATCGGAGTGGTATTGGCCAGGAATGAGGAAGACAGTAACCAAATATGTGCAGTCTTGTGCGGTTTGTCAACAGCAAAAGAGTTCTTCTCTTTCACCCGCAGGATTACTTCAGCCACTGCCTGTGCCAAACCAGATATGGAAAGATATTTCCATGGATTTTATAGAAGGACTGCCAAAATCTCAGGGGTTAGACACCATTCTGGTTGTAGTAGATAGGTTATCAAAATATGCTCACTTTGTGTGTCTGAAATATCCCTTTTCTGCTCAGACGATCGCTGGTCTTTTCACCAGAGAAATAGTCCTACTACATGGATATCCTAACACTATTGTGTCAGATAGGGATAAGGTGTTTATGAGCATATTTTGGAAGGAGCTTTTCAGACTCCAACAAGCTACCCTTCACAGAAGTACTACCTATCATCCTCAATCAGATGGACAGACTGAGGTGGTGAACAAGGGGCTGGAAACTTACTTGAGGTGTTTCATAAATGGTCAACCAAAAACTTGGGCCAAGTGGCTTCCGTGGGCAGAGTTTTGGTACAATACAACCATTCATTCAGCTACTGGATGCTCACCTTTTAAGGCTATCTATGGTCGGGATCCTCCACAGTTGGTAAGATATGAACGAGGGAGTACAACAGTACAATCATTAGAAGACCAGCTAATAGAAAGGGATGCTATATTGGATGATTTAAAGGCCCAGTTGATCCGAGCACAACAGAAAATGAAAGTTCAGGAAGATGCCCATAGAAGGGAGGTGACTTTCCAAGTGGGGGATTGGGTGTACTTAAAGTTGCAACCTTATAGGCAGCAGACTTTGGCTAGGAGGCCATTTGACAAATTGGCACCAAGATATTATGGGCCATTTAAGGTGATTCAGAAAATTGGGATAGTAGCATATAAATTGGAGCTCCCTACTACAGCAAGAATCCATCCAGTATTCCATGTTTCTCAATTGAAGGGGGCCATTGGCAGTCTGCCTTCATCACCCCAGCTTCCACCTCAACTCACCCCAAGTTTGACTCTTGAAGCAGAACCAGAAGAAGTGGTGGGGGTCAGAAATGGGAAACAGGGAAACACAACAAGGGTTGAGGTTTTGATCAAGTGGAAGAATTTACCAGCATTTGAAGCAACTTGGGAGGAATTCGAGGCCTTAGATCAACGGTTTCCTTCTTTCCACCTTGAGGACAAGGTGAATCTTTGGGCAGGGGGTAATGTTATGAATCATCCTAAACCACCGGTAATATTTACATATAATAGGAGGAGGTATCGAACAGATCAGCAGAAAGGTCATTAAGGGTAGTAAAGTCTTTTTATTAAGTCCTTTTTAGTAGCTTTATTAGTAGTAAAAGTTTATTTATTAGCTTTAGTGAAAAATAAAGGTTAAGAGAGATTTAAGGAATGGATATGTCAAATATATCTCTAAAAGATATTCAGGAGAGATTTAAGGAGGTGGTTATGGGGAATATCTTCCTTAAAGTTATAGGATAAATAGAGGGGGTGGGGCTGGAAAGGAGCATTGAAAAAAATTAGAGAGAAAAATTGGGAGAGCCTTCCTACCTCTCGAAAGTAGGAAAACTTTGTAATTGCTTATTTTCTATTTGATTCAGCTATAATAATATTGAAATTAATTCCAGTCCTAGTCGGTTGCGTTTGCTTAATTTCAATTCACAGCATAGTCCACCTCCCCAAACTTCCCAAATGAAGAGTAATCGTTTCCTAGATCAAACAATGATACATGGAACTTGGCAATAAAAGATTATAAGTTATGCCTCAAAAGATAGTCATAAGTTGCGGGCTCAATGGCATTGGGTTGCCTTGTGCTTGACAGACTCTATGTCAATTTGCAGAAATGAAATCACGTGCAAATCTGATCTTTAAAGCTCTAGATTAAATAGAAATGTTTGAATCATAGTGATTGTTCTGGAGAGCAGAACTGTCTGCATCTAGTGTAGGCATTCAAAAGAAAAAAAATACCGGGGTCTGGATTAAGTAGAAGACTTGTAATTTCACCTATTGTCCATGACAGTGGAACTGACTGCACCTATCATTATCTATGAACATCCTGCGTCTTTTTTCATTCTAACCATGAAGAATTGTAATACAACAGGCACGTTCCAATAACAAATTGCTTGTATGCTGTTCCTGCTGCAATTGAACAACATGGTAGTGAATGGCCTGCAGAATGGCCCAACAGGCTTGAAACATATCCAGACTGGTTGAGTAACAAGGATAAAGTAAAAGCAGATACAGGGCACTGGAAATCCATTGTTGAAAAGTCATACCTTACTGGCATGGGTATTGACTGGGGAAAAATCAGAAATGTGATGGACATGAAAGCCATCTATGGAGGGTATAACTCTGAATATTCATCCACACAGGCATAGTGTTGGTGATGTATTTGTTGGAACCGTTTCTGATATTTATAGTTAAGATTTTAACTGTTG
Source organism: Tamarix chinensis (assembly GCA_030549775.1). NCBI lineage: Eukaryota > Viridiplantae > Streptophyta > Magnoliopsida > Caryophyllales > Tamaricaceae > Tamarix > Tamarix chinensis. Next base: position 65,050,417 of record CM060179.1, on the reverse strand, counting down.
ATGAATTGTCTTGAAACACTACAGATTTGCAGCGGCTCTCTCTGAACAGAAGGTATGGGTAATGAATGTGGTACCCATCCAGGCACTGGATACACTCCCCTACGTTTATGAGCGTGGTCTTTTTGGCATTTACCATGATTGGTGTGAACCCTTTGGAACATATCCAAGATCTTACGATCTTCTACATGCTGACCACTTATTTTCTCGCCTTAAGAACAGGTACGAGTGGAATATCTTTCGTAGCATTTGAAACATTTATTACCTTTTGTACTGGCTTCTGGCTTAAGTGCACTGTTCTGAATCTTGCAACATCTGTGCATTTTCTGCTTCGAACATAACTTGACAATGCTTCTGGCTTGCTATTTACTGATGTGTTTGCTGTTAATGTAGCCACAGACAATTGAAAATGGCATCAGCTACGACTGTCCTTGCTCATTGAAATTCTTGGTGCAGGTGTAAACACCCAGTAGCAATTGTAATTGAGATGGATAGGATACTAAGGCCGGGGGGTTGGGTGATTGTACGTGATAAGGTACAAATACTGGAACCGCTGGAAGGAATATTGAGAAGTCTGAAATGGGAGATTCGAATGACATTTGCTCAGGAGAAGGAGGGCATTCTTTGTGCTCAGAAAACGACATGGAGGCCATGACCTCTTTGCCAAAAATCCTTCACATCATGACTGCCATTTTTGCACTGCCAAAACAACTTGGTAGCATTTTGCTTCTATTATTTTTTGCTCTTGTTTATCTTTTCTTTATTCACTTGGGATCAGAAATATTGTATTCTTGCATGACGTTTTAGATATTGCTACTCTGAAAGATTCAACCTGTTTATTTAAATCGTGACTTTTGTAAATATTTGTCAAAGTTTTGAATTTATTTTGCAGTTTTATTAATAATTTTAAATTAATATTAAATTTTATTTAATTGTTTGTCGTAGACAATTTTCATAAATTTATTATGATTAAAATTTTATTAAATTTATGTGATTTAATTTTTGGTTACGACATATTTTTTTCATTACATGTTTTATAATTTAATATTATAAATTTAATTTCAAGTATGACTTCTTTGTATGGTTAAGAGGTTTTTTTTTGGAATTATATTTCATAAATGGAAATGAATTGTTTTAAACGATAAAATCTTTTTGAAATGGTAAACTTATATTATTGATTTTTGTTTGTAATAAATATTTTTGTCGTTAAATTTATTTGCCAGTATGAGGTTGATAATATGTTTGAAAAAAATTTAAATTAAAATTTTTTGCAATTTATTTATAATTTTCTTTTTAAAATTTATTATTTTTTCTTTTTTCTTTTGGTCTATAGAAGACTTTTTTTTTAAACGTTTTAAGTTATTTATGGTCTCTCAACATTTTATAAAAATATCTCCTATGTACTCTAAATATTATTATGATATTATATATCTATTTTAATAATAAGTGTTATGACTTTGTTTAAATCATAGCATTTGATTGATTAAATTTTTTGTATTTCTCTAAAAGTTGTTTATAAAATTAGTCCCATTAAAAATTTATTCTGGTTGAAATATTTTTTAGTTGTTTAGATAGTTTGAAGTTGGGTAGCTTGTGGTTCAGGTAAAAAAAAAAAAAAAAATTAAACTCCTCATCGATACCCCATTTTCCTTATTTTTCATGCTTAGGAATTTTATAAGTGAATCATATATCATGTGGATATATTAGAAGAATATGTGGAACAAATGAGATAAAAAAAAATACTATGATATTATATAAGTAAGATTGTGAAATGAAATTTGTGGTGTGTCTATATATATATATATAAGAAAATAAGTAAGAATGTAAAATGAGATTTGTGATGTAATATTTTCGGTAGAATTTACTAATAATTAATTATGTGAAGTTAAGTTGAATAGTTATATAAGAACAATTAAATAGTATATAAAATGTGAACAATTATACGTAAGTGAATGTAATCATACCCTTATGTAGTTCTTGAACTCTCTAGTATGTCATGTTTTAGTTTGTAGCTTCCTGTGACATCTTTGATTATGTATTATCATGTGCATTTATCATGCTTAGTTGTGAATTCATGCTTAGTTGGGGTTGTATGTTTCATGAGTTATACATTGGTTGCGTTCTTTAACTTATCTTGTTATCCATCTTGAGCAAGATCTATTTTTTGTAATCTCATATGATAGCATGCTATTTATGTTTTATTTTGTTATACTATGATGGGGATACAATATACGAGTATGCTATTGACATTGTTTACATTATTTCATGTTAACTAATGCTTCATATTCCTTGTGTTGCTATGAAATGTTAAATATATACATATTATTGCTATGAGATGTGTTATTTACTCAATATACCCTTGTACGATATTAGTTTACTTGTTTATGTGTAGGTACCTCAGCTTAATTTTTGCTGTAGTCATTGATTTTGAGAGTTAGATTACTCGCAGTTTTATTCCTTGAGGATTTTTACATTTGTTTTTCTATATTTTATATTTTTAGAAAATTTTGTTATATTTTATTTGTTAATGTAAAGGGACATTTATATTTCTATTGCTTGGTTAGAATATTAAAATCTATATTTACTTCACATATTTTATGCGTACTTTATCAGTGCTGATTTGGTTTGGTGATTCGGTATAGTTGATGTTTTATGTTTTTTTGACAGGCTTTTAGCTTTGCACCAAGCATGAGATAGATGATGTATAATATGTTTTATGTTAAGTGTGGCAGTAATATTATATGTTTCTAGTTTTTATTTATTTATTTTTATGAATACAATTTTATAGGAGTAAAAATAGGGGTAATACATAATATGAATTGGCTCAAGAAAATAGAGAATCAAATGATGAGACACCATTTTACATTGTACATTTATTTGATGTTGATGGCTTATATTCGTCAAACTTTCACTCAAGCTTTAATGTTTCTACATTCTTGATCCATGGACATGATCCTAAACTTATACATGATCTGATGATGCCTCCCCTTGAACCAAAGTCCTTTATTATAGTACCCAAATCTAATCTTAATCTTAATTAATTAATATTTTCATCAAATCATAATAATAATTTTTGAGCATTTATTTTTTTAACCTAACCCTAATTTTAGGTAATTAATATTTTAACCCATTCGTAATCCCAAGTAATTGATATCCCAAATCTAGTCATAATCATAATTTTAATTTTAGGTCATTTATATTTTAGTCTAACCCCAGATAATTGATAGATTAAAATTTAGCCAAATTTCCTAAATTTTAAAATTGGGCCATTTATATTTTAATCTAACTCTAACATCGGATAATTGATAAATTAAAATTTAGCCAAATTCCCTAAATTTTAAACTTAAACCAAATCTTAATTTTGACCCTAAATTTTTTTATTTTTCCTCTTCCTTCCTTCTCGATCGGCTAGCCTAGCCCTCCCATTTCTTTTCCCCTTAGGCTATGCACATCTCCTTTCCTATACACACCTGTTGCTTGCCCTTCCCCTTCCTACCCATTCACGGACCCACACCACAACCTGCCACCAACCCCTACACAACTTACGCTAGTCAGCCCCTCCACTACAGTCTGCGCCCACATGCCCAAGCCATGCCAAGCCTAAGCCCAAGCCCAAGCCCCTTTACTGTTTGACACCCCCACCTCCAACCCACACTCTCTCCTCATTTCACCCCATAAATAACCTCCTCTTCGATTCCCTTCTCCTCCTCTCCTTCCCTTTTGATTTGTTGAGAAGCCCGACCCCCCTTCTTCCTTTGCTCCTACTCTCTACCCTACCCATCATCACTTAACAGTATAATACCTCATCTTTTTGTAAGGTTTTTAAATGAGAAGATGCAATGTTTATTATAATGTGATAGTGTTTAACTTTTTATTTGGAATTATGATTGAGTTTGAGGAAAAGTTGGATTTGAATAAGTTTTGGAAATAGAATAAAATGAGTGTTTAGGTGGACCAATTGCCTAGTTTTATGAACAAATCAACTGGTTGGTTGTTTTAGTTAAAAGGTTTTTGTTTGACTGAATTAATTAATTTGTTTGGGAAACCAATTGACTGGTTAGTAGAACTGTCGACTAGTAGGCTAAACTAATTGACTAGTTGGTCGGACTGAGTATATTTTTGAAATTCAATTTTTCTAAGAAAGTCCCTTATACCAAAATGAAACCATGATAATCTCACTCCAAGGTATTCTTTAGAGATTCTTAACCCTTCTTATCATGCATTCGGTTCTAGCTAGTATCTCGAACTGATTTGAGAGTTTGACTTGGACAATTGAGGGAGAGCATGAGCTAAACTTTATCTTCATCCTCCTCTCTCGTCTACACACTTCTAGAATCGTTGCTTTGATTCCTATACTGTCTCATTCCAGCTAGGAGATTCCTTCCTATGCTGATCTCCCATTACCTTTCTTGTGTTTGACATTTTCTAGGCGAATTTGTCTTGCATTCTTTATAAATCACTATTTTAGCTCTAAAAGGGAGGTTAGTCTATCTTTGACAACATCATCTTGTTTAGATCAAATTCGAATGACCAAAAATTAGGATTTTTTATTTGTGCATAAAGAGCCCTAATCACCCCTTCTACTCATATTCCTTTGAGTCTTTGAGATATTTAAGCTCTTTAGCACTTGTGCTCTTTGCTCCTTGCTTTGTGCTTAATTTCAATTCCTTTCCACTCTTCTAATCATTTATTTAGCTCTTTCTTGTTTATCATTATACAAGAGAGGATTAGATTTAGGAGGAAGTTGAGTCTCTCTCCTAGTATAATCACTCTCTATTTCCTCTTAAGTTTGCTAAGTCCATTTCCTTTTAATTTATAAAATTAGTCATTGAATTCTTAAGATTTAACTTTATGTTTTAAAGGTTTGGAAGTTGAAAATGTTCTAGGTTGAGTTTTTCCCATTTGTGGAAAAAATTTACCTACATCAAGTAAGTCATTCATACTTTTGAAATATGGTTAGATTAAACATGTAATGTGATGTATTCTTTAATTTGCTAAATTTATGGGTCTACATGAGAGTTTGGTTTCATATGGGTGCACATTGATTAGTTTGTTAATCCTAAGAAAAGGTTATAAGTTTAGCAAAATAGGATCGAATTGATTAATTGTGAAGCATGTTTCTATCTATGAGCTAATAAAGTATTGGCATGATGCTATGATATATTTTGGGTTGGATGTGGTAAGATTTTAGAGTGTAATTTGCATAAAAAAAATGACTGTGTTGTGCTATTTGGGGGCAAACTGATCTATTGGATAGGCCAAATTGATCGACTGATCCTTAGACTGGTTGGCCAAAACTGATCGATCGATGGGTTAGTTGTGACCTTGGTTGCTCTTTTCTTGAACCTAACGACTGGTTTGGTAGAACCGATCAACTAGTTTTAGAACAGTCAACTAGTTTGGTCAAACCAATCGTCTAGTTTAAGGGAACCTTAGTTTTGGTTGATCATAAATGATCGATTAGTTGGCCTAAACTAATGGACCGGTTAGGAAAAACAGATCAACTAGTTTTGTCTGATTATGTGAATTTGGTCTTTTGACTTGAATATGATTTGAGACTAAGCCTAATGGTGTTATATGACTATTTAAGGAGTGAAGTACATTTGTTGACATGGATTGACAACCTAATGGATGGATTAAATCAATCATAATTCTTGGCATACTCAATAGGTGTTTGTGAAGGCCTTGGTGGGAAAATCCAAATAAGTATTTTATAACTTTAAAGGGTAATATAATTTGGACAATCGATCTAAGATAGTTTAATTTGATGGTTTGATTGACATTGATTAAGCGTTAATGGAAATTCCACTACATGGTTGGGGGAATGCGAATGGTTAAGAAGGAATAAGTATGTGGACATCTTGCTTGCATATTATATGGGTCTTGTATAATTACATAACCTTGAAAATAATGTACTAATCACTTAAAGCAGAAGATGATCAAGGTGTGTATGGGTATAGGTTACTCGATCCTCAATTAGCTACTAAAGGTTAGTCTTCCTTCGGGCGTTTATAGGTGCCTTTAGGTGGGATCCTAGTAGATCCCCGTGTATTACTTACTCTAGATACTGATGATGCACCTAAGGTATTGATACTAAAGTGTTTTGTTACGTAGGTGGTTTTATTCTTTGGCCTAGACTTATATCCATTGGTGGTTACTTGGCTTCGGCCCAAACTTATGTCCATTGGTGGTTACTTTGCTTTGTCGACTCAACTTTATGTCATTTGATTTAGATAGACTTTCATAGTATGTGAGACCATGGGGTGGTGTGTAGTCAATCACACAATAAGAATTTGGAATAAAGAGAAAAATAAAATAAAAAGACCATGGGGTGGTGTGAGACCATGGGGTGGTGTGTAGTCAATCGCACAATAAGACTTATGTAAGTTAAAAAAATGGACTTATGGTGAAACTACATTCATGGATGATAGAAGCCTTAATAATAGCTGGACAATTTGCATAGTAACTTGTATGCTGTTTTCTATAATGTTGTGTTATGTTGATAAGTGTGATGAGTTGTGTATGGTATGAGTTTTCAATGCATGATATTATCATGGTAGAGTATGTATATCTGTTTATATGGAATAGGCATGAAATATGTTAGCATGATCTCCATAAAATGCTGAAACTTGTGTGCTTGGGACTCCCGTTGAGGAGATAACTTGGCTTGTTCAACACAAAACGTATGGATATGCTTGTGTGTTTGGTCACCTACTAATTCCCACGAGAAAATGGTCATGTGTAAGTTTTTTAGGATGGTCAATAGTAGGTCTACCTTGTGTTAGACATGGGTTTTGAGAGTGTGGATATCTGTAGGCTTCTTTGTGTGGTCCATTATGGACCAAAGTTTAGGGCTATGCCATACTTTTGTTTCTTTAACTTAAAATTTTGTACTTTGACTCAATGCTCCCTCATGTATTTGAATATTCACGGAAAGTAGAGGTCCTGTACTTGAAAACCTTTCCTTGATATTTACATAATGTGTTTTTGGCACACTCTACTTTGGTTTTAGTTGGTTTGGTTCTCAACCTTGTATCTGACATGGAATGGACAGTTGACGCCTAACTTATGTTAGGTTTGGCAGTAACACCCCGTTTTTTCTAAAGATTTTATATTTTTTCACTTCCGCAAGGTTTTCAAAATAAATTTTTTCAGTACTGAAAAATGGAGGTGTTACAAGTTGGTATCCAAGCTTCTTTAAAAATCTTCTCTAAATTTTTATTATTTAAGTTGATAATACAAGTTGGTATCAAAACTTTTTCTTAAAGGTGTTTCATTTTAAATACCTTTTACGGATACTACAGGATGGTATCATAACTTCTTTTAAAAATATTTTTCAGTTTTAAATTATTTGAGTCGAGACATAGACCGTTTTAAATGATTTTCCAACTCTTTAAGCATCTAGTTAAAAGCAAATATTTTTTTTCGAACCTAGAATGTCAGTGAATGAGAGTCGGTTGGAGAATGAGCTATAAATACCCATTATGATGGTTTGTTGTGTGAGTCTTAGTCTTTAGGAGTTGGTGGCTACCAACCGTCATTATAAGCATAGCGAGGTGTTCATGGAAATTGTTGGTATGTGCATGGAAGGCTAAATCCGAGCATTGTAACCACCACTCGTCCCAATACCTGCACTAGTGTCGGAGGATTGGATTAAGAGGGTCGGATGTCATCACACATCTTCGAGTGTAATACCCTTAATTTTTGAACAAAAAACAATTTCATTTCAAAGACATTGTGAAAGCATTTGAAAAGTAAAACTAGATAATGTTACCGTCACATAAACCGTAAGAGGTGTGATCATCACCTAGCCTATGCCTAATGCAAGGTAAAATGGAACAACGAATGAAAAGATGCATGCTCATAATATTAATACAACAGTACAGGATAATAAAGATCGAGAACAGTAATATAGATAGAACAAGTATGAGAGTTTACTAATCCAAAAATAGGAAATCAAAGCTAAGAGTTTAAACAACCAGAATAACAAAAACTTTCCAACACAGTGGGCAAAACACCTTTAGTCGGTTAGCCTAACTCTTACCATAAACATAAATCTCCAACCCTAAGCAATGACCAGCTCCTGGCCTATGTCATCACCCTCAGCATACTCTAACTAAGAGTCGTACCCCTGCAAATTGTCCTCAACTCCCCGGAACGGAAGCCAGATCATCACATTGGCCGCACAAGTGTAATATCAATATACTGAAGTACTGATAAAATATACTACCAAAAACATGGTAAGGATCATGCAGCACATTGAAGTGACATAGTAGTATGGTGATAATCATACCAATGTAATTAACACTTAGGCTCATGATAGTAATACAACAATGCATGCTTGCATGGAAACCATAGAATAATAATTAGTACGGGAAATGCGATATAGTCCACACAATGTAAACCATATAATGCTTCTTCCTTTAGTGACTACATAGTTTTCAAGTATTAAGATAGTTCGTTCGACCACACCCAGTTCTCCACCATGAACAAAAGTCATGGCGGAAAATAAACACAACGGGATACCAAACCCACCACATGAGGTTAGGATATATCGATGGGGATTTTTTTCAGGGATAACACACCCACCACACATCAAGTGCGCTGACTTCGAGGGATAACACAAATCGGGATAACAAAACCACCACACATGGTCGAAGTAAATCAAGGGGGCTTGTACTAGGATACCTCACCCACCACAACTTGAATGCCTTGACCGCAAGGGCTAAAAAGTTGGGATACCACACTCACTTAAGCAATGGACAATACAAAGGGCTAGGGGGCTTGTACATGGGATATCTTACCAATCCGAACTAGACACTAATTCCATGCCAACCTTCTATAGTATAATCCTACATCTCAAATATATACACATACTCCCTTACTGACCGCAACCCAATTGAGAAGGAAATAGGTACTGAGTGAAAGATATAAACCAAAAGGCGACCCACCCACTAACTACTGGTCACCTACCCTAAGAGTTAGAGAAAAAAGGCTTGAATGAAATCTTATTCCATTATTATGCACTTTCAAGTGATATCACAATTCACATATAAATCCACAAAAATCCAATTGAGTGTTTATGTAACACTCCCAAAATTTATGATTGAAAATTTTCGTTTGTTATAGAAAACCATGCACTAAAAATAGGGGTGTTACTACCGTGATCAGTACAAGATTGAGCCCTGACCAATCTCATACTAACCATAAGGCTAAAGGTACTAAAGTATTAACCTGGATAATCAATAAAAACCATAATAGTTCAACATTCATAAATAAAACTAGAGTACACAAATATCAGAGTTAATACATAATAGATATTAAGTGCAAACGATGCCCATTACGGGGGAAATAAAAACGATAGGAAAATAGAAAATGACATGTTAGTAGAACACCCTCTCAGACCCCACACCAAGTACATCAGATCATCACTCATTCTTGGCTTCATAGGCATTGAAATCATCATATGCATCACCTCCTACTTGCACATACTCAGGAGGGGACATTGTTTGTGGGAATGAGCAACACCCATGAAAGGAGCGATCAATATGTTATGTACTGAGTAAGGTAACCATACGGCTAAGACATAGCATAACATGAAAAAGGCAGATAATGAATGTAGTAAGTTATTCCAATTTAATCAGTATTATTAGAATTTAGGCCATTAATACCATCTTCACACATCTTTTGAATTATATCCACTTGAGTATGGAATTCCCATTATTATAGCTGGTGGATCGAAATACACTTAATGGTGAGATGCTCATGACCACTATTCTCGCTGGTGGATTAGTTGGGCCCCCACACACATGGTGTTACACTATAAGTGATTAGTATATTTCTCATGATTTGTTATCATTCAATGCTTGGTTTATTTAGCTTGAGATCCCCCACTATTATAATCGATGGATCGGAATACACTCTTGGACATAACACACCTGGCCACTATTCTTGTCGATGGATTGGTCTAGGCTCAGCTCAATAGCCTTCTACTTTAAATGGTTAGTGTTTTTATTTGTATCTTATTAGATAAATAATTCCCTACCAGACATGCATGCCCTAATGGACCTGAATAACATTATCCCACATCTTGGGACCTCTACACTCTCTAAGACTCCAATCCCTCCTTTTACCTTCCACCCTACCCATTATGAATCTAAAGCCCCCCACACAAGTGGGTTAAGGCCCACTTCCCTATTTCTCTACCTAGGCCCACTCTCACCCATTAGGGTTTCCCATTGAATCCCTAATTTGGTTGTATGACCCTACCCTCTCTTTCTCCCATATAACCCATACTCCTCCTTAACTCTAACACCATCACTCCACTCAACTCACTCTAAACATCACAACCCTACTCTCCGACTTCCACATGTGATGAAGAAACCCTAGTTGGTCACCCAAAAACCCTAATACTCCTCTTTTCTGTCACACCTCCCCTTCACACACAAGCTCCACCTTACTTTTCACTTGACTCTCACCCTTCATATGGATCACTCTTAATCACAACCCCAAAATCTAACCATCCTCTATAAATACTCCCATAGTACCCCTATACTTAGGGTTTCCCCCAAAAACCCTAGTTAGGCTCCCATGCCCACCTCCATCATCCCACATACTATCTCTTCCCTAAACTCCCCAATCACCCAAATTACTCTTTCTTCTCCATGTTTAAACCTCAAACTAACTTTTTTCCACTTAAAATTTACCCCTATGCAAGGAATAAACACCCCATGCAAACCTCAGACTTTCCATGTAATATTTTACTCTAACCCTTTATTTTAGTATTTTCTTCCTTTATTTTATCACCCATATGTCACAATATACTTAGGATTTTCACCAATTCTTCTTACTTACTCCACCCTCTTTATTTCTTTTAGATCCCCACAACCTCTCAAAACCACGTAAGGCCTTTAAGCATGCATGTCATACCATAACAACCATACATAAGAGCATGTCATAAACAATAAATAATATCACCCACATTACAAATTTCACAAATCATACACAACATCCCTTAGATCCTTGTAAAGCAAGTTGCACTACTCATATGTTTAGTCCACATTCACATATAAATATACCATATATATCATTATACCCATAAGCACATAAATCATAGTAAACCCATGCCTTAACCATTCATTTTTCTTTTATTTTCCTAACTAAATATTACTAGCAGCAGGAGTACTAGTAGTAGTAGTAGTAGTAATAATAATATTGTTAATAATAGCAAAATATTTAAAATAAATTATACTAAATAAATACAAGGGTTAAGGGCACAACTAGAGAGGGAATAGTAGGTAAGGCCGGTGGCAGCGGTAGTGGTGATGGAAAAGAAGAGGTTTTAGGGTTGGAAAAGAGGAGGGAAGCAAGGTTTTCTTAGGTGGTAGGGTTTCTAGGTTAGAGGGGGTTGTGGTGGTGGTGGTGGTTGTGTCTCACGACAGCGGCGATAGTGGTGGTTAGGAGAGAAGGAGACAAAATGAGGAAGGAGGGGATAAAAAGGGAAATGGTGGTGTGGGAAGTTAGGAGGAGGTTTTTTGGGTAGGAAGGGAGGCAGTAGGGTGGCAGTTGTTATGGTGATGGTGGCGTAAGGCGGCGTAGGTGGCGAAGATGGGTGCAAAATGGTAGCTCGAGCTGCCCACTTTGCATATGTGGGGAGAGAAGAGGAAGGGGATTTAGGGGTAGGGGAGGTCTCATTCGGTGGAGGGTGATGCAGGGAAGAGGAAAGGTGGGTGTGGCAATGGTGGCGTAGTGTGACGATAGCGGTAACAGTGGGTGAAGTGGTGGTGTAAGGAGGCTGGGGAAAATTTTTGAGTGGCAGAAAAGAGGGAGAATTGAGGTGCAGGGGGTATAAATAAAGGAAGAAGATAAGGGGAGGGGTGGTTGGCTGCTGGTCGTTGTGCAGACCGGTGCATCTTGAATGGCCAGGGGATAGGGCAAGGTTTTGGCAAGGCTCTAGGGGGTGAGGTGGGGATGTTGGGATCACAAGAGGGAGGGGACCAGTGTAGTGTAGGGTAGTGCCAACTACAGGCCCTACTGGTTAGGACAAGGAGAAGGTGAGGGGAGAGGGATAACTAGGGTTGCGAAGTACCCATGGCTGTTGCGTTGGATAGAGGGGGAGGAGGTTTAAGACGGGGGTAAAAAAGGAAGAAAGAAATAAGAAAAAGGAGAAAAGGGGAAAAGAAGGGACCGATCATGGGCGTGGGTTGGGCCACGTGAGGGAAAGAAAACAAAGGAGAGTGGGCCGGGGGAAAGAAAGAAAAGGAGAAAAGGGGGAGAGGGGGTTTGGGCTGCGTTGGGCATAGCTTAGTCTGGCGTGGGAATGGGAGAATAGTAAAAAAAAGAAGAAAAAGGAGAAAAGGAAAAAGAAAAGGAAGAACAGGGGAGGAAAAATGAATAAAAAGAAAAAGAAAAAAAGGAAAGTGAGGTGGTTAGGGTGTTTTAGGATTTTTTTTCTTGGAATTTTAGGAATATTAAAATTAGTAATAATAAATAATTAATTTTTTTTATTAATTTAGAAATTATTATTATAATTTACTTAAAAATTTATTTTAGTTTAGTAAATAATTCTAGCCTCTACTAATTTGTTCCTTAAATTATTTTTCTCTTTTTTAGCCTTAATTATTATTTTAGTATTATTATTATATTAAAAATGGTATATTTAATTAAACCTTACCTAATAATCCTTATTTTATTTTTAATTCCTAAAATAGGGTTTTGGGGTATTATAGTTACCATGTGATTACACCAAATATAATTAAATTCCAAATTTAACCAAATTAGGTGTTTTTGAGTGATAACACCAAACACAATTAAAATTTAAATTTAACCAAGTTGGGTGTTTCCAAGTGATTACACCAAACACATCAGAAGGCATAAAATCTACCAATTATATATTTAGAGATGACACTAAACTTAACCAATTCAATCCCAATTATCATCATTATGATTCTTATTAATTCTTGGTTAATCATGGTTGAAATCAAAATTTTAATGTTGTAAACACCTATAAGTATTATCATAAGAGGTCCAAAAGAGTATTAGCAATTAGAAACTAAACCAGGCAGCATACAGACAAACTAGTTGAACAATCCCTAAAACCGGTCAACCGGTCTAGTCATACCAGATCTGAACAAAAATAACACCAATGAACGAGTCAACTAGTTGGTTTCATCGATTGACTATTTATAGGAACCAAGGTTTTGTCTAACTGATCGATGGGTCTAAGTAGAGACCAAATCAATTTGGTTTTAGGGTCACTAGTCAATGGGTTTGGTGAACTGATCGATTGTTTATAGAAACCAATTAACTGGTTTTATCAAACCAATCAACTAATCTCACGACCAATTAATCAAAAATTCCAAACTATGCAACTTCTCGCGCAACTAGTCGATGGGTTCAACAAACCGATCGACTTGTCTTGGTAACACATCACCCAGAATTCAGATGTGAACACCTAAGATTTACGAAACTTTACCATATTGATCAAAGCATGCTTTCATGTAATAAAATACACAAAAAATATGTTGCACACATATAATTAAATTGATACATGATAATATAGGCATTTAAATAGATCATGCTCAAGATTTTCATTCATGCATAAAATCAGAGAAACCAAACAATGCTTAACATTAGGAAGAAATTATACCACATACTCACGTTCTATAATGCAATTCGAACATGCTCACATAAAACACACGATGAACATGGATCCTCATTAAGTAACAAAACCTCATTCATATTAAAGATAAGAATTCCTTACCTTAAACCAATTCTTTTAGCACAACTCCTACTTGATAGCTATCTAGCAGGACCTCGATTCCTAAGAGAATAAAAGTTAAAATCAATAAAAATTTCCTTTCAAAACTCTGTAGAAATTCAAGGAAGAATCAAAAGAAGAAAAAGAGAAAAGCTATAATCCAAACTTTTCTCTTAAATAGTATGCTAAGGAAAAAGAAGCTGAAATCCTCAACCTTTCTTAGATTTTAATTCTTCCTTGCTTAAGATAAACAAGGGAGAAATGAATCCAAGTTTAGAAGAAGAAAATGGAGACAATCTTTGACCAAGGAAGAAAGAAAACTAGAACCAGCCTCTATTTTTTCTTTACAAAGAGGATAATGGTAAAAAAATGAAGGAATGCTCACACTTAGGAAAATTTTCCATCAATAAAAAGGAGAAAATAGTTAGGAAAATAGGTGAGAACTGAAAATAGATTTGGAATGGAGGGCATAGAGGTGATGGTTGGTTGAAATTTATAGGAGGGAGGGAGATACGACTGATATGGTTGAGTGTGGTCAACTAAGAGGTAATGACATACATGATGGGGTGATGGAGGTTGAGTTTAGTTAGGAAGGGGTATGGAAGTTCAATGCTGTGTTAGGGCATGGGTGCAAAAAGTTGACCACACACCCTAACTGTTAGAAGAGAGAGGGATAGGTGAGGGAGAAGAGAGAAGGTGAGGCATGGCTCAAAATTACTTATTGGAAAAAATATAACTAATTAAAATCATAGAATGATCTAAATACTGTGAAAATAATCCTAAAGTATCAAGATATGCTTATTAGCAGAAAAGGATTCTAATAGGAAGTTTTCATAAACATTAGAAAGTGATTAGAATCAAAATCATAAATAGATTTAAAATTGTAGTATAACCGATCGATCGGTTTAGGCAAACCAATCAATGAGTTTGTCAAGAACAAAACTATCAAGTTCTAAGTGTATCGGTCAATCGGTTAGGTAAAATAGTTGATCGGTACACCTAAAATTTACATTTTTATTAGAATATCTAGTCCATTCCAAAATCAAGACTAATTTATTTTATACCAACATACTCTTTAACATATTTTGAAGGATTTTAGGATGGGTCGTTACAATATGTCTCAAAGTGAAAAGGTTAAAAGGAAAATCTAGTTTCCAATTCACAAGAGAAGATCTAGAAGGAAAGACTCTAAAGACTTTGAACATTCAATGTTGAAATTCATTATGTCCTAGGGGTCTATGCACATATGTTTTACATGTTGAAAAATTAAGATCAATAATTGTTTCTCTTCTAAATAAGTTTCAAAAAGAATTTTGAATTACCGTACACTTGTTTAAGACAAAAAAAAATGTTTCAATAAATGTTTTCAAATATACAAAAGCTTGAGTAAAATAATAAATGATGTGTTTGATTTTCAAAAATAACTTTGAAATAATTTCAACATAGTCACTAATTGTTTGAGCATAAACTCAATCACATTTTAAATGGATTTGAAGATTTTCCAAAAATAAAAATCTTTAAAAGTCAAAATTGAGCCATCTTACCCTAGTGGATGATTGACATATGAGGGTCAACAACATCCATTTGAGTGAGCTATAGAGACAGTATAAAAATTATGAAGGGTTTAACATATAGACTAATGGACAAGACCCAAACAACAAGAGTAAAACTAGAGAACCTTGGGTGGTTGAATAGAGAACCTTAGAAGGTCCACTGGAGAGAGTCTTAGGTCAAAAATTTACTCTTTGGGATTTGACTGTTGGAGCCTTTTTAGACATAATGACTATTTTCGATTCTTCCTAACTTTTTTATCCTATAAATAAGTGTTGTTGTCCTTGAAGATTTTTGAAAAAAGGAATATCCCAACACATCTAAGAAAATTGCTTTCATAATTTACCCTAATAAGAGAGTTTTTATTTCACTCTTTCAAATCAAAATCAAACATCTATAGTCCTCAACTTGTTCTTCACTTTTATTTTTCCTTTAATGAAGATTCATATTGTATTCATTCAAACTCATCATCTCAAACATAAGCGGAAAGTGATGTATTGTCTAGCATTCTTGAGTGAGATCATTGATATAGTAGTCTCATAAACCTAGAGAGGATAACTTGGCAAAATATAAATCATCTCCTAGTAGGTTGATAAACTAAGAGAGAGTGATCATTACCAAACACCCACTATAAATAAATATAGATTCAAGTACAATAGGGAAAACCATTTTATAGTGTATGTTGAAAAAATTTCTAATGTTTATTGAACCACTAGCAATTGAGTGTTCATTGTTTTCCAAATTATCTACTTACTTCTATAATTTATTTAATTTGGTATTATTGATATATATACTCTTTTGACCCTTATATAGTATCCATATAGTCTTATAATTGCTATCAAAGCTTGGGGTTTCATCAAATTGATCTAAAAATCTAAAGCTCAAGATCATCAGGGACCAAATATCCTTATGGGTGAAGACTTGTCATCTTTAAAGCCTCTTCTATTCATTAGAGAATTTTTTAGCTCTGGAAGAGGGTAGTTTGGAGCTTCTTGAACTCGCAAAATCAATACTTGTGGTTCACCATTTAATCTATAACAATCAAGATTTAAACATCCATCCTCAATAGATTAAGTGATGAACCAATTGATGTATGGATGGAGTTTGATAAGCAAAGTGCCATGTTGAATTAAAAAGATATATTGATACTCCATTATGGCCTAGGAGAAGAAGTATATGAATCAATTCTAGAATGTGCCACTACTAAGTAAACGTGAGAAAAATTGAACATAACTTATGGGTGTGAAGGGAAAGAAGAAGCTTCGTAATCCTAATTCATCACTTCACGTGTTGCAACTTCAAGTAAAGAAGATGAGGTAACAAATTATCTTCCAAATTCTCAAAATCATTTTTTTGCTATAAATAAGTTTCTTGATAATTTTGAAGAATTGGCTAGTTATAACTTAGATTTAAATAAAAAATCCTCTCATTTATGTTCAAGCCATGAAAAGTTAAAGATTGAAAAAAAAATATTTGCATCTATGGTTGGAAATTTAAAATTTAAGTTAAATGAAGATTTTGAAAAGACTAAAGATCACTCTTTATGAAACAATGTTGAAAAAGAAAATGCTTTTTAACTCTTCCAAAATTTATCTCTATAATTATTAAGAGGATTGTATAATAACTTGAACTCGACCATAAAATATCACATAATCTTCTTAAAGAAAATTTGGATTACTAATTCCATGTTTGTACTCTCCCTTTTAAATATATTGTGTTTTAAATTTAATAATAATAATAAAAACAATAATAACATTCACCTTATGAGTGTTATTTAACTTTATACTTTTACTTAAATCATTGATCTCATATTCCTTATGCTTAATATTAGTCAAGTGGATCAATTGAACCATCCATCTAAAAAGACAAAAATATGTTACAATCAAATTACCCAGTCAAATGGTTGAAAATTTACAAAATTGATGCTATGGTTGACCGCCCTTTAACAATTAGTTAACAGGAGTGTCTGATCATTGAATAGCTTGGGTGTTCGATTGATTTTTTACTCTTTCTCCTCTTTCAAGCTGATAGACCTAGTTTGAATGTCCTTAGTTTGACTACCTTCTCTCCTCCATATATTTGTCAAATCTCATCTAAATCACCTAATATTTAGCTTGTTAAAATTTTTAGGGCTGTCTACATTATTTGGTGTTTTATTTTGGAAATTTCAAGATCCTTTGTAATGTAAGTTTTGAACTTCCCTTCAAATTAGGATGCCATGGATGACATGTTGGCTTCGATTGAGTCAAAATTGTGTGATGAATTGTGTTTGTACTAAGATTCCCCTCATAGCTCGTGGTTTGTTCTATTTTTTCAAGGAAATTGTTTTGAAAATCAGGTGAACCCTAATTCCCAATTCATGACATATGTGTGCTATTTCTATATTGGCTTAGTTAGGCTTTTGGTCAAATTGAGTTTACAATTTTTTTTGTAGTTGGATATATTGCTATTCTATGGCATCAAATTTTTTTAATTCCTACTAGATTCAATCCACTCAACATTTTGGGAAAAACCCTAATGACCAAATAGCTCTAAGTTTATATGGGATAATCTCTTAGTTTTTTCTATTCGAATTTACTGCCATACTTAGCTAAAAAATTATCTTTTTAGATTTTTTCTATCATTTGGAGTAAAATTAAAGCTAATGAAGGTTGAAGTACTTTGCTTATGTTCCCTAAATGGGGTATTTCATAAACGTTTTTGGCTATATGTAAGGATTCTGTTATTCCATTGATAAAGCTTAATTATTCAAACTTGCCCTAGATTCAACGTGTTGTCATTGACACTACTTAATTTAGATTTATTGGTTAATTAGACTTTTAATGGAGATTATATTTTGAATCATTTAGCTTTGTCATTCTCTTCCTACACTCTAAAGTGTTCAATTCTTCTTCCTAATTTAAAATCCTCTTTTATGGTTTATTGCACTTGGATGATAAATTTAGGAAAATTCATTACTACAATTTGATTGATTAGATCAACATTTGATATAACCTGTCTTGATGTTTAAAATGAGTGAATGTGATATATGATAAATTATTTCTAAAACTTCACTCTATTAATGAAACATTTACTTAGCATCCTAAATTTACTAGTTTGATTTAAAGTGTTTCCTGATATTCTTATTGAATATTCTTCTATGTTAAAATGTTTTATGCATATTTAAATTTAACATTGAATACTCTGATGATCAAACACTAAGAAACATCTAGCCTTGGAATTAGGACTATGAATCTTACTATCTATCTATTTTGAAATATCCTTGTAGGTTCACCTGAATATCATTCTTTTATTTCCAATCTCTTATCCTCTTCCTCTATCTTCTTACTCATGGGACCTAATAAATCTTATAGAGTTATTCTCTCTCAAAAACACCCTAGAGCATCTGATTAATCTTGTCAATCAAACTCTATAACTCCTTCTCCTATACCCTCTAGACCCCCTCCTAGAGTCCCATTATAACTTCTATATTCTTCTATTCCTCCACAACTATTTTTACTCTCTCCCCTTTTACTCTTGCTGACATTTACTGCTCTGAAGTGGTCTTTAAAGGGACATGCTTGCCCTTAGATTTTGTAGAAGAATAGTTTAGATTTTATTAGAAGCTTCATGGTTTTGGATTGATTCCCCTATTGAACATCTCTATCCCTAAATACCGCGATCTAGTGAGACTATTCTATAGTAATGCCTAATTTGATGAAGAATCTATTAATTGCTACGTGCATGACATTCATATGACACCAAACCACTTAACTTTAGCACAAATCATTATTTTATTTGGTTATCTTGATGAGGGAAATAATTTTCCTTCATGGTGAAAGAGTTATCCTTCACTAGATCAACTCTATGAGACTTATTATTTGAGAAATGGAGAGGTCATATAGTGAGGTTTTACTTCCTTTTTGATGAGGATCGTGCCCTTCATCATATGATAGGCACCATAATTTTTCCTAAGAATGGTTTTTAGATTGAGTTTAGGGCAATTGATTGGTATTTCCTTAACTATTTTCACTAAAATGGTCATATGTGTATCACTTGTGATATCATCTTCTATATGCACCATATGAGCAAGTATAGTTCTGTTCATCTTCCCGATGCACATCTTTTAACACCCTTATTTTTGCTATTGAATTTTTTTTTGTCTTAAGACATTGTGGAAGCAAAAATATAAGTCCAATCTATAAAAAATGGGGTGATACTACCATATCTAAGACAAGATAGGAACCTCACCGCCTATATCACATTAGACACAAGGCTTAGTATCCAACAAATTAGACGTAAAGAAAAACTAGAGTTCACAAGAAAATATTTAGAGATAGGAAAAATAAAGGTTTACAACCCCAGGCTACATAGGCCCAAAATCTGTACAAGATATATCAAAAGAAGACGCTAACTGGAATAAATCAATTTCAAATTTAATACACCTTTGTCACTCAAGGACCATCGAGAAAAGTCTCTAGGAATGCCTATTCTCAAATACCCAACAATGCTGATAAGTGGACGGAACACTCATTGATTGTCCTCAGAAAACTTACAAGGAACCTCCTACTCATGGGATTGAGTAGGGGATTGCAACAAAAACCCTTTTAGTATGCATAAATATTGAGCAAATCAATCTACCATTATCATAGAGATCATATTACAAGCATTACCCACACCAATGCTCACGGTATGACCTATCAACATGTACATGTAATTTTGCTACTATGTCATTCATGTACAATCACACAGGTCATATAAGAACAATTTGGATCTATGAAAATATGTTTAATCATAACCATACTAGCATATAAGGGTATACATATTATAACATAGATACCACTTTCTTAAGGAACATGGATTACTTAGACTATCTACACAATAATGTTTAGAGTATAACTTGGAGCGTAATGTAAAATGAGAATTACATATTTGACTTTCAAATAATGAATTTTACAATACGTGGATCATGATTATGATAGTAATAGATCATGCAATCATTCATGGAAACATCCCAGAAACTCAAAAGTCCACCACAATGGGGCATTCAAGCAAAACATATGATTGTCATAGAACTTAAGGAAGGTAAACGTGAGTTACATAACATATTCATCCTTAAGTGAGGTGTGAGCTCTTTAATTACTTACAGGGAAAACAAGTCTCAAATCAGCAAAATAACCATATCAAGATCAAGCATAAATAAAATAAGGCCAACTAATACGTCTTGGGTTTTATTCTAGCTATTATTTTGCATTAGGTGGATATAGAACTCCTTTATGAAATTATTGAGCAATAAGTGATCATAAAATTATTTACCCCAAGTTAATGAATATTAAGGCGATCATAGAATTATTTACCCTAAGTTATTGAGCAATAGGTGTTCATAGAATTATTTAACCCAAGTTATTGAGCAATATGTGATCATATAATTATTTACCCCAAGTTATTGAGAAATAGGTGATCATATAATTATTTAATTATTTACCCCATGTTATTGATCAATAGGTGGTTATAGAATTATTTACCCTAATTTAAAAATGGCTCTACTAGACCAATTGATCTGTCTTAAGGATCAATCAATTGGTTGTGGTAAAAACAAGCCCAAAAACTGCACATAAAAATAATTAAAATCCATAATATTTACTTGATTAATCTAAATATCAATCTGAGGTTAGTCAAGGTTCATAACAAACAATATTCATGAATCGATGTGTGAAATACCAAAATCATGTTGGGAATCTCAATAGAATCATACTTGCACTTTATAGACTTAATAAGAATTAGAAAAAAAGCATGTATCACATTATCTTCTTTCTAGACCTTCATGAAACAATCTATGCATCTTATTACATGTGCTATGTAATCAAGATGTTTAGAATACCATAGACATTATGATGCATATAACCTCCAACTTGGGTCATGCTATAAAGTGGTGTCTAATTAATATTAGATCAACCAAAAATGAAGAGTAGAATGGGGAGATATTTGAGAAGATGAAATTGATTCTTTGTAACTCCTTGAATCAATACTCACATTAAATAAATAAGGTTTAAAATCCTAGGATAAATCTTAGAATATTTTTCAAAAACTTCAAACTCCTACACTGGAGTTAATGAAGGGCGACTCTTGGTTTTGAGAGAAAAATGTGTGCATCCAAAATAACTTGTTCTCTTTCATTCTCTCCTTGGCACTTATATATGGAATTAGGATTAAAGGTTACAACTTAGCTAACTAATATATATGATTTGAATTAAAAGAAAAGAAGAAAACTACCTAATATACCATCTTGTGATTTAGCCATGGGGTGTATCTTGTGTAGATTGTCAAATGGGGGAGTATTCTAGCGAATGTCCCACTCATGTAGCTACCACTTGATTCACAAGGAAAGGTATAAGGATCATGTTTATCTTATAATGGACAAGGAGTAAATAATATCTTCTATCCTTCCCTTTTCTTCTAAAAAAATTGAATTGTTCTTCCCAAGTACTAAAAAGGACTTGTCATGTAGCTTGAGAAGGACTTGTGGATTTTTTTTTGTGTGGCTATTATGGGTTAATATTGGGATGAATTTTTGTGATTTTTTCGGAGCTAAAATAATAAAAGAAAAGGAGATAAAAAGGGTGGAAAAAATTAGGGAAAAATGTGGCTTAAAAGGTGGGGTATTATTACATGGAGGTGGTAAAGGTTGACAAAGTTTACATGGCTTGCATGGATAGTTTTCTTTGGGGTGATTAATTTGTCAAAGTGAGGAGAGTTTTGTGGCTCTCAAACATGGAAAAATTAAGTGCAAGAGTGTGATTATCAAATGAAGATGCTCTTGCATCATCCTATCCCTCTTGAAAAGTAGCGTCCCTATCTTCAAAGGCTTCATCATGAATGTAAGGAAGTAAATCTCCCACATTAAATGTTTTGGATATATCTCCCATTTTCTTAGGTATCTCTAACTTGTATGCATTATCACCAATATTTTCAATGACTTTGTATGGGCCATCACTTCTAGGAATGAGTTTGTTCTTCTGTTTAGAAGGAAATCTTTCCTTCCTAAGGTAAAACTAAACTAGCTCTCCTAGCTCATATAAGTGTTGATTCTGGTGCTTGTTGTCTTTACTCTTGTACATCTCATTGACCCTCTTGATTTTTGATCTCACCTGCTCATGAAGTTTTTTCATTACCCTATCCCTTTCTTGTGCTTTGAAGTTGGTGTGGGCTTTGATGGGGAGAGGTAATAGATCATTGGGAGTAGTGATTGTTGATGCATAAAACTCCTATAAAATGAAGCCAAACCATGAAATGATATCAATTGTTGATGCATGGTGGATACAAATTGGGTTAAACTTGCTCAAAAAATTATGATTGGGTAATAGGACACAAAATTGAATTCCTACACTTTTGTGGAGAAGAAGTGTTGAAGATATGAATTAAGTGACCCTTAATTCATACACTTGAATCTACCATATAAGCTATGCAATAATGAAGATAAAAGAAACAAGATTTTGGGAGATAATTCAACCATGGTATGCACTAACCAAGGTGGTAGTTTCCACACATCAAGGGGGAAGTAAGACTGATCAAAGACCATTACAATCAACCCCTCTTGCTCTTATATAGTGTTACAATTACTTAGTTACAATGAAACAAAACTAAGGTTGGTTAGAAACCAAACTAGATAGTTACTACTTATTTACCTTTTCTAGTTTAATTATAACCAAACATAACTTAGTTTTCTCTACCCCAAAGGGGGTTGCGCACTCTCCTTCATGCAGACCATACTTTGGCTGATTCAACTTGAGTGCAAGTAATGCCTATTAAGTACAATCTATTATATGATTAAAAAAAAAATTGTTTATCCCCTAAAGTCAACCTGCAAAGAGGAATATCACAAGTATAAGGTGGGGATTACAAGACTTAAAAAGGTGGCCATGATTTTGCACTTGTAGGCCACCAACCTTTTCATTCATTTGGTATAGTATGCTTTTGAAACACATGTGTTAGGGTGGGATGTTTGTAGGCTGGAAAAAGGTGGTAGGGTCGATGGTTTTGCAGATTGGAAAAAGGGTGGCAAGGGTGGTTTTTGTAGGCTAGAAATTAGTAAGGTTTGGGCGTGGAAACTAAACCTGCAGGAGGCTTGGGAAAATGAAAGTGGCTAGACAATTGGCTACAAAAGTGGCTTAAACAATGGTTGAAAGGGTGGTTGGGTGATATCTTGCAAAAATGGCTAATATTGGCTACAAGTTTAGGGTGGATAGGGGTGAGTTTGAATGGCTTCTTCATAGCTCATGGTTGGCTTAATGTTTACATAAATGGTGGTAGAATTTGGATAGTGTTTGGTTGCTCATAAATGAGAACAAAAAAAAAGGGGGTTGGGAAGGGAAATTTATGGGAGAACAATTTAGTGGACACCTTCCCAAATTAGAAGAATTTTGGGGTTATCTATATTAGGGAGAAGGGTGGTTAATATGGGATTAGATGAATGGGATTCTCCTGTATCATTCTCCCTATCTTGAAAAGGTTCCCAAGTCAGGTCAAAAGGCTCATCATGGATGTTGGGGGAGTAAATCTCAAACATTGAAGGTGTTGGAGATATTCCCCATGTCTTCTGGTAACTCGAGCTTATAAGAATTATCTCCTATCTTCTCTAAGACTCTATATGGACTATTAATTTATGCATTATCTCCTATCTTTCTTCTTTTGGGAAATCATTCTATGTGCAGGTGAAGCCAAACCAAATCTCCAGGCTCTTATAAATGTTGTTTGTGATGTTTGTTGGCTCTTGCTTTGTTTAGCTCGTTTACCCTTTCAATTTTTTCCTTAATTAATCATGGAGTCTTTTCATGATTTTAGCTTGGTCCTTGGCTTCAAAACTTATCACTTCACCTATGGGGAGAGGTAGGAGGTCTATGGGAGAAGTGGGATTGAAGCCATAGATAACCTCAAAAGATGAATGCCTCATAGCATAGGTGGGAGACCAGTTATAAGCAAATTCAACAAAACTAAGTTTGGTATCCCAATCTCCTAAGGATTTATAAACCAAAATTCACAGGAGCATGGTGAGGGTTTGGTTCATTACTTATTTCTAGCCATCAATTTATGGATGGTAGGAAGTACTGAAAGAAGTTTCATATCATCTAACCTCCACACGGTCTTCCAAAAATAGATGAGAAACTTGGTATCCCTTTCTAAAATAATGGATTTGGGCATACCATGTAGCTAATCTCTAATTCTACTACTTAATTAATTAATTAGTAAAATCAACTAATATGCATGTCCAAGCTATATATTATATCCCCTAGGTACGTAGCCATGCACTCCATACATGCCATGTGCATGCATGTATATGTGTAGTAGCTTGTATGATACGTTTCATATATTACTAGAAACGTAATCCTCCGTTTGTCTTCAATTTTATGGGAGATCCTTTATAAATGAAGAACAATTGGTTCCATAATTATGAATGCCAATTCTTGAGTATTTGCTCCTACATTATATTATTATGTGTAGGCGGTAAAGGTTGAAAAGGTTTGCATGACTAGTTTTCTTAGGAGTATTCAATTTATTCAAGTGAGGATAGTTTTATGACTCTCAAACTTCAGAAAATCAAGTGCAAGAGTGTGATCATAAAATGTGGATTCTCCCGCATAACATTACGAACCCCAAACAATATTTATGAGACTTATTCGTATAATACTACATGTTAATCTTGCTACCAACTCCTCCATTTTTTTAACATCTTCCTTCTCTACACATTCACCTATTTAGAACCTATATATTCTATTGAAACTTAGAATATATATTTACTTACTTATACTAATTTACACAAAGTAAGGAAGACATTGGTTTACCTTAAAATAGTAGAGCCACGCACCAAAAAGGGTATTAGTCTCTAAAAATATAAACCCCTTTCCTACACTCAAACCTCTTTCAAAAAATCTAGATTAAAACTCAATAAAATCTTTGATAACATGAAAAGAAGTTTTAGTAATATCAGAGAGAAGAAATTAGAGAAAACCCACTTTCTAAAGGAGAAAACGAAGAATGCTAGAGATGAAATCTAAACCCTCTCTCCTTTCTCAAATCTAACCCATTCTTGCTTAATATAAAAACAATAAGAAGCTCAAGAATGGATTGGAAGAGGAAAGGAAGATCAAAAATAAAATTCAAGGAGAAGAAATACGGGAAAGAAAGTGTGAAGAAAATAGGGTAGTTTGGAGGTTAGGGAAGAAGGGAGAAATAGAAACCTTTGGGTTCAAATTACTGAGGGTTTCTACTAAAAGAAGAAGAGTAAGGAATGGTATATATTGAGAACCCAAACCCTATCCCGAATCCAAGATTCAAAGTGCAAATTTTGAAGGTTCAAAGCTAGTATTTCTACCTTTGAGCTCAACTGGTGAAATTTCTGTGTTCTAGGAATGTGCCTCAGAAATCTCAAACACAAGAAAAGCATAATGAAAAAAAGGGAATGGAATTGAATTTCATCAATCTATAGATGTTTCAGGAGCAAATAATCCAAAATATTATAGTAGAGAGAGTAAAGAAGGAAGAAAAAGACAAATGAATTGAATTTGTAAAAGTGACTTCTCATGAATTGCTTATTTGTGAATCCCTTGCAAATCGATAAAAAAGGTTAGGTGTGCTCAAATACTTCATAAAAATTGTAAAAAATTGTTAAAAACATAATCACAATGATATAAAAGTTTAGGGGGAAAATTTCACAATGAAAATCAAGTTAGAATAATGAAAACCTCTTGATTTGTTCATCGGGTTTTAAAACTAAAATTTAATGAACAAACCACTCAATTGGTGCCTCCAACAAGTCAAATAGGTTTTTCAATAAAAAACAATTATCTTCCAAAATCCAAACCAAGCTCAACTAAAATCAAACCATTCCTAAACACATCTCCAAAAAAAGATTTATGCACCTATGAAATTTATTTTCATATCATTTATGTTGCTTGAATGTTTTTATGAATCATTGAATACTCTATGCCTTATGATTATAAATATCACAATTATGAAATCCATTAAGCTTTAGTGTTATCATATTTGAGTTATTTGCATGAATCTTGATATTTATATCTTTGCTTCCATTGCTTGTGTTGTTTGAGATAATGATATCTTAAGTGATCATATAATGATCTTGATCATATTGCTCATATATACATACCTTTTAGGGGGGCATACTTGTTTTACTTGATGTCTTGTGTTATTACCCTAGGTATAGCATATTGGGGAGATATTTCATATTTGTTTCATATATGCTATTAATTGATAATATTGAGTATGAATGATCTTCTTGTGCTCTAATTAAAAAAATGTGCACATCTTGGACCGTAACACCTCCATATTTCACTACCGAAAAATTATATTTTAAAAACCTTGCATAAATAGAAAACAACTACATCCTTCAGAAAAATAGGGTGTTACCATGAAACCTAACATAGGATAGATATCAACCGACTGTCCCATGTTAGATACAAGACTGAGAACTTAACCAACCAAAAGCAAATTTGAGTGCGCCAAAAACACCTTGTTTAAATATCAAGGAAATGTTTCAAAGTATATGACCTTGATAGTTCTTGGGTATTCACACACATGAGAGAAATTTAAGGTAAAGTATATAAATTTAAATTACATAAATAAAAGTAGGATGTAGCCCTAAACTCTAGTCCATCAAGGACCTCACAAAATTCTTTGGAACCTAACACGAGGTATGTCTACTATTAACAATCTCCAAAAACCTGCACGTAGCCCTATGCTAGTGGGAATGAGTAGGTGACCGAACAAATAGGATCATCAGTACACTTCATACTGAGTAAGCCAAGTCACCTCCTCAATGGGAGTCACATGCATATAAGTTCTGCATATTATGGAGATTATACTAACATATTTCATGCCTATTCCATATAAATAAGTATGCATGCTCTATCATGATCATGTCATGTAGAAGAAACTCATACCATACATAACTCATCATGCTTATCAACATAAAAAACATTCTAGATTACAACATGCAAGCTACCATGCAAATTGTTCATCTATTTATCAAAGCTTCTATCATCCATGTGCATAGTTCCACAATTATTCCATTTTTCTAACTTACATAATCCATTAGGTCATTTATTTATAAACTATTATTTAATTTACCATTATTTTCCCTTTTATTTTAATTTCCTCTTTAGCAACAATCTTATTATAAATTCTTATCAAGCGATGAACCGTGCACCACCTTATGGTCTCACATACCATGGAAGTATATCTAACCAAAGGACATAACGTTTTACCAAAACCAAGTAACCACTAATGAACATAATTTTGGGTCAAAGCCAAAACACACCTAGGTAACCAGATGCTTTAGTATCAATACCCCTTAGTATATCATTAGTATCTAGAGTAAGTAAGGAACAATGATCTACTAGGATCCCGTCTATGGGTAAATCCTAAGGGCACAAATAAATGCCTAAAGGCATTATTACCCCCATTAACTAATTGAGAATCAGGTAATCCACACCCATAAATAACTCAATCATATTTCACTTTATGTGATTAGCATGTCATTTCCTAGAATATGCGACCATATAAGGCCTGTACAACATGTAAGCAACACATCCACATACTTATTCCATCCTAACCTTTTCCATTCCCCCAATCATGTGGTGAGATTCCATCAATAATCAATCAACATTAACCCATTTCAGGCCAACAATCTAGATTTTATTAACACTTGAGAGTTATAAAATATTATTTGAGTTTTTATAACTAAGGCCTTTACAAACACCTATTGAGTATTGCATGAATTATGATCCATTAGATTGTCAATCCATGCCAATAGATGTATTTCACTCATTAAATAATCTTGTAGTATCATTACGAATAGCTTCAAAGCATATCTAAGCTAAAAGATCAAAATCATACAATTTGGCCTAACTAGTGGATCGGTTTGGCCTAATTGGTCAATTGATTTCACCAACCCATCAATCAGTTTGGGATAGCTAAATCAAAGGTTACATTGAATCGATTGATGGGTTTGGCTATACCAGTTGACTATTCTGAGACCAATCAATTCATTTTGCTAGATGAATTGATAGGTTTAAACAAAACGTAACCAAAGTCATTGTAGACCCATTAGTTATTTAGTTTGAGTTAGCCAGTTGACTATGCTAAGGACTAGTTGATAGGTTAAAATTAACGATTGGTTCCCTCCAAAAAATAAAGGACATACATTTTTCATGCAAATAACCATAAAATTCCCACCACATCTAAACCAAAACATATCATAACATCATGCTAGTACTTTATCAACTCATAAACTAACACGATCTTCCCAATTAATCAAATCGACCATATTTTCCTAAAATCATACATTTTTATTATGATTCAAAAATAAATGAACATATATCATTTTGAATCCAAACTCTCATATATACCCATAAAATTAACACTTTAAAGAATACACCGTATCATATGCTTAATCAGGTCACTTTTTAGAAGTAAGAATGTCTTACTTGATGCAAGAAAAATTCTTCCACAAATGGGAAAACTCAAATTGGAAGATTTTCCACTTCCAAACCTTTAAAACGTAAAGCTAAAGCTTCAAAATTAAATGAATAATTTCATAAATTAGAATTCCAAATTAGGAAGAAATAGAGTTACCAAACTTAACAGAAGGAAATTATATCGAGAGAGACCCAACTTCCTCTTAAATCTAACACTCCCTTACTTAAATATAAATAAAGGATCTAGAGGGAGGATCAATAGAGTAGAAGGAAATCAAAATTAAGCTTGAAATGAGGTGGAAAGACAAGTGCTAAAGAGCTAGAATATCTTTGAGGCTGAAAGAAAAGTGTGTAGAAGGAGTGATTAGGGCTATTTATAGCCAACGAGTTGAATTATGCAACAAATCAAAAATCCTAATTCTTACCATTCAAATTTGAGCTGAATGGACATATTTTTGACTAAGATAGGTTGACTTCTGTTCTAGAGCTAAAATGGTAATTTCTTGAGAATGTAGGTTGAATTCAACTTGAAAATATCAAACAAAAGAGAGGTAATGGAAGACCAGTGTAGGAAAAAATCTCTTAGTTGAGCTAAGATGGTCTAGGAATTGAAGCAATGATTCCAAAAGCGTGTAGAGGAGAGAGGTGGAATATGACAAAGCTAACTATCCAAATCAAACTCTTGAGTCAGTTTGAGGTAGCAACTAAGGTCGGATACATTATGTAAAGGGTTAAGAATATTTAAGGAACAACTTAGAGTAGGACTATCAAGGTTCCATTTTGGTATATGGAATTTTCATAGAAAAATTGACTTTAAAAATATATCAGCCCAACAAACCAATCAATTTTTTAGCCTACCAATCGATTGTTCTACCAACTAGTCGATTGATTCCTCAAACTAATTGATTGGTTTGGTTGAATAAAACCCTTTAGCAAAAATAATGAACTAGTTGATTTGTCTATATAACCTATTGATCACTCCATCTGAAAACTCATTTTATTCAATTTCTAAAACTTATTCAAATATAAATTTTCAAAATCAATAATAGTCGCAAATTAAAATAAAAAATTATTAAATTAAAAAACACTATAAATTCCCATTCCACAAACTTTACAAAAAGGTGGGGGTATTACATGCATGGAGTTTCACTCTTTATGCATTTAATATCTTAAACACTTATCTTTTGATGGGATATCTTATTTGTTGCGGCCCTTTCCATTTGCTGATGACAAAAGGGGGAGAATTGATGCAAAGATTCTATGTTTGGGCTTATTTTATCTTTATATTTCCATTCATATGATGCTCGTGTGATTTTGTTACAAAATGGCAAATATACGATCCATATGATTTGAGAAAATTGATTATTTTTCACTCTCATATACTTATACATCATCTCTCATGGTATTAACATCTTTTTTGTTTGTTAACATCAGCAAGGGGAATATTGTTGACCTCCCAGGTCAATCAATGTTTTCATTTTTTTTGATGATAACAAGTTTGTTTAAATATTAAAATTTTTAGTCTAAGTGTGCAAGTACTATTTCGTTTAAATCAAGATAATTACACTTATTCAAAATATCTCTCAAAATGTAAAAGTTAAAAGAGGAATGAAGTTTCCAAAGTAAAAGAGAAGATCTATAGGGAAAGGATTTGAATACTTGGAATATTCATGGTATAAATTCTTTATATCCTAAGATTCTATGTACACGTGTTTTACATGTTGAGTAGTTTAGATCAATAAAAGTTTCAAAATAACTTTAAATTACCTTACACTTGTTTAAGACAAAAAATTATTGTTGTATATACTCTATTTACCACCTCTAGAGTATCCATATAGTCTTTTAATATGTATTTAAATCTGAAAATTTATGTATGTGAGAATATATGAATTTGGCTAGAATAATATAAATTTCTAGGTTTTTGGTCTTAATAAGGGTTTTCAATTCAAAAAATTTCCATTAACTATTGAGTGTTCTATTCCATCTCTTAATTAATGTAGATTATGTTGATGTATATCATGTTACCACTTGAGCCTCATTAAATGTAATATTAGATGGTTATTTGTTTGTACGTTCTAAGGGTAGAAAGATAAATTTTACTTATATCATGATCTATTGATGCCACAAGTTTTATCCATGCCATAAGTTATTATGTATATTTATTATGAAACAAAGGGTGTGGTAGAACTTCATGCTTAAGAAGTTAAATGATCATCATGATTAATATATATATAGGCGTAAAATAGTCCATTTCCATGTCTAGGATTTAAAAGCATGATCAAATGTTTTTAATTATTGATGATACTGGTATTTTTTTAACTAGACTACCAAACCCTTGGACACTATCCCAAAAGGACTTTACATTGGTCTTGAATGCACCCTTATTGATCCTATCTGGCTTTGGACTGAGCTCAAACTGCTAACCTATAAAGATCCACTTTTGGGTGGACAAACCTTGCAACAATTAGGACACATTTTCTAGTATCAACCACAAATTATTTATCCCTTTCCTTTCCATGATTAAACCTTTATAATATGGGGTCTTGTAGTTATTTCAAGAACATGAGAAATTATTATACCACTCTCCTATATTTATCCTCTCCTTTATCCTTCTTGTTTTTCCTTAACATCTCACTAGTATTTCCCTTTATCTTGATCCTTAAGAATACCTTGGTTCTCTAAACTCATATAAAAACATGTACCATCTATGGTGATCACTCACAAAAAATCCTGTCTCCCATACAACCTCTTTAATATCTCTATCCAAACACCCATAATCTCCCAAGGGAAGACCATTTAGTTAATATGCTAAACTCTAAGATGCTAACACAGAACTTAGTACTTTTATTCAAGAGATGGTGCAGAAAATGTTGACCCCCATTACTCACACCCTCTCATAGTTGCATAATATCATAGATCAACATCAATGAATCTCACATTAGCAACCTACTCCTTAAGAAACCTTGTATAAGGCTGCTAACCTTCTAAAAAGATAACCAAGAACTAAACTTTATAATGCCATCTTGTAAGAAGATGATGTAGATTCTATAGAGAATGTTTAAGGAAAAATAATTTGAAGTGATAGGCCACAATATTCCCTTAGCCCTTTAAGGTAGATTAGACATGAAAGGTGCTAGAGTCTAAACACTAAAGTGTATAAACGTTGGGACTAAGCAGACTGACATAGGAATTGAAGGTAAAAAGAAAGATTTGAAAGAACTTTATGCTTCAACTATTCCAAAATAACATCTAGAAATATTCATGAACTCCATGTTGTTAGATGGGGCTTAAGAGGAAACATGATAAAAAAAATTTGTAGCCACTTTAAGGAGAGAAACCTTAAGGCAGTTTGGAAAGGTAAAGGCTGAATCAATGGGTTCTTTCTCACACCTTTCCATAGATTTTTAAAAGTAGGTTAATGCTTGTAGATACCCCCAAAAAAGATTCTTCTTCACTGATGGGGTTTATCTAAGGGCCATCAAAGCTAATTCATTCATTGTTGAATATATTTAGTAAAGAGGCTTGACATATTAATGAATTATACCTTCACCTTGCTAGATCATCCCTCCTTAGGGTGTTTACTAATCAAGAGTTGGTGGAGAATTTATACTTAAAAATATATAAACCTTAAACTTGTATTAGGAAGGAAGTATAAGATTGATATGAAGGATATGAGTAAAGCCATGTGGCTGGTGGGAAAAAGGGTGGAGACATCATCAATATTAAAGCCAAGATTGGTTAAGGAAGTATACAAAAAAGATAGAGATTAGGATATATTGATGATAAACCTAGCTATCCAACAATACCCATCAAGAATATATGATAAATACACTCCATTGTTGGCCAGTATTTCACACATATTCAATGTAGAGAATGGCTGATAGACATTTTGAAGGCTTATTAACTAATGAAATGACTCAAAGTACATAAATCCCAATAGGTTGTGTACATATCATTAAGATATTTACAATTAAGGGATAATGTAGAGGAGATGTTATGCAAGGGCCATTTGAAATGATACATATATACACCACTAGCTTGAAAGGGAACAAGTATGGCGTGATAACTTTCACTACCCCCTCATGGTAAAAACAACAAAAACTATTCATATACTACTTAGGGGTCCTTGGAAAATTCTAACAATTTGACCGTAAAAGAATGTCTTAGAAAAGCTAAATTCCTTGGAAAAAAAGAGAGCTCAAATGGGTTAATGGTAAGTTAGTTACATACAAAAAAGGACAAAGTATAGTGAAAGCTCATGATAACCCCCTAGTTATTAAGTTCTATATTACCAATTAGATGATGCAAAAGGTCCTTATTAATGTGGGAGCATTAACACACATATTTAATTTTGATATCAAAATCATGATGATTGGATAATGGTCCTAAGCACATGTCAAGTGATCATATTTAGGATCAAATTCGTTCAAGAGGAGACCTATTTTATAAATTCCAATGTCAAGTCCCAACTTTATTCACTAAGTGCTCTAAATCTGAAGGCCATGATAATCTTCTTATTTGGGTAAAGTTAACAAGCTAAAATAAGGTTTCACCAAAGTTGAATTTGAGACATACAAGCCATGCATAATATCACAAAGCCACAACATATTTTTTTAACCTTCATTTTAGCTTCCCCAATGGAGGATCAAGTGTAGCACAAAGCCACAAAATTCACCTTGCATAAGGAGTCAAGAAAACAAAATGAGCCAATTAAAACCAACTACCAGAATCATCTACCAAAACCTATGTGTGGGGCCCATTTTGGGGATTTTTTTGGCACGTCAATCTCAAGGGAAAGGTAGGTACAATAGACCTTAACTTGCAAGCAAACTCAAAGTCAGCAATGCATGTTTTCTATGGCTTATTTTCCACCCCTTGGAATGAAAACGTATACCACTAGTTGTAATAGTCATTAGCTACACTTTTGGTCATCTTTTTTTGGGCCACCTTTGGCACAAAAAAGATAAGTAAAATGATATGAAGAAACAAGGGAAATTTATTAGTTGACTTGGGAAAAAAGGCATGTAAATCAGGTCCTTTTTGTACTATTAGGACAACACTCAATAGGGCTAGTTGTACTTTATCTTCCTAATGATGTTTTTAGCTTGTTAACTTATAAAATTTGACTAAATCAGATTGTAAGGAAATGGTAGGGGGTATGATGGTCAAATTTTTAGCCATACTAGTCATGATGGTTGATTTCCATAGTTTTACATCAAACTAGTTAGTTAAACTTCCATTTTGTAACTACTAGTTTGGATTTAACCAAAACAACCCCATATAGTTTTAGGATAATTAATATGTCACTAAATCATACCATAGAAGGTCATTGTGATCTTTTTGTAACTCAAAAGACCTAAAATTTCTTATAAATGTTAGAGTCACACATGAATGAGATTAGATTTTAGTTGACTCATTTTTTTCTCCCTTATGGAGAGATGCATCTTCAAACTTGAGTGAAGAGTTTGATTGATTATCTTGTTCAAATCTTACTTCTTTTATCTCAAGAGTTGAAACGTTGAATGGTAGATGTGATTATATGAATTTAAGGGGTACTTAAGTTCATATTTTCCACTTCTTCAACCTCCATTTCTATTTTTATTTTCGTTTGTAATTATCCTAATCCATCATCTTCCTAGAATGACCTAATTTGTATTTTATATGCATCACTTATAAATACTAAAATTTCTTTAGATTTTATTTTTAAAGAATATTATAGGCAATTAGAAATTTTGTATAAGTGTTTAGCAAATAAGGCTTCACCTCTAGTTTGATTCACTAGTAATATTATAAGATTGAAGGGAACAATCAACCTTTCTTTCACAATTGGTTAGCTAGAGGCTCTAAGGAGCGTTAAAATAGATTTTGTTGTTCATGCTTTCCACTCAAAATATAATATGATATTGGGATGGATATCCCTTAAAAATATTTAGGTAAGCATTTTTATAGCTAGGTTGTTTCTTAGTTAGTATATGTTTGGGACAAGTTAGGAATGATAACAGATTGGTGTGATAATACTATGTAATAGAACTAAGAGTAGCCCTTGGGCCTTCGGAGGTTAATATTTAACAAGAAAATCTAGTCCTATTAGTTGTAAATGCCCCTATTGAGGGCATCCATGCTACTGCTAAAAGAGAATAAAAAAATGGGAGATCTGGAGCACACTTTAGTAACAAGAAAATATATCACTAAGGCTAATGGGGAGGAGTTACTGAAATTTCTTACAAAAATATAGATGTTTTTTGCATGAAAATAACTAATATAGAAATAATCCATTCTTAAAAAATTAAACATAACTCGGATATAGTGGAAGGATATAAGCCCATTACGTAAAATAAAAGGCAAGTTAGTGGTGAAAAGAAAAAGGCCATTCAAGAAAAGGAGCAGGTGTTGCTCAATTCAAGGTTCATTAGGAATATGAAATATAAGGACTGGACAGGTAATTGAATGTTGGTAAAGAAACCTAATGTAAAATGGAGGATGTGAGTTCACTTCATATACCTATATAATGCCTATCCTAAGATGGTTATTCACTCCTTTGAGTAGACCGGTTGATTCACTTGAAAAAAAGACATGAATGGTTAAGCTTTATATGTGTCTTTTTGGGTACAATTAGATAAAATTGGTTAACGTTGATCAGGATAAAAAGAAATTCATTTCAAATGATGGATTTTAGTATTACAAGGTAGTGCCACTTAGTTCTTATAACATTAGGGAGATTTTTCAAAGGTTAGTAAATATGATGTTCTAAGGACAAGTTAGGGAGCAAAGAGGCTTCTATTGATGATATAATAGTGAGAAGCAAGAAAAAGGACGTCCATATACAAGAACCCAAACTGTTTTTGATACTCTTAGAAAATTTAAAAATAAGTTGAATCACAAAAAGTGCATATTCCAAGTTGGTGCCAACAAGTTTATGGGCTTGATAGAATTTGATTTGGGCATAGATGTGAATCCTAAAATTGTAGCGGTAATTTTGAACAAACAAGCTCTGGCATTCAAAAAGGATATTTAGTAGTTGATGGGGAAATTAATTACATTACAACAGGTGTTAATATGAGGGGCTAACAAGAACTTGCATTTCTTTTAAATCATACATGCAAAATATGATTTTCAATTGATTGGGGATTGCTAAAAGGCATTTGATGATCTAAAAATCTATCTATCTAGGTTACCAACATTAAAACCTAATAGTAGAAGATATACTTTTCTTATATTTGGGAGCATCGACGTTTGCTATTTCTTCCATTCGATTTTGAGATGAATTAAAATCTAGAACACATAAGCCTATTTACTATGCCAATGTAATGCTAACTAATGTTGAGTATCAATACTCAAACATGGAGAAGATGACACATGACTTACTTTTTGATTAAAGAAAGTTAAATCCTTATCTTGATTCTCATTCCATTATGTTCTTAACTAATGTTTACATAAGCCAAAAAACATAAGGTGAATGATGGTACTGAGTTAAGCCAAAATGAAATTCATTACTACCGATAATTTACAATTAAAGGCCAAACTTTAGCTTTTCATTATCGAATTCTCATTTAAAGTTGAGTTAAATCTATCATTGATTATTGGGGAGAAGTAGAGTGCAATTTATATGTTGGTGGGGCTTCCAACAAATTAGGATATAGATATAGAGTGGTTTTAATTAACTCTCATTACATAACGGTGGACCATGTGCTTTAGTTTGGATTTGCTGCAACCAATAATGAAACTAAATATAAAAGAGCATTGAATAGTCTCACTATAGTTGAAGGATTAAAGGTACATATAGATTTGGCTTTGGTTGTGGGTTAATAAAATGAATAATATAAAGTCAGGAAGCTTAGTATGGAGGAATATTTAAGGAACTTCATAGTAACAACAAAACATTTCTCTTATGTTGAAATAGCACAAGTACCATGATTAGCTAATCTCGTGGCTAATACATTAGCAAAATTGACATAAGCTATTATTATTTCCTCATCTTGGACAATAAATAATGAATATATAATAAGGAACTCAACCAATACAAATGAAAGAAATTCCAAGCTATGTGAGATTATAAATCTTTTAGTGATGGATGAGTGGAAGAAAGAATTAATGGATTATTTAGAAATTTGGACTCAGCTGACGAACAAATATAAGGGACTTGAGTTAAGATGGAGGACTATAAAATACTTCATTAGCGAGAGACAAATGTATAGGTGCTCATAGATCATGCACTACAAAAATCTGTGCCTTAAGTAATGGGGTAAAAGGTTTTGAATGAAGGTCATATAGACATATATGGATAACACCAAGATACCAAATGTCTCTAGAAAAATCCTCCCACTAGGATTATTACCAAAAAACTATGTAATAAGATGACAAGGCAATAGTGCGGCAATACCAACGATGCCAAAAATATGTCCCATCATAGAATAACCCTACTTAAAAATTTAAATCTACTATAAAATGCATTCTTTTTTGTCATGTGTGGGGAAGATATTTTTATACCACATTGCCATAGTAATTATGAAACTTTAAAATTTATCACCAATTATTTACAATATAAAAATAAGAAAATACCTATATTAATTGTTAAAAAAACCCATTAAGTACTAGGGGAGGCCAAAAGAGGTTTTTATATTAATTATTAACTATTTTATATAATGGGTAGGGGAGAGGCCCTAGAATAGATCAACAAAAATGAACAAAATATTTTTTTTCTAGAAGAATATCATTTTAAAGTATAAAACAAAAAGTGGCTATTGATAGAATGTGGGATTACATCTCAAAATTATATAAATAGAATTAAATAGAATCATGCAAGTTTGGATTCCCTCTGAAAACTATATTTTAAAATGCCTGACAATTTAATAATAATGAATAGTGGTAATTTTAAAATAAATTGGAGAATTCATTGTAGATTCATCTTATTAGCTCATGCAAAGTAAAGAAGAGTTAAACGATTAGAAACTTGAGTCCCTCTAGTGCTGTTGTCATGGATTTGACTAAAATTAGAGTAGTGGTGTATTGAAGTGCACCTACCATTGTACCAGAGGTTTTCATTTTCCTTGGTTTGATAGGTTACTACCACAAATTTGTTTGATACTTCTCATGGGTTGTTCATTAATTACCACATAATGTTACTGGTACACTAAATATAAGAGAGGTATGACCATCTCCCTAACCTATGCTTGATGCTATGGTAAAAGGTTTAACTGAAACTATTTACAAGATAAAAAGAGAGATAACAGTAAGAGATAGGTAAACAATGTATGATATAATAAGTTAACAAACCAAATCTAGGAATACAGCCAAGATTTTAGGTAACTAAAATAAAAACATCCCAAGAGAATGGGAACCTAACCAAACCATGTAGATTAACTCTCTAATATTATAAATCTTTCCCCAAGAAAAGACTATCCAAAGACCCAAAACAAGCCGTTAAAACTTGGAAAGCATCACTTGCTCCTCAAAATAAAAGCTGGATCATCATAGTGACCATAGAAGGTAGTATTAGTATGGTGAGGTACTGGAAAAACAAGTCTACTCTATAAGATGAAAATGGCTAATGATGAACCTAAAATTCACCCTAATCATGGTATAATAAACATGCTAGAGCACATTTTCATGGAATGATAATAATAAGAACATGATGATTGCATTAAACCATATTATTATTATTATTATTATTATTATTATTATTATTATTATTATAATTCCATTACATGGCCACACAATCTAATTATTAAGATATTCAAACAACACACCTAAACCACCACCATGAATGTGAATCATGGTAGCAACATAAGCGTACATAGGTCCCTAACATAGGCATACCCTCCAATGAGGATGATATATATCTTCAAAATTTGTATTTAAATAATTCTATTAATTGTTATAGATTATGTTGTACATATAATTACTTTTCTTATTGTGTCATTGTTTAGGAAATTAATTCAAAACATGGAAATGGATCAAGGTGATTTCTGTAGCTTCTGTTGGGTGTTGTTATAAAAATTGTGTTGTATTAATTTGTAGAAAATTCCCATGTGATGCATTCGCTGGCATATTTGGCTAATGGGGATTAAGTTGGCTGTGTAATCTGCCACCCAACCCATATTTATTGGGTTAGTTGGAATGTGGATTACTCAACCCTTGGTAACCATGATTAGCTATCATATTTTAGCTGATGGGAATTAATTATAAATCCATTAACTTGGATTATTATTCCTTGTAATTATTTTTGTAAGGGTGGGCTGTTTCTTTGTCCAACCCATCGATCCATGATGTGTATATCTCGGTTGATTTCTTGGGCTGTATTTGGGCTGATTTGTTTGAGATAGTTGTAAGCCAGTGTTCATATACGTTGTATTTTTTTCTTCTAATGTATACGCCATATAAAAGGCGTACACACCGGTTGTACAAGGCACTTTTTTTTGTCGAATACATTGTTGTGAATACAATCTTTTGGAATTCTCTCTCTCTCTCTCTCTCTCTCTCTCTCTCTCTCTCTCTCTCTCGATGTATCTCTCTTGTGACCTGCTCATTGACAACTTCTTCTTCTTCTCGATCTCCTTTCTTGATCTACTTCTCGATCTTTTTTGTTCTACAACTTCAGTAGCCATTGATTCAACTACGCTCTGAGTTTTCTAATCTTCCTTTGGAGAAAATTCGTCAGGCTGATTATATTGGTGAATCAAACCCCGCGCTCGATTTATTTTTTAATCCAGTGAAATTTTGTGAAACCCATCCAGGTTTCATCATTTGGTATCAGAGCCTATAATATTTGAGTGCTCGTGGTTTAATTCACTTGTTACTCAAAATTTAATTGTTCTGTTCTTCATTCTTGAGTTCGCTAACCCGTGGTTCTGAAGTGTTGATTCTAGGGTTTGAGACTGACAAGAATTCGTAGTTAGGGTTTTGTCAAGATTCTTGAATCTTGACAATATTTGAGGAATACTCTTCGATTGGCAAATTCGAGCCTTACTTTTGCTAATTATTGCAATTGTTAGACGTCAATTTAAAATTTTATTATGAATTGATATTCTGTCCACAATTGAAAGAGTGTGCAGGAAGTGGTTAAATTTCAGCGAACCCTTGGTTCTAGAAAGGGGTAAGGAATCCAAGAAGAGGGGTCCTATCTCATTAATTGGCTTGATTGCACAATTTTCTCTCGTGGTAATCTCGTTCCTTTCTTGAATTTTTCTATCCTGCTCGGTTCAACAACTGTCTGGAAATTATTGTGTGTTCTCTGTGTTCTGGTAGACTCTTTAATTTTGTGTTGGTGCTGCGGTCCCTTTTACATATAATTGTGATCAATTTGCTGTTCTGATTGGATTGATAGTAAAGTGATATTAGCTATAGATTGACTGTTATCTGTGCCTTATTTTTTACTTCATAAAGTAAACCTTGATAAAAATTATAATGACTAATAACGGCCAATCTGTTAATCAATCTGTCTCGGTATCTAGCAATGATTTATTAGAAACTCTTAGGACTTTTCAAGAACAAATGACTATTGAACTTGCTGTTTAATCTGCTCACCTAGAACAGAGGATAGGAGAACAAGAAATAAGAATTAATAAATTGCAGAATAACAGAATAGATAACCAACATGCTGGGGTATTAGGAAGGGCTCCCATGGACCCTAGAACTAGGATTCCACCCTTAAATAATTTAGAAGAACTAGAAGATTAAATATCCAATAATAGTGATAGGAGGCCTAGACAGAATAATAGGCAAGAAAGAGAATTAGATATAGTTGATAGGAATCTAAGTAATCTTAAGTTTAATATACTTGGATTCTATGGGAGAAATGGCCCTGATTATTACTTTGATTGGGAAAGAAAGGTAGAATTATTGTTTGAATGTCATAATTATTCTAATGAGATG
Source organism: Tamarix chinensis (assembly GCA_030549775.1). Lineage (NCBI taxonomy): Eukaryota > Viridiplantae > Streptophyta > Magnoliopsida > Caryophyllales > Tamaricaceae > Tamarix > Tamarix chinensis. Next base: position 65,009,770 of record CM060179.1, on the reverse strand, counting down.
AAAATTAAGGTAGCAGTAGAAGAATTTAAAGAATATGCATTTTCTTGGTATCACAATCTTATCTTAACTAGGCGTAGGAGTGGAGAACCACCTATACAAACATGGGATGAATTTAAGATTTTAATGAGGAAAAGTTTATTCCAAGTTATTATTATAGGGAATTACATAAAAAGTTGTAGATATTAAACTAGGGGAATAGGTCTGTGGATGAATACTTTAAGTAACTAGAGGTATTAGTGATTAAAACAGGAATTGTTGAGGATGAGGATGATACAATGGCTAGATTCTTGAGTGGATTAAACTCTGAGGTAGTTGATAATAGAATTATATCCTTGTGGTACGTTAAGTGAAATGGTTAATATAGCTACCAAGATAGAGAGTTAGATAAGGAGAACTAGGTAGTATAAACCCCCTGGAATTGGGATTAGGAGTTGTAACACCCCAAAATTCACTATTTTTTTTAAAGCGGAAGAATTTAAATTAAAACCCATGAATTCTAGCGATGTTACCACCACACTTAGTACCAAACCGGTTCTCTCCGAACGTTTCAATACCAAGTGCTAAGGCTAAGAAAAGATTAACAATCAATTATAAAATTAAGACAAACTAAACTTCAAATAATCATTAAATAGTTGTAAAAAAAAATCAGAGTACGCATCAAGAATTGTAATTCATTTCCAAAAGATAATTAAACTTACAACCAATAAAAGGTTTAATTGAAATACTTAATGCACGGAAATAAGTCAAAAAGGATAAATGTGATACAAAAGAAATACACAAAGAAATAAGTCGCATAAAGAGATAATATGGCCACGTCACTCTCTCAAAATTTGAGCCAAAACATGCTCAACACTCAGCCCCACCTAATATCTCACCCACCTACACAAAGTCAGAAAGGCATACTACTCGTGGGAATGAGCAGCACCTATGAAAAGGGTGATCAGTACGCTACGTACTGAGTAATGTAACAGAGCACTAAGGCCAACACATAAAATCACATAAACCATGCATAAGAATAAAAGAACATAAAGGCCAACATGATAACATAATAACGAACAATCATTCATGTAGATACATAAAGGGCCATTTATAGTCCTGATTAATTATTTAATTAATCTTTTATCGAAAGTAGATACAAACCATGCTTTTTATCAAATCCATGTAAGTACAGGAACACCCCACTATTATTGCCGGTGGGCCGGTCACTTGCGGGACAAAGTCCACACAACTATTATTCACCGATGGATCGGTCACTTGCAGGACAAAGTCCACACCACTATTCCTGGCCGGTGGATCGGTCTGGTTCCTGCTCACATGGTGTTCCACTGTAAGTAATTAGTATTTTTTAAGCATTTTGGCAAACTCTGGTTTATATTTATTAAGCTCGAGTCACCCCACTATTATTACCGGTGGGCCGGAAATGCACAGGTACAAAGCCGTTCCACTATTATTATCGGTGGACCGGTTACACATAGGACATCATGTCCTAACCACTATTCCTGACCGGTGGATCGGTCAGGACCCGGCTCAATAATCTTCCACTTTAAATGATTAGTGTCTTAAGTATCTTATTCAAAGGCTTTCACCCTGGACATGCATGAATCATCACACATCACAAATCATAAATTTTACCATCATAATTACACTTTGATCACCAATTACACATGATACAGTAAAAAGCCTAAACAGCCACACCAAACCCTAATCAATCACCACAAACCATAGTTAACTACTCCAAACCTTATTTAACCATAACAGCCATAATTAGCCCTTCCAAACCTTAATTAACCACAACCAATTACCATTAACCACTCCAACCCTAGTTAATCACAACAACCTAGAGTTAATCGCTCCAAACCTTAATTCAGTCTCCTCCATACCCTTATAATGCTCCACCTACTATTTTCCGTTTAAAATGTTCAAACACCCAAATAACACTTACATTATCTTCCTCGTATTCGAAATCAACCTTTCATACATAAATTTTGCTCCTATGCAACCTCTCGAACTTTTCATACAAACCCTAAATCCCATGCAAAACCCTAACTCCACCATGAAAACCCTAATACCACTATACAACAATTAATACCACCATACAACCATTAATACTACCATACAAACCCTAATACCACCATGCAAACCTTAATACCACCATGCAAGCCCCAATACCACCAGACAAACCCTAATACCACTATACGATCATTAATATCATCATGCAGCCCTTAATACCACCATGAGACTATTAATATCACCATACAAACCCTAATACCATTATGTAAACCCCAATACCACCATACAATATTACATCCATACAAACCCTAATACCACTATACAAAACCCTAAATTCAATCCATACAAAACCAAATATCCATCCATACCAAACCAAAGACTCTTCCATATAATACAATTGATTAGATTCTCCCACACGAAACCCTAAAATTCTCCATTTTATTCTTCCACTCATGAACAATTAAAATAATTAGGTCAACTTACCTCCCTTGGTCAACCTCTTTACCTATCCTCCTTTTTCATCCTTTCTCCCACACAAAACACATCAACTCCTTCACATGCATGTCTTATAGGATCACGACATATATCATCACATATACATAACACTCATGCCATGTAAACACATAAAACATACTTCAAATCCATGCCATACCATATACAACATAAATAATGATGATAGACATATGATACATAATATGCGAAGCACATAATGCATATGAACACACAAAAGGTCTTAGCACCCCTTACCTGAAACGACACCGGTCTTGAAGGATGCTCCTACGCCTCCTTAGGGCTTTGACCAAATAATAACATACTAATAAAAAATAATATTAATAAAATTCTAACTTTACTAAAGATATAGAAATAATAGAAATATTATAAAAGTTGATAATATAGGGTTAAATACTTTACTCTAATAATAATAATGATATTAAAAATAATATCAATGAGAACATAAATAAGAACAATAATAATAGTAACAATAATACTAATAATAAGGATATTATTCAAAATTAAAGTAAAATGAAGGCTTCGATCCCTTTTACTAAAATAATACTAATACTAATATTAGTAAAATAAATAACCAAATTTAGCAATAACAATAATGATGAAATAACAATAACAACAACAACAACAACAACAACAACAACAACAACAACAACAATAATAGCAAAACTAATAGTAAAGTAATTGCAATATTAATAATGAAATAATAATAATAGAAATTTGAAATAGTAAAAAAAAAATAATAATAATAATAACACATTAATATTAATAATAGTAATAATGGAAATAATAAGAATATTAATAATAAAATCGAAAATAAAATACAATAGGGCTTCAACCCTCAATAGAATTACTAATCAAAACATTAATAATAATAATAATAATACATATTAAAAAAAATAATAATAATAATAGTATTTATATGCATATCATTGAAATAAAATAATTTCAGGGTTATAAAAATCGGGAAAAGGGTTGAGAGGGTCTAGGGTTCAACCTTAGGCTTGTGGGGATAGGCGGAATTGACAGTGGTGCACGGCCGCGGCGGTGGCGGGGCCGGAAAAAGGAAAGAAAAAGGTAAAAGTTGCATGCTGGGAAAGAGATAGGGAGAATTAAGGTGAGGTATGGGGTGTTTAGGGTTGCCTAGGAGGAGAGGGACAGAATGATGGTGGTGGTGTAGCCAAAGGTGGCGGCGCACGGCGGTGGTGGGTGGTGGCCAAATGGTGGAGAAGAAGAAAGAGAGAGGAGGAGAGGTAGAAAGAGGAAAAGAGAGGTAGGGAAGGTAGAAGGTGATATACAGAACATTTTAGAAGGTGAAAGAAGTGGCGGTAGCAGCGAAAGAGGTGGTTAAAGGTGGTTCGAAGGGCGGTGGAGACAGAAAATAAGGTTGGTCGGGAAGGCTACTTCGCACAGCCAGGGTGGCTTGTGTAGGAAAAATCGAGAGATGAGGGAGGTTTAGGTAATTAGAGGGAGATGCAAGGATGAGTTTGGAGGGTGGGGTTGGCTGTGGAGTTAGCCAGAGCCGGTGAAAGAGGTGTTTAAAGGAGCGGTTGTAGAAAGGTCGGGAAGAGTTGGGCAGAAATTAAAAGCTCGACATAGGGCTATTGTGGGGGGTATTTATAGAGTGTAAATGAGAGGTTAGGGTCTGTGGATCGGCTATAGAGTTGGGCAAGTAGGGTTAGGGTTTTCGGCGGCGTTGGTTGGTCAGTGGCAGCAAAATTCAGGAAGGGGAATGCGCAGTTGCCGAATCAAGGGGAAGAGAAAGGGAGGACATCGGCCGGTCAAAAAAGGCGAGATCGTCGGCAAAAATCTCGGACGGGCAGCGTTGTTGTAGGTTGACAGTGGATCGAGGAAGAAGAAGGAAGAAGATGGGGGGTGCTGGACCGGGTGGCCAGGAAAGAAAGAAAAGAAAAAGAAAGGGAGGCAGACCGGGCGGTTGGCGCGGACTAATTTCATTTAAATAGAACGATGCATTTTGGCGGAAAAAGGAGCGAAGCGCGGCGCTTCAGGGCGGGCTGCGTTGAAAGATAAATGGAAGTGGTTTTGGCCGCGAGAAAGGAAAAAAAAGAAAGACGGGCTTGGGCCACTAGGCTGGCCCAAGTTCGGGGAAAAGAAAGAGAAAAAGAAAAGAAGAAGAAAGAAAAAGAAAGAGAAAGGAAGAAAGAAAAGGAAAAAGGGAAAAAGGAAAAGAGAAAAATAATTATTTTGGGTATTTAAATTTATTAAAATATTTTGTATATTTAAAAATAATAATATTCAAATAAAATAATATTTAAAACTCTTTTTAGGCTAAATTAGGATTTTTAAAAGATTTTCGATAAATTCTATTTTAATTAGCAAATCACTCTAATTTTCTTGAATTAAATTATTTATAAAAATCATATTGATTTGAAACTATTTTCTCCTTCTTATTTTAAATAAAATAATTTATTTGATTAATTTCTAAATAAAATATTTAATTAGCTAAAATACCAAAATTTCTTCAAATTAAAATACTTGTAATTCCTTCTTAATTTACCCTAACTAATTCCCTTTTATTTTAATAAAAATAACTTATTTAATTAATTTTTAAAATAAAATCTTATTTAATAATAAATAATAAAATTAGAATTTTTTGGGGCATTTGAGGAGTACCCTAAAAAGGAATCTTGGAGGACCTAATTCTAGAAACTGGAAGAATAATGGGAGGTTTGAATCTAGAAGTAAGAGTAATGAGGTTAAAGTAGGAAACATGACTGATTAGGGGAAAACTGTAACAACTAATCCTACTAGTGGTCCCAACAGAACTAGAGACATAAAATGCTTTAAGTGTGGGGGATTAGGTCACATAGCTTCTGAGTGTCCTAATAAGAGGAACATCTTGATTAGAGATTCTGGAGATATAGAAACTAAATCTAAAGATGAAAAATTTGAGGTTAACTTGATTAGGGATGATGCTAGTGAATCAGAAGAAGAGATAAAACTTCCAATAAGTAGAGATCTTTTTGTGGTATGTAGGGCATTAAATAGTAATAAATTTCCTGATTCAAATGTAATTCAGAGAGAAAACATATTTCATACTCTATGTTTGATTGATGATAAGTGTTTTAACATGGCAATAGATAGTGGTAGTTGTATTAATGCTGCTAGTACCTTATTAGTATCTAAGTTAGGCTTACCAACTACTAGACATCCAAAACCTTATAGATTACAGTGGTTAAATGGGTTAGGTGATGTTAAAGTTAGTCAGTAGGTTCTAATAAATTTAAAATTAGGTAAGTATGAAGATTCTATTTTGTTTGATATTTTTCCGATGCATGTTGCTCATTTATTATTAAGAAGACCTTGGCAATATGATAGGAGAGTAACACATGATGGTTATAAAAATAGATATACTGTACATAAGGATGATAAGAAAATTATTTTAGCACCTATGACTCCAAAATAAAATTTTGATGATCAAATTAAAATAAATTCTGATTATAAGGAATTATCCAAACTAAGTATAGAGATTGGAATTAATTCAAAGGAAGTTAAAGGAACATCTAGGTTTTATGCTAAGAGTGGAGATGTTGAAAAAGCTATTAAAAGACAAGCAAATGTATATTAGATGGTTTATAAGGAATGCTATGAATGTCAATTGGAGTTAAGTGAGGAAGTGCCTACTAATGTGAGGATCTTGTTAGAGGAATATAGTGAATTGTTTCGTGAGGAAATTCCCCTGGATTACCTCCATTAAGGGGGATAGAAATCAAATAGACTTTGTACTAGGAGTTGTTATACCAAAAAGACATACTTATAGGGCTAATCTTGAAGAAGTAAAGAAGTTAAAGAGGCAGGTTTTTGAATTATTGAGTAAAGGCTATATTAAGGAATCAACGAGTCCCTGTGCAGTCTCAGTACTATTAGTACCTAAGAAAGATGGAAGTTGGAGGATGTTTATAGATAGTAGGGCAGTAAACAAAAATAACCATTAAGTATAGGTATCCTATACCAAGATTAGATGAGATGTTAGATCTTCTCCATAGTGCTATGATTTTTTCAAAAATAGACTTAAAGAGTGGATATCATCAAATTAGAATGAAGCCAGGAGATGAATGGAAGACAACCTTTAAAACAAACTTTGGGTTATATGAGTGGTTAGTTATACCCTTTGGGTTATCCAATGCTCCCAGTACTTTTATGAGGCTTATGAATCATGTGCTTAGAAATTTTATTGGGAAATTCGTGGTTGTTTATTTTGATGACATACTTATTTACATCAAATCTTTAGAAGAGCATTTGAGACATTTAAGAATTATTTTGGACGTGTTTAAAATAGAATAGTTGTATGCTAATTTAGCTAAGTCTAGGTTTTGTTTAGAAAGTGTGGTATTCCTAGTATTTATTATTGGTAAGGATGGTATATCTTTGGATAACGAAATGATTAAAGCTATTCAGGAGTGGCCTGTACCTAAAACTATGACTGAAGTTAGGAGTTTCCATGGTTTGTGTTCTTTTTATCGTAGATTTGTTAGGAATTTTAGTAGCATAGCTTCTCCCTTAACAACAATAACAAAAAAGGAAAATGGGTTTAAATGGGGTTTAGAACAACAAAAATCTTTTGAAACTCTTAAAGATAAATTAACCTAAGCACCAGAATAAACTCTCCCTAACTTTGAAAAGATGTTTGAGTTAGCCTGTAGTGCTTAAGGTTGAGAATAAGGGCTGTCATTTCTCAAGAAGGTATACCTATAGCTTATTTTAATGAAAAATTAAATGGTAGTACTTTAAATTACTCTACTTATGAAAAAGAATTATTTGCATTAGTAAGAGCATTAGAAGTTTGGCAACATTACTTATGGCGTAGAGAGTTTGTTATAAACACTGATCAGGAAGCTATCAAAATTTAAAAAGTCAGTCAAAATTAAATAGAAGATAGGGTAGGTGGATTGAATTTATTGAAAATTTTCCTTATATAATTTTATATAAAAAGGGAGGTGATAATGTAGTAGCAGATTCTTTATCTAGGAGACATGCTTTGTTGAATGCTGTAGACACCACTTCTTTAGGATTTTCTTGTATCAAGCTTTTATATTTGGAGGATCATGATTTTAAGGGAATATATAAAAATTGTGAAAATGCTACACAAGGGAAATATTATATCTTTGAGGGTTACTTATTTAGGGAAAATAGAATATGTATTCGTGATTGTTCATATAGGAGACTATTAATTCAAGAAGCTCATAATGGTGGACTAATGGCACACTTAGGATTTCAAAAGACTTTAGATATACTGATTGATCATTTCTATTAGCCTCATATGAAAAAGGATGTGTTAAAATATTGTGTTAATTGTATAGCTTGTAGACAGGCTAAGTCCACATAAAAAACTTTTGGATTATATACTCCATTGCCTTTTCCTAATTAGCCTTGGACTGATGTTTCCTTGGATTTCATTTTAGGCTTGCCTAAGACTAATAGAGCCAAAGATTCAATAATGGTTGTAGTAGATATGTTTAGTAAGATGGCCCATTTTTTACCTTGCGCTAAAACTAATGATGCTGTGACTGTAGCTGAATTATTCTTTTCTCATATAGTTAAGTCGCATGGAATACCTAAAACAATAGGGTCAGATAGGGATGTTAAATTTTTGAGTCATTTTTGGAAGGTTTTGTGGAGTAAATTGGGAACTAAACTGTTATTTTCAACCACATGTCACCCTCAAATAGATGGACAAAAAGAGGTAGTAAATAGGACATTAGGCAATATGTCGAGAGCTGTCCTTGGAAAGAATTTTAAACAATGGGAAAATGTATTACCTCAGGTAGAGTTTTCTTATAATAGAACATTATATTCTACAACTAAAAAGACTCCATTCTGAATCTCGTGCTGTAAATATAAAGAAATTACATGAATTTGTGAGTTAACAAATTGCTAAAAGGGTTCAACAAATGACTAAGAATGCTAATAAAAAGAGAAAGAAAATGGGTTTTCAACTTGGAGATTTAGTTTGGGTATACCTTAGGAAGGAACGTTTTCTAAACCTTTGAAAATCGAATTTAGATCCTAGGGGAGATAGACCTTTTACTGTATTAAAAGAATTAATGATAATGCTTATAAACTTGATTTACCTACTAAGTTTGGTAATGTTAGTGATTTTTTTAATGTTGCTGACCTTAGTACTTTTATGGGTATTAATTAGGTTTCAGAGACAAAACCTCACCAAGAAGAGGGGAATGATATATATCTTCAAAATTTTTATTTAAATAATTCTATTAATTGTTATAGATTATGTTTTACATATAATTAATTTTCTTATTGTGTGATTGTTTAGGAAATTAATTCAAAACATGGGAATGGATCAAGGTGATTATTATAGCTACTGCTGGGTGCTGTTACAGAAATTGTGTTGTATTAATTTGTAGAAAAATCCAATGTGATGCATTTGCTGGCATATTTGGCTAATAGGGATTAAGTTGGTGGTGTAATCTGCCACCCAATCCATATTTATTGGGTTAGTTGGAATGTGAATTACTTAACCCTTGGTAACCATGATTAGCTATCATATTTTAGGTGATGGGAATTAATTGTAAATCCATTAACTTGGATTATTATTCCTTGTAATTATTTTTGTAAGGGTGGGTTGTTTCTTTGTCTAGCCCATCGGTCCATGATGTGTATATCTCGGTTGATTTCTTGGGTTATATTTGAGCTGATTCGTGTGAGATAGTTGTAAGCCAGCATTTGTATACGTTGTATTTTTTTTCTTGTAATGTATACGCCATATAAAAGGCATATACACCGGTTGTACAAGGCACTTTTTTTTTTTTGAATACATTATTGTGATTACATTCTTCTAGAATTCTCTCTCTCTCTCTCTCTCTCACACGACCTCCTCGTTCGTAGCTTCTTCTTCTTCCCGATCTACTTTCTTGATCTACTTCTCGATCTTTTCTATTCTACAACTTCAGTAGCTGTTGATTCAACTGCGCTATGAGTTTTCTAATCTTCCTTTGGAGAAAATTCCTTAGGCTGATTATATTGGTGAATCGAACCCCGTGCTCGATTTATTTTTTGATCCGGTGAAATTTTGTGAAACCTGTCCAGGTTTCATCAGAGGAGCTCTAATCCCAGTATGTGTTTTTGTAGTCATTCACACCAAACACAAATGAGGCAACCCAAATCTCCCAACTGGGTGTCTAGACAATGACCCCAAATGCAATGGAGTATGCATATCCTAGACATCAATGCCTTCTAAGTTGGGATTTGGGGAAATTGCACAAAATGCAATAGATAAACCTACCCATCATGGCAAACCAAATTGGTAGTAAAACATAATTTAAAATTTAATTTAAATAATAGAAATAAAGAAGATGTATAGAGGTATAAATTCTCAAGCTTAACCTACAAGATAGATGTTGAAAAATAGCAAAGGGGAAGAAATCTTCAACTCTCACAAAACTTTAAATCCTCATTTATTTCTAGAAAATAAAGAAGAACTAAGATATGCCAATGGAAGAAGAGAGAAGGGAGAACAAGTTAAGAGAATTCAATGAGTGTGTTAAAAGGAGAGGGAAATAAGATGAATATGATTAGGAGGGGTCTAGTAGTCAACCAAAAAGGAAGGAAGAGAGAGAATAGAAAATTGATTTCAAGGGTGGAGTGGTGTGTTGAAATGATGTAAGAGGAATAATTGATGAAGCATGTGGTAAGAAGGGTGAAGTTAAGAAAAAATCACATCAAGATAGAGAAAAAACAAGGAAAAGGGTTCACCATAATCTAGAGGAGAGAAGGATAAAGTAGAAGGAGAGAGGAAAGGTGAATGGTGAGGAAAAGTACCTCAAAAATAATTTTATGATATTTTTATCTAAATAAAATCATTGAATGATCTAGATAATGTTAAAATAATTCCAAATCTTCAAAATATGCTAATTAGAACAAATAAACTCTACTTGTAAGTTTCATAAATATTGGAAATAGAATACAAGCAAAAAGAAAAGGATTTGGGGATCTTAGCCTAACTAGTGATCCAAAGTCAAACTTGGCCCATGAACCTGTGGCACTTGTTTTGGAAGCCCTTGGGTTTTCCCCATTTGCTCACAAGTCAGAATCTGTTACATGCCTTACTTGGGCGTGTGATTAAAGCCTTATTCAGTAAAAGACCAAGCACGTAGAAGCCCAAGGAGATCCGTGGTTATTTTAGTCTTATTTATTTTTATTTTCATGTTTTTATTATTATAATAAATAATGTAGCTCTTTCAAATGGGTATTTAATCCCATTAAGAAGGGAGGCAAAAGGTGCGCTAGATTAAGGAATTGCTGTTGTTTCATTTCTATTCATTAAGAAGCATTTGATGCCTTAATGAGGGGAGTTAAAAGGGGGGCATATCTTTAATTCTTAGATGTTATAGCTGAACGGTTTTGGGGTTATTATTCAGCCAAACCATTGGCTTTCTTTTGTTGTATGATATTTCCTATAAATACAAGTTTGAAGAGAGGAATAATAATTCCTGATTATTCACAATATACCTTATGGTTTTCTCTTTGCTTTGAGTTTGTCTCAAATTAAAGATTATTTCCTTATAGCTTTGAGTTTGTCTTAAGTTATAAGATTAGGGTGAGCTTTGAGTTTGTCTTGAGTTCTTGCCTAAGATCCCAGAACTTTGAGTGTGTTCTTGAATTTTGGTTCATTTTCGTTATTTTATTGCTAATTACTTTCTGTCCAAATTTGAGTATTCCTTCTTGAGAATAAAATTAAAGTTGTGATCTAAGAGGGTGTTTTGAGAATTACATCAACTAGTTGACTTATTCTATGGAAAATGAAAAAAAATGGTTGTTGGACATACCGGTTAATCGGTTTGAGCAACTACTCGATTGGTATAGCTGAAATTCCACATTTTCATCTCATTCCAAGTCCTTTCCAAATCTAAAACCACTTTATTTTATATTATCATAATTTTAAACATAATTTGGTAGAACTTTAGGATAGGGTATCACACTAGATCTCTTTTAATTTTTTGGAAGATGTTACAAAAGGTTGTAGGTATAAAAATGAAGATGAGTATATTATTTAACCCAACTACAAATTTTTAAAAGGAATGATTGATACAAAATCTCGAGGATATCTTCGATCTTGTGACCTTGACTTCTAGGGTAGTTGGGGGTACATATTAGACTTGATTGAGCTCTCATACAAAAACAATAATCATTCTAATATTGGGATGGCATCATTGAGGATTTGTATAGGTGGAGATGTCATAGTCAATTGTGTTGGAGAGAAATTATAGGGACTGCTATTTTGGGCCTAGAGATAATACAATAGATGAGTTAGTAGGTGAAACTAATACAAGATTGGTTTAGGGTAACTTAGGATAGATAGAGGAGTTATGTTGATTTAAGGTGATGAAATGATGGTTATGAGGTGGGTGACCACTTTTTATGGAGGGTTTTACCAATTAAGGGTGTGATGCTTTTTTGTTAGAGGGGCAAGAATAACTCATGATTCACTACACCCTATTAGATTATTGAGAAGATTATAGAGGTTGCCTATCTTTTTATGTTGATATTTGAGTTATCCCAAGTTCACAATGTATTCCACATGTAATAGTAAGGAATTTTGTTGCAGACTAATTACATGTGCTACATCTTGATGTGATTAATCTTGGTGAGTATTTTGACTTATGTTGAAAGACGGCTTTGGATCATCGATCAGAATATTAAACACATTCATTTGAGGGATTTCCTAATGATGAAAGTACTCAAGATGTGCCACAATGCATAGGTGGCTACATAGGGGTTGAAGGATGAGATTTGAGGCCAGTATCCCGAGCATTTTGATTGGGTGAGATACCTTAGCAATGAGGTTTCTTTTTAAGGGGGTAGTGCCTAGTATATGCCTTGGACTATCTTTGTGTGCTTGATTACCTCATTTAACCCAATTTTTTTTTGTTATTATACTTATGAAAAATTATTTTTAATCAAACATTTTTACATCCCTTTAACTCTCTTTATATTTTAATTTTTTTTTATTCTTTAACTCTTTTTATAGTTTTGAGTCCCATAAGACTTTCATACAAAATTTGACTATCAAAACTCTTTCAAACCTTTGAAATTTGATCATATTTGAAATCCTTGTCTTTTTTTGAGTCTATTATTTCTTTTTTAAAATTTTAAATGGAAATTTCTGAGAAAAAATACTATCCACACCCATTCTTAACTCTTACTCCCATTATAACTTTAAGTAAATTTTGGCATATTTAAGCTAAATATGGATTAAAACTTTCTCTAACCAAAACCTATATTAAATATATAAAATGTATTTGTATTGAAATGGAAGATAATATAGAATAATGATTTCAAAATGCTGGATCTTTTATCTTGCTCCTTGGAGTAGAAAGGGGTTTGAATATGGTGATGTTTTCTACAATGCTACCAACTTGGGGTGAATCTCTTAAAAGACCATTCACTTCTAAAAATAAATCACTAAGTTTTCTATAAAGAATAAACTTAAAATCTCAAGATAAAATCACTTGAAGAAGAAGGAAGAATTCAAAAATTCTAAACTTTATTTGACTTGATTGTTAATTAAGGTACAAGTCGGCATTACATGATTATATATAGACAAACTAGGTCTTAGCTCCTCTTAAATAACCAAGACCAATCCAATTGGTCACTTAGTTAAAATAAAGAGTTAAAATAATGCACTAAATTCCTATCTTATACATATAATGATCTACAATTACAAGTTACAATACATTACAAAGTTTACATAAAATATCAAAGCTAAACAAAACCCTTATCATGTAATCAAGCTTCATGTCTTATAACTTTGTCATCTATGAAACTTTAAAAGTCTTTTTTTTCATTATCTTGTATAATGGATATCTATGGTGAATTATTCATCTTGAAAACATATATAATACCTGCAAGGATCACTTCAAAAAAAAAAATAGCATCATTATAGTTATCATGAAGATGTTCAAGATTTTCAAGAATAAGTGATACCATCCCCAAGTATATTAACTCTTAACCTCAAATAGTAAAAGAATGAGATGTAGATGATCCTACATCATTCTACCCTCATAAAAGGGAATTTATCCTCAAATTAGTGTCACTATGATAAGGTGATAAAGTACGAATGTTTAAAGTCCTAGAAACTCACCCATAGATTTTAGGTAATTCTAATTCATAAGCATTATTTCTAAATTTTATTATGAATTAAAATAGTCCATAGGCTATTGGTATAATTTTTTTAATAATTTTGGAAATATTTATTTTTTTAAGTGTAAACAAACAAAATCTCTTGGTGAAAACACCTGTTGAATTCACTTTTTTTTTACTTGAGCTCGGTATTTAGCATTTAATTTTTTAAGGTTGTTCTTAATTTGCTTGTGAAGTTTCTTAAAAAATTAAACTCTTTCTTTAGCATCATAGTTCATAATATCACCTTTATTTTATGAAGACATATCAATACTCAAATAATAATTAACTCTTTAGACAAATGAACTCGAATGAGTTAAACTAGAAGGACTCCTATTATATGCAAACTCAAAATGTTCAAGTTTTATATCCCAATCTTTAGCACTCCTTTAACTAATCATCATAGTAAAGTTTCCAAGTTTCTATTTGTAACACTCCGAGTCGATACAACCACGTGGGGGCTACCTTGAAGTGCTTTTGGATTGATCGGCTGGTCCCACAGATCAACACGAGTCCTTTCAGTGTGCTTTGTCCTCACTCACGCACTTTCCAAGAAATTTTTAGAACTTCCTAGAAGGTCACCCATCCTAAAATTTCTCTACAGCCAGCATGCTTAACTGTGGAGTTCTTAGGATGGAATCACCAAAAGGATGGTATACCATGTTGATATAAGTAGCCAGATCAATCTTTATAACACTCCCCTCAATTTGGGGTATTACACTATTAGTCACTTTAGTTTAAGAATCCATTTGGGGATGATGGGATGAAATAGACAAAAAATTACTACCTAACATATGCCAAAGTTTCTTCCAAACGTAACTAAACATTTTTTCATCTTAATCTGACACTATACTTTTGAAAATATAATGCAACCTTACAACTTATTTGAAATATAAATCCGCCACATGAGTTGCTTCATTAGTTTTATTACCAGGAATAAAATGTTCCATTTTAGAAAACCTATCAACCACTAACATAATAGAATCATTTCCCTTTTGTGTCCTTGGTAACCCTAGGATAAAGTCCGTACTAATCCCTTCCCACACTTGACTAGAGTTGGTAAAGGAGTATGCAAACACTTATGGAAAAAAACTCTTACTCTTTTGAAAAGTCACACATCTCCTAATAATAAATTTAACCAATTTTATCATTCGTGGCTAATATAAGTGCTCATGTAATATTTCCATAGTTTTATAAACACCATAAAGACCAGCTATACCCCCTCATGTACTTCTTTAACAAGTAAATCACACACACTAGAACAAGGTATATATAATTTATTAAGTTTGAAAAGAAATTCATTTCAAAGCATCTAATTACCATGAATATGATTCCTTTTACATGCATCATAAATCTAAAATAAATCTTCATCTTTTACATATAATTCTTTCAACATTTCAAAACCTAATAACTTAGCATCCAACATAACATGTATCAACGGCCTTCTTAATAATATATCAGCTACCATATTTTCTTCACCATAAAAAATTTTGACATAAAACATGATGTCTTGTAAAAAAACTAACCCATTTTTTATGCCAAGGATTTATTTTCCTTTTTCCATTAAAATATTTTAAAATTTCATGAACTAAATGAAAAACAAATGCTTTAGGTCTCAAATAATGGCTCCATGTTTCAAAGATTCTTATGGTGGCATATAATTATTTTTGATATGCTGAATTATTCAACTTGGACCAATTTATTTTTTCCCTAAGGAATGCAATGGCCCATTTTTCTTATGGGAGTACACCTCCTATCACTACCCCACTAGCAACACATGAAAGTTCAAGCAAAATACTAAATTTAGGTAATTATAATACCGTGCATTACATAGCTCATCTTTTGAAGTCTCAAAGGCTTTAGTTGCATCCTCTCCCTATTTGAGTTCTCCTTTATTCATGAGATGTGTCATTGGTGCATCAATAGTTGAGAAGTCCTTGAGAATCTTCTATAAAACCTTTCTAGCCCATGGAAACTCCTCATCTCATGAGAATCTTTGTGTTCAGGAAAATCTTGAATAACATGGATGTTTGTGGGATCTATTTTTATACCTTTCCTACATACAATATAACTAAGAAAAATAATACTCGAAAGCATAAAGTCACATTTTTTCATTAGAGTTTAGCTTCCCTTAGTTTATTAAATAATGTCCTTATATTAATAAGATGATCATGCTCATTTTTACTATACCAAAGTATATCATCAAGAATTACTTTCATTTTTCTCCCCTTGTAGGGATTCTTTGATAATCAAAGCATAACAACTACCTTCTTCCTTGATACATTCTATCAAAGCCTTTTCATATACAAATAATCAAATTTTATTCTTTATTATGTTATCATTATCATACTTAGAAGGCTTATGTTAAGATTTTTCTTATCTTTCTCAATGATTATTAATACCATTATGAATAACATATCTATCATATTTCCATGGTCGACCAATTAAGATTCCATAGGCATCCATAAGAAAAATATCACATAGTATATCATCATGATAATTATTGACTTAAAATCAGATTAGGGTTTATTTGGTTACCTTGACTCCTTTGTCCTGATTCACTTATTGAACAGAATAAGGCTTTAGATATAGTGTTGTAATTGATCCTAGATACTTCACCATCCTTTCATTAGCTACATTTGTACATGATCTACTATCTATAATAGCTTCATAAACTGTTTCTCCCACTCTTTCTTTAGTCTTGAATATATTCTCTCATTAAATGGGTTGCTCATAAGCTTGAATTTGGAGAACTATTTTTAGCACATAAAAATCATTTTCCTCATCCTTTGATTCACTTGAAATTACTTCACTTGACTCGAACATAAGGTATATATCACAAGTCTCCATAACTTCAATATCTTATGTGGACAACACTCTTTGATTGGGGCATTCTCTAGTAGAGTGTTTATATCCTTAGCATTTAAATCACTTATTTGTAGAGAACTCATTAACCTTGCCCTTTCCTTTCTCCTCTTGTGAAGTTCCTTGCTTCTTATCAACATTTGTAGAACTTGAGGTACCCATCCCATACTCTTTAGCTTGTAAATTAAAGTATTACTTTATAAAAGTACTTTTTTTAGCAAGAGGCTTAGTGAACTTGATTTTCTTTTTAAATCTCAAAGATATATTAATAAAATCATAAAGATAATGATATAAACAAGTTTCACCTTTATCTTGAATCATCATCTCAAGGCTACCTAGAAATCTAGCGAACATTTATTCTTTTTTCTCATGGATGTCACATATAAGTACTAATCTCTCAAACTCCCTAACATATTCTTCAACACTTGGAAGTCTTTTTCTAAGAGTAAAAATTTATTTCTCATACTCTTTATGTAAAAATTTATTTCTCAAGCTTTTCCTAAGACTTGACTTTTGATTTTCCTTCTCCTTCTTTAGTCATTTTCAAGTTAACATACCATATGCTATCTATTTCCTTAAACATAAGAGTAGTTATTTTACACTTTTCTCATCATGTTAATCCTTGAATTCAAATATAGCCTCTACCTCAAGTTGATGATCATGGAACCTTCGACTGATTCCACTACCTTGTGACTTTTCTTCATAGTTTATATGTGATTTTAGATATCTACCTCTTCTAGATTTGTTACGCCTTTATTCTATTTCTCATTCTGTCTCCATAGAACTCCTTTTGCTCTTGTATGTTTTTGACTTAATCTTGCTTGGCAAATCAAGACTTCATCCTTTGCAATTGGGTTTGCATTATAGGAAGTGTTTTAAATTGAGAATTGGTTGCATCTAGGTTAGTTTAGAGATTTTGGATTACCTCAAACAAGGCTTGAAAGCTTGGATCCTCTTCCATTATTATTGACTTGTTAACATACTTAATAAAAGAGTTAGTAATTCCTAGGGTTTTTGATTAAAAACTTGAACCAAATATTGTTTCTACTCAGTTTTTGGTTGGTTCTTTCAAAAAATTTTGACTTTAATGAATCAAACACATGGATAACAATCATATATACCACACTCAAAAATGAATTATCTCACCTTACATGTTTCTTGTTAAGTTCTTGATATAGAATTCAGAAAAATAATTTCTAAATTATTCAATACACTTAACCACTTATGCTCATTTTCTATGTCCTTTCATGTAATATTCTCAAGGTAAGGTGAATGAAATAATCTACATACACCATATGTAGATAACTCACATACTAACTTGTTTAAATTAAGGACTTCTCATGGCTTAAGGTTAGACAAGTAGAAGACAAACATTTGACACAAATCTCACATCAAATTACAATTAGAAATAATGCATACTTTATTCTTATGCTTTTGAACTAGTTCCCAAAGGTGATTATTTTACATGCAGAATTATTTCTAACCACATGGAATCTTATGTGGAATAAGTCCCATCAAGACAAATAAAACACAAGTAATGCACACACACATACAATTGTTTTCCTAGATCATTCGATAATCTAACTTGTAGCTACGTATCTTTTTTGATCTTTTTGCATACAAACATTCCAGATTTATATACTACATTGCCTATCTATATTCATGTTCAATTCAGGTTATAGCTATGCATGAACGATTCCAAGAAAGACAATCAAGATTCAAAGACTTGTAGCAAGAATGATTAAGAACCTCAACCTATGGGAGGCAATGGTGTGTTTAGTCATCTCAACCTTGAAGATTGGTTCTCCTCCAAGATTTTTTGATCCAAGACCTTGCTTTGATACCAAAATTAAAGTGGAAGATAATAGAGAATTATTCCTTCATAATGCAGGATCTTTTTCTAGCTCATTAGAGTAGAAAGGGGTCCAAATATGGTGATGTATTCGATAATGCTACTAAATTGGGGTTCAATCTCCAACAAGATCATTCACTTATAAAGAGAAACCACTAAGTTTTATTCAAAGAAAAAACATAAACTCTATAGATAAATTCACTTCAAAAATTCAGATGTTTATTTCACTTGATCATTAATTAAGGTACAAGTTGACATTACATGTATATATATATATATATATAGAAAAACGAGGCCTTTGCTCCTCTTTAATAACCACGTAAAACCCAATGGGTCAATTATTTAATTTAAGAGTTAAACTAATGCACTACACACCTATCTTATACATATAATGATCTACAATTACAAGTTACAAGATATTACAAAGTTTACATGAAATATCAATGCTAAACAAAACCCTAATCATCTAATACATGAAATAATCATGTAATCAAGCTCCATGTCTTATAGCTTTGTCTTATGCAACTTTTTAACCCTTTTATTGTAATGGTCTTGTACACTACATATCTTTGGTGAATTATTCATCTTTTAAACATATATAATACCTACAAGAATCACTTAACAAAATATTTTCATTGTTAGAGTTAAAGATTTTCAAGAAAAATTGGTACCATTTCTAAGTATGTTAATTCTTGACATCCAATATTAGAAGGATGAGATGGAGGTGCTCCTACATCATCTACATTTATAAAAATCTAAAATAAGCTTAAACTCTGTTTATGGCCATGAGGATATTGTTCTAGGCTTGTTATGATCTTTTTCTATTTTTCTTTTGATTATTTTCCATTATAATAATCATTTAATTCCTTTAGTTGTTAAATAAAAAATTTTTAACTAAAATGTCTTGTGACCTTTTTTACTCTACATAATTTCTTTCCTTTATCTCCCAAGAACATACTCCTTCAACCTCAACCTTTTTGATTTTTAGCACTTTATTTATTTTCCAAAACAGCAATTGTTCAAGTTTAAAGGAATTAAATTAGAATATTCCTATTCTCTTCCTTAATTACATAAATCATTCTGAGGAATGGTAATACATTCTTGCCTTCATTCTTACTTTTATTTGTATTTTATTGTATTTTTGATGGTCTATGTTGATTTTTTATGCAATGTTTCCAAGTGGTGGGAAAAGGATTGATCTTGGGGTGATTTTTGAACAATATTGGAGTTTAGGATTTACTAAACTAAATTATACTAAGAGTATATATGTTTTTATACATTATAATTGTTAGATGTGTCATTGTTGTTAATGATATTTTTCCATATTTTTAGCAATTAAGCCTCTAGAAAATTTTTTTTTTATTATAATTTTTTAATGAATATAATGGATTTTTTAGGTTTTTTAGATGTAATTTCATGTATTTAAAACATTGGCTTGGTTTAGTATAGTTAAAGTTGTGATTTAAAATAAGCTTTAAGCATGAATAAGGTGCATTTTGGTTAAATCACACTAAGGTTATGAGTTTTGTTGTTGTTAAGGTGTCAAGATATTCATAATGTGTTCAATGAATATTTTGCAAAGTTTGAGAAATTAGATCATTATATGCTAAAATTTATGTTATTTTTTGTGTGTTTATGGTTTAGGGTTATTTTGATCTTTTTATTTACCAATATGTTTTGTTATTGAAAATGATGTGTTCTAGAGGGATAATTATTGATTAAATGTTTTTATTATTTAATTTTATTATTTAAGGGGTTAGTTTACTATT
The DNA here is from genome assembly GCA_030549775.1 of Tamarix chinensis. Lineage (NCBI taxonomy): Eukaryota > Viridiplantae > Streptophyta > Magnoliopsida > Caryophyllales > Tamaricaceae > Tamarix > Tamarix chinensis. The sequence goes on along the minus strand of CM060179.1, from coordinate 64,989,607 downwards.
TTATTCATAATCATTATATTAAGGGTATTTTAATTATTTTATACCTAAAGGACTTAATAAGTTATTTTAGAGTCAATGGTTGACCTTGACCATTGATGCGACTCTAGGAAAAGTAAATTGAGGAGAATAGTGTTGTCTAGGGATTTTCAATCATGATAATAGTGAAACGTTTTGGTTTATAAATTTAAGCTTCTCAACATATTTTTACGGAATATCTTGTACAGAAAAAGTGCTTGGTGAACAATATTTCTTTAATAAAAAATTGATGCATGGGCTTAGATTTGGGTTATGATTGTTAATATCGCTAAAGTTTATTAATAATTTAAGTGTAAGACTTAGTTTGGGGTTTAGACGAGTAGCTTTAGGTTAACCTTTAAGGTGAGGTTTGTAGTGGATGCACTCCCTATTCATATATGTGGCCATCCTACAACTTTAGTGTGTAGTCGCGCCTCTTCATACTAACTGATATATATCTCCATAATTTGTACTTAAATAATTCTATTAATTGTTATAGATTATGTTACACATATAATTACTTAGGAAATTAACTCAAGACATGGGAGTGGATCAAGATGATTGTTGTGTAGTTACTGCTAGGTACTGTTACAGAAAATGTGTTGTATTAATTTGTGATTATCCTATGTGATGCATTCGCCGGTATACTTGGCTAATGAAAATTAAGTTGGCTGTGTAATCTGCCACCCAACCCATATTTATTGGGTTAGTTGGAATGTGGATTACTCAACCCTTGGTAACCATGATTAGCTAGCAGATTTTAGCTAATGGGAATTAATTATAAATTCATTAATTTGGATTATTGTACATTGTAATTATTTTGTTGAAGCTGGACTGTTTCTTTTCCCCAACTCTTTGATCCCTGATGTTGTATTTGTTTCGGCTGATTTTTGGGCAGTGTTTGGGCTGATCTGTTGTAAATTAGGCATGAGCCCATCGTCCGTATGTGGTTGTATCATTTGTATTATATACGCCATATAAAAGGCGTATACACAGTTGTACGAGAAACTTTTTTTTGGTCGAAATACATTCTGATTGAATTTTTGGAACTCTCTCTCAACTTTTCTCTCTCTCTTGCTCTCTCTTGCAACCTTCTCGTTCACATCTTCTTCTTCTTCCTCGATCTTCTTCCTTGATCTATTTCTCTATCTCTTCTGTTCTACAACTTCAACAGCCATTAATTTAACTACGCTATTAGTTTTTCTAATCTTCCTTCGGATTAAAACCTTTAGGCTAATTGTCCTGGTGAATCGAATCCCGCGCATGATTTTTTCGATCCGGCGAAAACTTGTGAAACCTATCCAGGTTTCATCATTTGGTATCAGAGCCTCGAATCTTTGAATGCTCATGGTTTAATTCATTTGCTGTTAAAAATTAATGTCCTGTTCTTAATTCTGGAGTTCGCTAACCTGTGGTTCTGAAGTGTTGATTCTAGGGTTTGCGATTGACAAGAATCGAACAATTCTTGTCGCGATTAAGCCGACGACAAGGAAAGTTGTTCTAATGGAGGCGAAACTATTTGGGAAACCCTAAATAACTATTGGAACGAATTCTCAGTTAGGGTCTGGTCAAGATTCTTGAATCTTAACAATATTCGAGAAATACTTCTCGATCGGTAAACTCGATCCTTTCTTTTACTAATTACTGCAATTACTGGATATCAACTTAACATTCTTATTATGAGTTGATACTCTACTTACACTTGAAAGAGTGCGTAGGTAGTAGTTCAGTTTTGGGGAACCTTGGGTTCTAGAAAGGGGTAAGGACTCCAAGAAGAGGGTTCCTATCTCATTAATTGGCTTAATTGCACCATTTTGCTATCGCGGTAATCTTATTCCTTTCTTGAAATTTTTTTTGCTTTGTTTGGCTCAACAACTACTTATGATTACTGTGTTGTTCTAAAAGGTTCTTTAATCTTGTGAGTGTGCTACGATCCCTTTAATATAATTGTGATCAAATTGCTGTTGTGATTGGGTTGATAGTAAGGTGTGATCTTGGTTGTAGATTGATTCTTATCTGTGTTCTTTTCTTGTGCTTGATAAAGTAAACCTTGATAGGATTTATAATGTCTAATAATGGCCAACCTGTGAATCAATCTGTATTTGTATCTAGCAATAATTTATTAGAGACCCTTAGAACTTTTCAAGAACAAATGACTGCTCAACTAGCTGTTTTATCTACTAACCTAGAAAAGAGGATAGGAGAACAAGAAATGAGAATCAATGATTTGTAGAATAACATAATAGATAACCAACATGCTGGGGGTATTAGGAATGGCTCCCATAGACCCTAGAACTAGGATTCCACCCTTAAATAACTTAGAAGAACTAGAAGATCAAATATCCAATAATTGTGATAGGAGACCCAGACAGATTAATAGGCAGGAAAGAGAGTTAGATCTAGTTGATAGGAATCTAGGTAACCTTAAATTTAACATACCTAGATTAAATGGGAGGAATGGTCCTAATAATTACTTTGAGTGGGAAAGAGAGATAGAATTAGTGTTTGAATGCCATAACTATTTTGATGAAAAGAAAATTAAAGTAGTAGTAGTATAATTCACAGACTATGCATCTTCTTGGTATCATAATCTTGTCTTAACTAGGCGTAGGAGTGGAGAGCCACCTATACAAACATGGGATGAATTTAAGATTTTGATGAGAAAAAGGTTTCTTCCAAGTTACTATTATAGGGAATTACATAAAAAGTTACAGACATTAAGTCAGGGGAGTAGGTTTGTAGATGAATACTGTAAGGTACTAGACGTATTAGTGATCAAAACAGGAATTTTTGAGGATGAGGATGCCACAATGGCTAGATTATTAAGTGGGTTAAACTCTGAGATAGCTGATTATGTCCTTGTAGAACCTTGAGTGAAATGGTTAATATAGCTACCAAGATAGAGAGTCAAATAAGGAGAACTAGGTAGTATAAACCCCTTGGAATTGGGATTAAGAGTACCCTAAAATGGAATTTTGGAGGACCTAATTCTGGAAACTGGAAGAATAATGGAAGGTTTAAATCTAGAGTTAAGGGTAATGAGGTTAAGGTAGGAAACATGATTGATAAAGGGAAGACTATAACAGCTAATCCTACTAGTGGTCCTAACAGAACTAGAAATATAAAATGTTTTAAGTGTAGGGGATTAGGTCACATAGCTTCTGAGTGTCCTAATAAGAGGAACATCTTGATTAGAGATTTTGGAGATATAGAGTCTGAATCTGAAGAGGAGGAATTGGAAGTTAACTTCATTAGGGATGATATTAGTGAATTAGAAGAAGAGATAGAACTTCCAATAAGTAGATATCTTTTTGTGGTGCGTAGGGTATTAAATAGTAATAAATTACCTGATCCAAATGCAATTCAAAGAGAAAACATATTTCATACTCGGTGTTTGATTGATGATAAGTGTTTTAATATGGCAATAGATAGTGGTAGTTGTATCAATGCTGCTAGTACTTTATTAGTATCTAAATTAGGCTTACCAACTACTAGAAATCCAAAACCTTATAGATTATAGTGGTTAAATGAGTTAGGGAATGTTAAGGTTAGTCAACAGGTTCTAATAAATTTAAAGTTAGGTAAGTGTGAAGATTCTGTTTTGTGTGATATTGTCCCAATGCATGCTGCTCATTTATTATTAGAAAACATGAAAGATTGTAAGAAACTAATGCATTTTTCATGCCTAGGGCTAATTTCATTTTATTTGTGCAAATATTTCAATTTTTCATGGTCTAAATGCAAAGAAAATGGTTTAGGTTTCAAATAATGACTCCATGTTTCTAAACTTCTTATGATAGTATAGAATTTTGTCTTACATGTGGGGCTAGGATTTAATTTTTTACTAAATATTGAAAGCGCCAATTTTTCTTGTGAGAGTACCCTTCCTATTCCTACTTCACTAGCATTAAATGTAACTTGAAACAATTTATGAAAGTTAGGTAATGATAAGACCGTGCATTACATAGCTTTTATTTCAAAGTCTCGAAGGCTTAATGATGTGTTTTATCAGAGTAGAGGAAGGTTGGATCAAAGTCTGACGTGTAGAAGATGTCACCCACAAAAAGTAAAAGAAACAAAGGATTAAGATTGATTATAGTTGAAGAAATCAAGTAAAAAAGGTAGGTATGCTCGGCAGATTTGAACTAGGTTTCAAATGTGTTGAGTTTGAGTTCAATGGAGGAAGGAAATTGTCCTAGGCTTTCCTTGATCAATGTCTACTCAAAATGAGAGAGATAGACACCAACTAGCTATGCTCAAAGTTGAATTCAAATTCTTATTCATTCTGCATATGATTTCATGCGTACACGAAGGTATATATAGGTAAGAAGTTCCAGCTTGAGTTCGAAGCCCTCCAACCGGTCCTTAGCCTTAATTCAATCCCACTAATCATGGTTCAATTAAGCCCATATAACCTTAATCCTAATTATAATATCATTGGTTAAATGATACTAAGGATTAGTATTACAAGGCTATATAATTAACTATGATACATACATGAAATTATATGAAACCCTAACTTACATAAAATACACTTAGGGTTAGGGTTTACAACAAGCTAATACAAATAATGATAATCATTAACATATCTTCTTGTTGTAAAGTATCGTCCTGTGTATGCCATTGTCTTTCATGATTTGAATACTTGTACACATTAAAGTGTATTTACATCTTCTTCTTGCAAATATGTGACATACCTACAAGAACAACTTGAATGGTTTTCAATATCAAGCATATAAGAATTTCAAGAATATTTAACATGATAGGCTCCAACATTAAGAAAGATAATTATTCCTTAACTTGAGAATTACTATGAACATCATTAGATTCATTAGATGCTCCTGCATCATTCTCCCCAAGTTGAGAAGAATTTTCCCTCAAATTTTCATCAGAATAATAAGGAGACAAATCGCCAACATTAAAATTTCTTGAAATTCCACCATAAGAACCTAGAAGTTAAAGTTCATAAACATTATCCCCAAACTTTATTAGTATTTTAAATGGACCATCAGCTCTTGGAATTAGTTTGTTTTTATGTAAATTAGGAAATCTTTCTTTACGCAAATGTAACCAAACTAAGTCACCAGGAGAAAACACATAAGAGTTTCTATGCTTATTTTCTTGAGCTTTATACTTGGCATTGGCTTTTGCAATATTATTTTTGATTTTCTCATGAAGTTATTGAATAAATTTTACTCTATCTTTATCTTCATAAATTTTCAATTCACCTTTTTCTAAAGGAATCATGTTAATAGGCATGTGTGGATTCACACCATACACCACCTCAAATGGACTATTTTGAGTAGTACTAGATGGACTACGATCATCAGCAAACTCTGCATGAGCTAACTTAACATCTCAATCTTTAGTAATCTTATTAACTAAACCTCTTAATAATGTACCAAGAGTTCTATAAGTTACTTCAGTTTGACCATCAGTTTGTGGATGATGCAAAGTGATAAATATCAATTTAGTACCAAGCATATGACATAAAGTTTTCCAAAAATAACTCATAAACTTGACATCCTGATCAGAAACTATGTTTTTAGGTATTCCATGAATTTTAACAACCTCTCTAAAATATAAGTCAGCAACATGCGTAGCATCATCAGTTTTATTACATGGTATAAAATAAGCCATTTTATAAAATTGATCTACTACCACAAGAATAGAATCTTTACCACATTGCGTTCTTGGTAACCCTAGGATAAAGTCCATACTAATTCCTTCCCATGGTTTATTAGGAATGGGTAAAGGTGTGTATAAGCCTTTATGAAAGGAAAATTTACTTTCTTGACACGTAGAACATCTACTTATCATGGCTTGTACATGTTTAACCATTCTTGGCCAATAAAAATTTTCTTGTAATAATTCCATAGTTTTATGTATACCAAAATGTCCCGCAATGCTACCTTCATGTATTTCTTTGATTAGCAAGTCTCGAATGCTAGATCTAGGTATACAAAGTTTATTTAGTCTAAACAAAAATCAATCTAATATGACATAATTTCCATGGTATCCATTTTCTTTACATGCACAAAACATGTCCTTAAAATCTTCATCCTTAGGATATAAGTCTTTTATCATTTCAAAACCTAAGATTTTTGCATCCATCATAACAAGTAATGTAGACCTATAAGATAGAGCATCGACGACTATATTTTCTTTACCATCTAAATGTTTGATAGAGAACACAAAGGATTGTAAGAAATTTACCCATTTTGCATGTCTTAGATTAACTTTTGTTTTTTACTATGTAAGTATTTTGAACTTTCATGAACTGAATGTAACACAAAGGGTTTTGGTCTTAGATAATGCCTTCATGTCTCTAGACTCCGTATGATGGAAAAGAATTCCTTGTCAAAAGTTAAATAGTTCAGTTTGGCTCCATTCAACTTTTCAGAGAAAAATGCTACATGTTTCTTTTCCTGGGAAAGTATTCCTCCTATTCCAACTCCTCTAGCATCACAAGTCACTTCAAAAAGAAGATTAAAGTTGGATAAGGATAGAACAAGAGCATGTCAAAGTTTATCTTTGAGTGTTTAAAAGGCTTGAGTAGCTTCTTGTCCCTAATAAAATTCACCCTTTTTCATGAGTTGAGTAAAAGGTGTAGCTATAGTAGAAAAATCCTTAATGAATCTTCTATAAAAACTAGCTAATAATTGAAAACTTCGCACATCATGAACATTCTTAGGGATAGGCCATTCTTTTATAGCACTAATATTATTAGGATCTACTTTAATACCTTCTCCACTCATAATATAGCCTAGGAAAACTACACTTGGAAGCATAAAATCCCATTTCTCAAGTTTCCCATATACTTTAGCCTTCCTTAGATCATCAAATAATTTCTTCAAATGCAATAGATGATCATAACTATTTTTGCTATACATAAGAATATCATCCAAATATACAACAATGAAATCACTAAGGAAAGGTTGGAGAACTTATCTCATAAATGAGCTAGTTACATTACATAACCCAAAAGGCATAACCATCCACTCATAGAGACCATATTTTGTTTTAAAAGTAGTTTTCCATTCATCTCCATCTCTAATCCTTAATTGATGATATCCACTTCTCAAATCAATTTTGGAAAATACTTGTGTACCAAAAATTTTATCAAGCATATCATCTAATCTAGGCATAGGAAATCTATATTTTATATAGTAATATTATTCACAACCCTAGAATATATACACATATGCCAAGTACCATCTTTTTTAAGCACTATTAAACCAGGAACACTACAAGGACTCATAATTTCTCTTACAAATCCTTTATCCATAAGCTCTTGTATTTGTTTTTGTAATTCCTTAGCTTCTTCTAGGTTACATCTATAAGCCAGTTTATTAGGAATAGGCATACTAGGAACAAGATCAATGGCATGTTCTATAACTCTTTTAGGTGGTAATCAAGGAGGTAAGTCATCAAGAAATACATCATTATACTCATCAAGTAACTTAATTAGATTAGGATTTTCAATTTGTTGTTTTTTAGGTTGAGAATCGTTAGAAACTAAAGCATAACAAAGTCCTTCTTCTTTTATGCATTTCTTTATTGCATTTTCATGTAAAAATAATCTCTTTCTTTCATAACTTAAAGGCATATGATCAAATAAAAAAGGTGTGAGCCTATACAATTGTTTTTAATTTTTCACCACAGATTCATTAGTTACCCCATCATGAGTTGATTTTCTATCATATTTCCATGGCCTACCCAAAATTAATACATAAGCATCCATTGGTAAAACATCACATAGAACTTCATCATGATAGTCTCTAATAGAAAATGTGATTAAAGATTTTTTATTTACTTCGTCTCCTTTGTCCTTATTTATCCATTGTAAAGAATAGGGTTTAGGATGATTAGTTATTTCCAAACCAAGTATCTTAACCATTGCCTCACTAGCAACATTGGTACATGAACCACTATCAATTATGAGTCTACAAACCATGTCAACTATTTTACACTTAGTGCTAGTTTGGTATGGGGGTAATTGGGGTGGAAAAATTACCCCCATATTTTATATATCTTGTATAATTTATTTAAAATTAAATATTTTTATTCTAATAAATACCCATTTTAGATCTTAATTTGTTCTAAAATGGGTATTTCATTAAAAATATATTTATTATTATTAGATACTTAATATAAGAGGTACAAAATAGAGGGAAAATTTTTCCACCCCAATTACCCCCATACCAAACCAGCCCTTAGTTTTATAAATTTTCTCTCTTTGAGTAGGTGTAACATTAGGTTTTATTTGTAAAACTCTTAGAATTACAAAGCAGGGATCTCCTTATTCCTCTTCCATAGTTAATATTTTATTAGGAGATTCAACTTCTAATTCACCATCATCACTACATGGTTCCATGTTTTCTATTTCATGTAAGGTTAAGGCTCTTTGGTCAGGACAATTTCTAGCAAAATATCCATATCCTTTACATTTAAAACATTTTTTATTTTCCATTTCAACTACCTTATTTTTACCTTTATCATCTATATTATTCTTTTTATCATATGAAAATGTTGATTTAGGTGTAAAGGTATTAGAATAGGGTTTAGTTGAAGTTGAAGCATTAGACTTAACACAACCTTTAGTTGATTTGGTTTGTCTTTGAAATTTCATAGCCAATTTAATCAAGTCATCAAGAGAGTCATAAGTGTACATTTCAAATTTGTCTCTTATTAAATTATTCAAGCCACCTAAGTACCTAGCACACTTTTGTTCTTTTCTTTCATGAACATCACAAATAAGGGCTAGTCTTTCAAATTTTCTAGTGTATTCTTCTAAACTAAATAAACCTTACCTTAGAGTAGTCATTTTAACATACATATCTTGTTCATACTCTCTGGGCACAAATTTCTTTCTTATGTTCTTTCTAAGTTTTTCCTAAGATTTTATTTTAGACTTCTCTTGTCATTCTGTTGTTTGCTTTAAATTATCATACCAAATTCGAGCAAACTTTTTAAACTTTAGAGTAGCTAATTTGCATTTTCTCTCATCATCATATTCTCTAAACTCAAAAAATAGCCTCAATTTCATGCAATCATTCAAAAAACGACTCTACATTCAAATCACCATAAAATTCAGGAAGGTCAAGTTTAATACCTTGATCTTCATGGTATGCATATATTACTTGGAATGCAGGTGGTCTTCTTTGATTGTTTGAGCCAAAATAACTCATCTCTTTATCTCCATATTCATGATGTTGCATATTGAAATTTCCAAGTCCACTCTTGGCATGGTAGGTAGGCTTCATTCTTCCCTCCACACTATAATGTGTGGTTTCCATGCGAACTTGCCATGGCTTATGCTTCTCTTGTTGGGCCAACTGAGCTTCCACACTTTTTAGTTGATGTTGCAGTGTGTTTTGAGTTTATAATTGAGAATCCATTCATGTGGTGAGGCTCTTGATGGACTCTACTAGGGCAGAAACTTCTTCATTAGCCATGGTGAAGGTTGATATACAATTCTTCTTGTTGCACATAATAGATTCCACAAAGTGTAGGTGCTGGAATTTGTTTTTCCTGCAACCAAACAAGGCACAGACTAATTGCTAATTCACAATCCAATTACAATAACTACCTTTAGTCCTTGATTAGGCATAAAGGATATATTGTAGCCCCAAGAATAGCCATGGCACGCTGGTACACACAAAGATAGAAGTGGTCTTCTATATATGGTATAAAATTCAACAACATAAAATCATATAATGTTGATTTTTTTTTCTTCAACATATGCATGTCTTCAAGTGGGACATTCATGCTAGTTGTTTCATAGAAAATTTAGAGGGGATCTAGAGGGAGAGGATTGAGTCATTCTTTGAGAGAAAATGAAGAGAAATGGTTCAAATAGAAGGTGTGCAATTCTGGTTTATTTGGTCGACGTTGAGATGGTGTTCTAGGTCTTAGCTCTTTCGTGTCCTTCTCTATTTGATACACAAATGGAAATTGAAATGGGTGTATTAACACTATATCACGCAAAAATGGAAATTAGAATGAAGTGATGCACCATGACTGTAACCTGATCAATATTTTATGTTAAATGTTGGGAAAAATGCAACAAGATTGTTGCAAGATTGCAAGAACTTCAAGAAAAATTCAAGAAAATAATAAAGAAGAAATAATTCAAGGAAAAGGTTGAGTTATCATGGAGAGTTCAAGAACACACACGTGATATTCTGGTCAGCAAGGAGCTGGTTCGTGCAATAACTTCAAACAATCGAAGATTTGATACCAAAAATGATGTGTTTTATCAAAGTAGAGGAATTTTGGATAGAATATTGATGTGTAGAATATTTCACACAAAAAATTAAGCAAAATAATTTAAGGATTAAGATTGATTATATTCGAAGAAATCAAGTTACAAAGGTAGGTATGCTTGGCAGATTTGAACCAAGTTTCAAATGTGTCGAGTTTGAGTTCAATGAAGAAAGGTAATTAATCCAGACTTTCCTTGCTCAATGGCGACTCAAAATAAGAGAGATAGATGCTAGCTAGCTATGTTCAAAATTGTATTCAAATTCTTATTCATTATGCATATGATTTCATGCGTACAAAGAAGGTATATATAGGTAAGAAGTTCCAGCTTGAGTTTGAAGCCATCCAACCAGTCCTTAGCCTTAATTCAAGCCCACTAATCATGGCTGAATTAAGGTCATATAACATTAATCCTAATTATAATATCATTGGTTAAATGATACTAAGGATTAATATTACAAAGCTATATAATTAACTATGATACACACATAAAATTATATCAAACCCTAACTTACATAAAATACACTTAGGGTTAGGGTTTACAAAAAGTTAATACAACTAATGATAATCATCACCATATTTTCTTATTGTAAAGTATCATCCCATATATGCCATAGTCTTACATGCTTTGAATACTTGTACACATTAAAGTGTATTAACATCTTTTTCTTACAAATTTGTGACATACCTCTAAGAACAACTTGAATGGTTTTCAATATCAAGTATATAAGAATTATCAAGAATATTTAACATGATAGGCTCCAACATTAAGAAAGATAATTCTTCCTTACCTTGAGAATCAAGATGAAAATCATTAGATTCATTAGATGCTCCTACATCACTTTAGTTACATCATCTCCCTATTTTAATTTACCTTTCTTCATGAGATTTGTAATTGGTGTGGCAATAGTTGATAAGTCATTGATTATTCACTTTTTTTATGCACAAGTACATCATCCAAGTACAAAATTCTAATTTTAAGAATTATAGTTAAATAATATTTTATTAGGAAAATTCATTAAATAATATTATTTTTTACTAAAATAAAAGAGAATTAATTAGGGCATATAAAGAAGAAATATATAAGTATTTTAATAGGAAAGAAATTAGGGTATTTTAGCTAATTAAGGATTTTATCTTGGAATCAATAAAATAAATTATTTTTATTAAATAAGAGGAAATAAATAGGGCCAAATTATTAGGAATTTTATAAATAATTTAATTCAAGATAATTAGAGTGATTTTCTAATTAAAATGGAATTTATAGGAAATATTTCAAAAAGAAATTTAAATATTATTTTATTTAAATATTATTATTTTTAAATATCCTAAATATCCCAATTAATTTATTCAACCCAACCCACTATTTTTCTTTTTCCCTTTTCCATTTTTCTTTTTTTTTCCTTTTTCTTTCTTTTTCTTCTTCTTCTTCTTTTCTCTTTCTTCCTCCTTACTCTGATTGGGCCTGTGTGTGGCCCAATCCTCCTCTTTCTTTTTCTGCTTCCCACGGCCCATTTCTTCTCCTGTCGTGGCCCATTTTTTTCTTCTTCCTTCGGCGCAGCCTAGGCCCGAAGTGCTGTGTTTTGATAAATCTTTCCCTCATCACCCGGCCAGTCTCCCCTTCTTTTCTTTTCTTTCTTTTCTCCCCGAGACTGCCAGTCCAACCCTTTCTTTGTTCTACTTCCTTCCTCCCTTCCCAGCCGTCATAACCTGCGATTTTCTTCCCCATAGTTTGTCGGTATTTTTGCCACCGACTTCGCGGTTAATCCGGCCAAACTCTCCTCCCTCTCCTTTGATGACTCATAGCCAATTTGATGCAACCAGTTTTCCTCTCTCCTCGCACATTCTCCCTTATCCTAGCCAGCAACTCACCCTGCCACGTTGAATTTTGCCGGCCAAATGATGTTGCCGGTAAGCCCTAACTAACTTGCCCTGATTCCTCCGTCTTTCCTTCGACCTTATCTCCTCCTTAAGCTTATAAATACCCCTTACCAACCCTGGTGTTGAGCTCGATTTTCAAACCTAGGAAAATCATTCCTTTCGCTACAGCCACTTCAGACTCTGTTGTGGCTGCCGTCGGCCAACGTTGCCGCCCAATCTTTCCACCTGAGTCTTCCCTGCACTGCCCTCTAACTAACTGATCCACCCATCTCCCTCGATTCTCCCTACACAAGCCACCCTAGCTATGCAAAGTAGCCCCCTCGACCAGCCTCTTCTCTACCTCCGCCGCACTTCGCGCCAACTTTAACCACCAATCCCGCCACTACCACTGCCTTCTACACCTCCCAAAGCCACCTACAGTCCCTCCTCTATCTCACCCAACTCTCCTTCTCCTCCTCCCTTTCTCTTCTTCTTCGAGGCATTCTCAAACACCCCTACTTCCACCTTCATTCTCCCTCTCTTTTTCTCAACCTTCAACTTTTTTCCTTTTCTTCTCTTTTTCTTGCCACCACCGCCACCTCCGTACTCCACCGTTAGTGTTGCCTGTCACCACCTCCCCAACGTTGAACCCTAAACCCTCTCAAACCTTTTTCCTTATTTAATTAAGCTTATTTTATTTTCTTTCAAATTTTAACCTATTATTCAATTATTATTATTATTATTATTATTATTATTATTATTATTATTATTATTATTATCACCAATGGTACTTTTACTATTTTTCAAAGTAGGGTTGAAAACCATAATTTATGTTACTCTCTGTTTAGGTTATTTTATCATTACTATTATTATTATTTTTTTAATTTTAATTATTATTTCATTACTATTATTATTACTATTTTTATTAATAATGTCCTAATGATATTATTAGCATTATTTTGGTTTACAGTTGAAGCCCTTATCTCACCATACATTTTGAATCATATTAATACTATTATTAGTATTTTTAGTATTAGTATTACCGTTATGATTATTATTATTATCATTAATATTATTATTATTTTGTAATTTTAATTATTATATCATTACTATTTTTATTAATAATGTCCTAATGATATTATTAGTGTTATTTTGGTTTAGGGTTGAAGCCCCTATCTCACCATCCGTTTTGAATCATATTAATAATATTATTAGTATTTTTAATATTAGTATTACCGTTATGATTATTATCATTTTTCAATATTATTATGGTTTTTATCATTTGTATTATTTCTTTTTTTATTATTATTTTTTGTGTGATTTTTATTATCATTATTATTATTTTGGTAAAGGGACCAAAGCCCGTATTTCACTTTGTTTTTGAGTAATTCCCTTATTATTATTGTTATTATAATTATGGTTATTATTATTGTTATTATTATTATTATTATTGTTATTATTAGTATTATTTCTATTTTCATTATTATTATTATTAGAATTAAATCTTCAACCTTATATTATCAATTTTTATAATATTAATATTATTTCTTATATCTTTAGCAATGTTAGTAATTAGTTAATGTTATTTATATCATTATGTTATTACTTTATCAAAAACCTAGTTTTAGAATAAATTATGAATAATAGTATTTTTGGTAGGAAGGAATCTAATTTTAGTTTTTTCCTTATACAAGTGAGACCAGTCAAAGCCTTAAGGAGGCGTAGGAGTGTGCTCCAAGACCGATGTCCTTTTAGATAAGGGTGTTACTAAGTCCTTATGTGTGTTTATGTGCATTATATGCTTCATATGCTATGTATTCTATGTTTATCATTATAATTATTTCTTATGTGGTATGATATGGAATTAAAGTATATTTTTGTACATTTACATGGCATGTGTAACATGTGTATGTGATGAAATATTGTGGTATGTGATGTTATGTGTTGTGACCCTATAAGACATGCATGTGAGGATGTTAATATGGTTTGTGTAGGGGAAAGAAGTTGACGAAGGGGAGTAAGTTGAAAAAAGGGGAATATGTTGACTAAGGGATGTGAGTTGATCAAAGTTTTTTAATGATCCATGAGTGGAAGAATAAAATGGGGAATTTTAGGGTTTTATATAGGAGAATCTAATCTATGGACTTGTGTGGGAGAATCCAATCTATGGTGTAACATGAGAGAATCTAGGGTTTCGTATTGTAGATTCTATGGTGTTGTATGGGAGAATCTAAACTAGGGTTTTCTATGGTGTTGCATGGGAGTATCTAATATAAGTTTTTATGTGGATTGAATCTAGAGTTGCTATAGATGAATCTTGAATTTTATATGGAAGAATCTAGGGTTTTATATGAAGGAATCTTGGGTTTCTTATGGAGGAATCTAGGGTTTTGTATGGATAGACTTAAGGTTTTGCATGGCATATTTTATGGTGTTTTATGGAAGAATCTAATCTAGGATGTTGTATGGATTGAATCTAGGATTTTGTGTGGAGGAATCTAGGGTTTTGTACGGATGGATCTAGGGTTTGCATGGTTGAGTCTAAAGTTTTCACGTAGGACTTTTAGGGTTTGCATGAAATGTTCAAAGGTTTGGATAGGGAGGTTAGCGTTCGCGTGGGAGTAAAGTTTACGTATGAAAAGTTGACTTCGGATGTAAGGAAGGTAATAGGAGAGTTATTTGGGTGTTTGGAAGTTTTGGGTGAAAAATAGTATGTAGGACATTATAAGGGTATGGAGGAGACTAAGTTAGGGTTTGGAGTGATTAACTATGGGTTGTTGTGATTAGCTAGGGTTTGGAGTTGCTAATTATGGTTTGTTGTGATTAACTAGGGTTTGGAGTAGTTAATTATGGGTTGTTGTGGATAACCAGGGTTTGGTGTGGTTAACTAGGGTTTGATATGGCTAACTAGGGTTCAGTGGTAACATGTGTGTTGTAATACCCCGAAATTTTAGGTAACCTTAATTTCAAGTAATTAATATCGTAACCCAATTCTAATCTCGAAAAAAAAATTTATCCTTTCAATTTTACCCTAACTCTCTAGTCTTAAACTTTAGTTAATTATTATTTTTATTTATTGCAACCTTTATCCATAATCCAAAATAAAATCCTAAAATTTATCCCAGATTATTGTACCTTTTTTTTGCCGTTTTATTAAACCTATCTTTATCCGATTTATTCCTTTTTTGGAATAATTATTTAGTATATATCATAATACTTTAACCTAAATTATTTTAATCTAAACCCATATTTCCTTTTCTCTTTATTTTTTTATTTTTCTCTTTCCTCTTCTTCCTGTTACTTATCTTTGCGTGCACGCTTTTTTTTCCCTCAGACACTTATGTGCACGCCTTATTTTTTTTCCTCTGCTATCCGTATCCATCATTGCCGATGTTTATTTTTTTTCTTTCTTTCTATCTTTTTCGCTCCCCTTTCCCTCGCCCGGTTACCTTGACATTTGCTCCCATTTATTTTGTTTCTTTATTTCTCTTTCCCATAGCAATAAATGCCCTGCCATTTACCTTCCCTTTGTTTTCTTTTTTTGCTCTCTTCTCTGCAAATCCTTCCCTGCCTCTGTTTTCTGCAGCTTCAACCCCTTGTCCAAGCCAACCAACCTCCATTGCTTTCCTTGAACCACTCCACCGTTGCAGCCCTCTACCTTCTCCCTCCTTTTTCCTGGTGTTTCTCGGCTTTTTTTGGTTCGACAGCTCCCACCGTAGACTCCAACACCCCAGCTCCTCCACCTTTCCCCCTTCGTGCTACCCTGTTCCACCGCAACCCTGCGCCTCGCCCAAACCAGCCAGCAGCCCCTAGCCCAGCCCTATTTTCCTTTGCTCCACCATTGCCCAGCCTTCCCCCGCAGCACCAGTACCTTCGACCACCCCCTCTCTCTGTAGTTCCTAGCTAGTCCTCCCCTCTTGTCGTGGGCTTAATCCTCACGCTGCATGCACGCAACGTGAGAGGCTATGAATGTGTGTTTAAGTCGTAAGTCCCGTAATGTATATATGCGTATATATATATATATATATATATATATATATATATATATATATATATATATATATATATATATATATATAGATAAGGGTGTTTTGGTAAATTCAAAGATAATTATATTATCATTACTACTACTACTACTACTACTACTACTACTACTATTATTCTTATTATTATTATTATTATTATCATCATCATTATTACTTTTATTATTATTATTATTGTTATTACTATTATTATCATTATTACCATTATTATTGTCTCTATTATTAATGTTCTTATTTTCTTACTAATACTAACATCCCTTTTAAACCCTAACTTGTATTATACTTAACTTTGGTCTTATTGTTATTAGTATTAACATTTTATCATTAATATTTCTATCATCCTCACTATGGTTATTATTATTATTACTTACCCTTACTTGGTTGTATTATTATTATTATTATTATTATTATTATTATTATTACTATTATTATTATTATTATTATTATTATTATTATTATTATACTTAACACATTTATCACTATTGTTAATAATAATACTACTTTTGTTCTTATCCATTTTACTTAACTCAAGCTAGTAAATATCATGTGCTTGTTAACTAAGAAGAGTACTTGAACCTTATTACCATACCATTTAACATTAACCCTAACCTCATTACTAGGACACTATTATTAGCTATTACTATTATTACTACTATCACTACCTTATTATTGTAATTAAAAGCATTTGAACCCTTTTATTTTTCAAGAATATACAACTATTATCATTATCACCCTTAGGAATAGTTTACTTGTAATATTGTGACCTTATAATATTATCATTTCAAATATGACACCATTAATAGACTTGGCCTTAAAACGCTAGGGTTTCTATCACTAGACATTAGTGTCACTATTTTATTAATACTAACACTATTTTCCTAAAGCTAGCATAAACCCTATTACTACAAGATTAGAACTAATGGGTTTAATAAAATAAGTGTAACAATAAGTATCAAAAATAAATATATTTTGACTACTAATATTTAGTATACTAATTCTAAGGTAAAAACCCTAGTTTTTGTATAACACCCTCTTAAGTAATAAAAACTCTAATCCTAAACTGGAATAAGGGATTATGGTACTTATAAGGGAAACTAATACTTAGCATTTCCCCCTTTTATAGGTAATCCCGACCAAAGCCCTAAGGAGTTAGAGGTGCGTGCTCCAAGCCCGGTGCCTACCTAGGTAAGGACGAAGCTAATGGCCTTGTGCTATGTGTGACATGGATGTATTGAATATTGAGTATGCCATGCTATACCATGTATTATATGATTTGTGTATAACTTATCTTGTGTGTAGCGCAGCTTGGAGATTGAGGTATGTTGTATGTGCTTCCATGACATGAGCATGACATGTATATGTATGATGTTTATGATGTATTATGTTATGGCCCTCTAGGACATGCATGTTAGGGTAAATGGTAATATGAGTTAGGAATATAAGGATGACTGGAAATAAACGGGAAGTGAGACCACTAAGGGGGATATGAGGTTGACCTAAGTACCTCATGATCTATGAGAGAAGATTTAAGTGGGAGGAATGTCCGAAATAAATGAGAGTTGGGAACCATGCATGGGAGTCTTGAAGTTTGTATGGTGGTATTAGTGATTTCATGGTGGTATTAATGGCTTATGGTGGTATTAGGGTTTGCATGGTGGTGTTATGGTTTGCATGGTGGTATCAATGTGCTATGGTGGTATTAACAGTTGCATGGTGGTATTAATGGCTGCATGATGACATTAGGGTTTGCATGGTGGTATTATGGTTAGAATGGTGGTATTAGGGTTCGCATGGTGGTATTAGGGTCTGTATGGTGGTATTAGTGATTTCATGGTGGTATTAATGGCTTATGGTGGTATTAGGGTTTGCATGGTGGTGTTATGGTTTGGTGGTATTAATGTTTGTATGGTGGTATTATGGTCTGCATGGTGGAGTTAGGGTTTTGCATGGGAGTTAATGATATTATGGGATTTAGGGCTTGTATGAAAAGTTCGAGAGGTTGCATGGGATGTGTAACGTTTGCGTGGGAGCAAAATTTACGTATGAAAGGTTGATTTGGGATGTAAGAAAGGTAATGCAAGTATGATCTGGGTGTTTAACCTTTTTGGACGGAGAATAGTACGTGGAGTATTATAAGGGTATGGAGGAGATAGAATTAGGGTTTGGAGTGATTAACTCTGGTTCGTCGTGATTAAGTAGGGTTGGAGTAGCTAATTGTGATTTGTTGAGGATAATTAAGGTTTGGGATGGCTAAGTATGGTTTTTATAGTAAAATAGGGTTAAGAGTGGGTAACCACGGTTTGGTGTGGACAATTAGGGTCGGTTATGGCTTCTTAGAGTTGTTGGTGTTATCATGTGTATTTATTGATTAAAGTGTAGTTATGAATGTGGGTTTTTATTAGTTGTGATGTGTACAGTTTAAAGAGAATGATTTATGCATGTCAATGGTGTGATGTGATTCAATAAGACACGGATAAGACATTAATTACGTAAAGCGAAAGAGTGTTGAGCCAGACCCAGTCCGGTCCACCGGTTAGAGTAGTGGCCAGAGGCGTTCTGCCCTGGGTGTTTATTTCCGGTCCACCGGCTATAATAGTGGTCAGAGGCGTTCTGCCCTGAGTGTTTATTCCGGTCCACCGGCTATAATAGTGGGGGATTCGGGCTCGACAGACCCAAACGAATAAGTTAATCCACAGGAAAGATACTAAGTACCTACAGTGAAACGCCATGTGAGTCGGGGCCAGTCTGGTCCATCGGTTAGAATAGTGGCCAGAGGCGTTCCGCCCTAGGTGTTGATTCCGGTCCACCGGCTATAATAGTGGTCAGAGGCGTTCTGCCCCGTGTGTTTATTTCCGGTCCACCGGCTATAATAGTGGGGCTCCCGCGCTCACATGGATTAATGAAGAATACTTTGAATGAATATGAATGAAGTAATCCATGGGAAAATACTAAGTACTTACAGCGAAACACCATGTAAGTTAGGGCCAGTCCGGTCCACCGGTTAGAATAGTGGCCAAAGGCGTTCTGCCCTGGGTGTTGATTCCGGTCCACTGGCTATAATAGTGGTCAGAGGCGTTCTGCCCTGAGTGTCCATTTTCGGTCCACCGGCTATAATAGTGGGGCTCCCGTACTTACATGGATTATTAAAGAATATGTGTGAAATGGACATATTATTAACGAGGATAAATAATAAGTCATCGGAAAGTACTCAGGCCTTATCTTGTGTGTTATCGCATGTTACTTATATGATTGTGCTATGTGGGCTATGTGGTATGATTGTATGTTTGGCCTTAGTGCACCTGCGCCCTTACTCGGTACTAGACCCGTACTAATACTACCTTGATTGAATGGGTCCTGTGATGATCCACTAATGGTGGGGAGCAGACCTCCTATGCAGGTTTGATCGGTTACTAGTTGGGGTGTAAGGCTTGACTTGAGTGAGTAGGCGATCCGGATATTTATTCTTCGAGATTTGTTTTGTTTAATGGTATTCATCTTTCGAAGTTACAAGTGTTGTATTGAAATTTCCAAGGATTTTGTAATTGACTTTTAATTTCTCGTAACGCTATTGTGCTTTTAAAATTCGGATTTAATTGTTGACATGTTTTAGCCTTGCATCTAATATGAGATAGATGGTTGACATTTATCTTGTGTTAGATGTGGCGGTAACATTTCCCAAAATTCGCTCCTAGCTTTCGCTTTAATCTTTCAAATTTTTTTTTTCAGGAGTGAAATTTGGAGGTGTCACAAATGGAGTATAAATATTACTATTTCATGTAGTGATGATAATTTAATAAAAGTGGTGTAATAAGGGGCAAAATGGTAATTTTTGAAGTAAAGGGTAAAATGGTAATTTTAGAAGTAAAGGGTAAAATGGTAATTTTGGAAATAAGGGGGTAAAATGGTAATTTTGTAAGTAAAAGGATATTATGGTAATTTTGGAGGAGAAGAGTAAAGTGGAAAATTGTAAGTAAAAGGGTATTATGGTAATTTTGGAGATAAAGGTTAAAGTGGTAATTTTATAAGTAAAATAGTATTATGGTAATTTTGGAAGTTAAGGGTATTATGGTAATTTTGGAAGTAATGGGAAAAATGGTAATTTTGTAAGTAAAAGGATAAAATGGTAATTTTGTAAGTAAAAGGGTATTATCGTAATTCTGGAAGTAAAGGGCAAAATGGTAATTTTGTAATCAAAAGGGGGTATTATGGTAATGTTGGAAGTAAAGGGTAAAATGGTAATTTTGTAAGCAAAAGGATAAAATGTTAAATTTATAACTAAAGGGTAAAATGGCTACTATAATAATGGAGAAGGGCAATATAGTCATTATAATAATGGAGAAGAATAATTTTGTAATTTTAACCAACTAAAGGGTAATTTGGTAATTATAATAATGGAGAAGGGTTGTTTGGTAACTTAACCAACTAAGGTAATTTGGTAATTATGATAATGGAGAAGGGCAATTTGGTAATTTAACCAACCGAAGGGTAATTTGGTAATTATGATAATAGAGAAGGGTAATTTGGTAATTTGACCAAGCAAAGGGCAATTTGGTAATTATAATAAAGGAGAAGGGTAATTGGCAATCGAACCAACCAAATGGAAATATGATAAGTGTAACAATTATGAATGGTGATTGGTGATCTAATAAGTATGAGAGATAACTTGGTAACCCAAGCCGAGTAAGGGGGTCATTTGGTAATTATGCAACATGAAGGGTAATATGGTAAATTGGCAAGTAAGGAAGGGATGACTTAATAGTTATACAAGCAAGGGGTAAATCAGTAATTCGTATCTAATATGTTGATGGGATAATGGAGTTTCGTAATAAGACTCAAGTAACACTGGATAGCAAGATAAAAGTATTTGACAATTAGTAAGCATCATGTGAATGAATCCTAAATCATAATTTGGATGAGATTATGATGGCCTTAATGATTCCTCTATGTTATCTTGGATAACCATATGAATAAGGAATACCTAACGATATCATAACGATTGAAAGTGAATATGTATTGGACTGATGTGCTTTTCGTGATCCCCTTAATTAAGACACTAATACTTAAAGTGAAATACCTCTAGATTGGGAATGGTGGCTCTTTAGGGGTTGCTACCATAAAGATGTGGTTTAGCCTATAGTGATTCTAGTATTTGCTGGTGTGCCTTTGTGCCCCATCTAGGCCCTATATCTTACTATATTTAGCTCTATGTACCTACTTAAAGGGTATACATACTTATGGATTAGGTGTCCCTATCGGTAGGGTACTGAGTTAGCTATATGCACTAGTAAGACCAGGGTACCTTTGCATCCCTAGGTTGATAGTTGAAGGGTACTACGTAGCTTGTATGCACTGGTCCGACTGGTGTACCTTTGTGTTCCAAGATCTTGATCTCCCCTCCAAGGCAAATAAATGGAAATGTTGTGATGATTGAAAAGGAAAAAACACTAATTGGGAAAGTGAAAGACTTATGATTTAGGGCCAGATCAGTCCACCAGCGAATAATAATAGCCTGGAGCATTCTGCTCTAGAGACCGATCCACTGGCAATAATAGTGGGCAGGAGTGTTCTACCCTATATATATTCCGGTCCACTGGCTATAATAGTGGTGTTCCTGTACAACATGGATATATTATAATCTGAGAGATCATTGAATGATGATAGACTAATGGTTTAAGACCCAGAAGTATTGATTTTACATTTGACCTATTAACATTTGACGGGTCTGTTATGTATGTGAAGGTTATGTATGCACCTCTCATTATACGTGTACATAGTTTTGTATCATGTGTTGCATTGTGGGCCTACTTTTAAGTTTGTTTTAAATGATTAGTCAGTACCATAGTAATGAACGGTTCCATTTGTGGGGCCCCTACTTATTCAATGGTAGTGTCCCTTGCAGGTCCTTTTAAGGTGCTATTCAAGTGGGCAATTAGAAAGAGAGTAAGGAATTATTCGGACTTTTATGCTCCATTTAGTTTATGGAAAATTTTAAAGAAAAGAAACAAAATGATGAAGAAAATAATTTTTTGTATTTTGTTTTTATGAGATAATAAAATAGAAAAAGAAAATGGTATAAAATTGCTAAAGATTAACTATATAATTTTCTTTGAGAAAAAATTGAAGGAAATTATTTTGATTTTAATTTTCTTTCTCTTAAATTTTTTTAAAACCAAATAGTGCCTTAGGGTTTTACCTCTCTCTCTTTTAACTTTGGTTTAAATGTAACTTGTATTCTTGTAACCACTATTTGTGGTTCTATTATTGTAAATTGTTATTTACGCAGCTCTGATTTTTTATATGGTTTGAAATTCAAGCAAATTGTGTCTTATTCCTTAGCACTTGGTACTAAAACGATAGGAGTGAACCATTTTGGTACTAAATGTGGCGGTAATGTCCCCAAAATTCACAGTTTTGTTATTTCACTTCCGCTAATTCTTTTAATAATACAAAATTTTTCAGTAATGAATTTGGAGGGTGTTACATTTCAGCCACTAAGCAAAGGCTCAAAAGGTGCACCCTTGGCTCAATGCACCGAGGACAGTAATCTTAGATGAAAAAATACAGGCACACTATATGAGCTGAAAGGATGATATGCTTCCAGTAACTATGCCAAAGAACCTAAGCTGCACCCTTCAACCATTATGCTAAGGTCACTGAGATGAGAAGAAAAGAAGATAGGAATACCTAGTGAGCCGAAAGAGTGGTGCACTTTTAGATATGAATCTTAGGTTCCCAATATGTTCCCTTTGACTAATGTGCTGAGGCCACTAATCCTAGAAGAAAGAAAAAATGATAGTCGTACTTGGTGGCTTTTCACCTACCAATGCGCTGACCAATGCAATTTTAGATATGAATCTTAGGTTCCTAAGATATTACCTCTGACTAATGCACTAAGGCCACTAACCCTAGAAGAAATAAAAAATGATAATTGTACTTGGTGGCTTTTCACCTACTAAGCCTAAGCTCCCATGATGCACCCTCGGTTGATGTACTGGCTAATGAGACTAAAATTAGGAGCACCTTGTGTCTTTTTTATTTGTCTATGCCTAAGATCTCATGGTACGATCTTGAATCAATGTATAGAGGCCACTAAGCCTAATGTTGAGGGGTTTCGTTCTTCCATTTGATCTAATCAACCAATGGTGTCTAGATCAAATCCTATTTTGGTTAGCTAAAACCAAAGTATAAAAAGCATTCAAAGTGTGGCCAACTTGAGCATATCATAAAATGTACTATCATTAGAGTAAGTATATAAATAAAAGACAAATCACATATTAAGACAACAATCTTGAAGAATATTTTGTATACTAAAGCAATGAACAATATAAAATGTAGAACCAATGTAGAAGTCTATTAAAAAAAAGTTTCATTTCTTCATTTGGTATATATAAAATTGTTCTCACCCTCATAAACTTATGAATTATCTTCTTATAATTGTTTCCTTTTTTGTCCTCCTTTGAAACATGCATGCTCTTCAAGCCTTATCCAACATCGAATTCTCCATAAGGCCTCTAAATCTAGTGATGTTAAAAAAATGCCTTAAATTGAGCATACACCATTCAGGCATCATATACACACAACTGAAGTTGAAGTTGTTCTTCATAATGTACAAACTCTTCACTTTTTAAATGATTTTCCACAATCTCATGGGATTATTTAAGCTTGGAATAATTAATGCCCATCTTAATGCATGAATTTACATCCTTTTGAGCCTACTTAACTACTTTCTTTGTCTCTATCATAAGTCCCATTAATTTACTATTTTACATTATTTTTCCTCTATTTGTTATTTAGTCATATGCATCTTTAAACCCTAAATCCTAACCTTAAACCTAAAGCCTAAAACCCAAAACCATAACCATAACCCTAACCCTAGCCCAAACCCCTAAACTATAACCTTAAACCCTAAACCCTAACCTAAAGCCTAAACCCTACGCCTAACACAAGCCCAAACCCTAAACTCAAAATCTACACCTAACCTCTAAAAGCAAACTCTAAACTGTAAAAACCTAAAAGAGTATAGTACTCATACACATATTCACAAATATGTTACTTGATGAGAATATGCAAACCAACCATGTTTTACAATATATTAAAATGTACCAATAATCCCCATTTTATATATCTTTTTTTCCCTTAAGTGATCACTGAAGATTATTTTAAATACTTGAATTTGGGATACCAATTTATCACGAGGGTCACTTGATAAGAAGTAAGGGCTCGGAGGATTACAACCCAATCGAGGGCTAGATCCAAAACAAAAATAAACCAAAACTATAGGAGGAGCCAAAGGTCATACCTAGGTCTTTCCATTGGACCAAGCGAAAGAGGATTACCAATGATTCCAATCCTTAAATGTGCATACCCCCTACTAAGATCATAACCTTTGATAGAGGAGATATAAAACAAACCAAAGCAGAATATATACAATTGCAGCTAACCTATATAGATAGTCAATACAACCAAATCAAAAGCAGAATATATATATTTGCATCTGATCCAATATACATAATCAACGCAACCAAACATTGGGAGGCCACCCTAAAAGAACCCTACTCCATTCTCATCTTCAACTTTATGTTTTAGTTTATTACTCAAGGTGATCATGTAACATAATTAAGACATGCAATTATATAAACATTCCAACACATTCCTCAAACTTCCACATTTCCAAAATTAGACATCTCCATTATATTTATATATATATATATATATATAGAGAGAGAGAGAGAGATATAGATAGATAGATAGATAAATAGAGAGAATTTGAAAGTAGTCTTACTTAGAATACAATCCTCACAACACTAGCTTAATAGCTTGTCAACCCTATAATAGAACTAATCTATTATTAATATTAACTTAGTACATCACATATATCTTATGTACAATAATTAATTAACTATCTAAGGTTTATCCAATAATAATTATCTAATCTCCAAAGTAGGGTTTGATATTTAGATTAGCTTATTTTTTATAATTAACAAATTTCTATAATAAAGGACCAGTCCAACAAATACTTAATCAATTAGTTTACCACTTAAAATTTTAATATGTAACATAATTAATTAATAACATTAATAATTGATGCTAACAAAAATAAGGCATAGGTAAGGTAACTAACATGTTCATGGAAATCAATTCAATGGAAAGTCTTCATTACATAAAGATCAACTGCATACATACTAGACAAATCAAATAATTATTAGTATTGAATTAAACCACTAATACTACTATGAAACCTCATTTTTAGTTGTCAATCATGGTTTCTTTTGGCTTAAAATTTTAATGATTTGGTATTCCCTTCATAGACATAACTTTTTTAGTAAAAAACATAAACTAATTAGTCCCTTTATATATATGCAAGGCCCTGATCAAATTACTACCCACTTATTCTATGAGACTACATGAGTTCTTGTATAGTTCTCTTTGAATTAATCAAAGTACACATTAATATGATGGTCTTACATGGAATAAAACTAAAGGTGAAAATTTATAGGAAATTCAAATAAATAAATACAACACTATTACTATGGCTTTTTTATGTATACTACAATGAAATAACTAGATGCTTTATATAGCCTTTACCTTTTATGTTTTGTCTGCTTCTGAGCTAGATACAACTATAGGTGCGAGATATGAATATCTCAACAATAGTTTGATTACTACCCAAGATTGAAAGCTTAAGTTACACACACACATAATCATTGTATCAGCCAAACTATTCAACCATCTAGCCCCTACTATACTCAAAGCAAACAGATAATTATGGGGCTACAAAATCGACGAGATTCCAAGGAAAAATTGTTACCTTACACCAAAAATAATTGACTATAATATGGCTCTATGACGTCCCTTTTCCCCCAATACTCTTTCTGTTTCTCTCACTCTCATTTCGTATATACTCATCAATCATTTACCAACTCATTGACTGATATAGCATACAAAATTTGTAAGGAATAATATATGGTATATAACGGTAGGAATTTAACAGGTTAACTGAGTTATTTATAATTATATGGACGTACAAAGTTAATTAATTTTCTAAGTCTAAATTATTTACTAAACTAAGGGTAAATTTTAAATTGCCAAAATAAATTAGATTCTATTAGTTATCCAAAAAGTTTATTTTATATTATAACTTTAGGCCTAGCACATTATTTATTAACTGCCATAAGTACCAATATTAATTCTTAACTAATTAGAGAGTTAAAATTATTGCGTAGTTACATTCTTCCCCCCTTAAGAATAAGCATCATCCTCAAAGTTCAAACCTAATTATATATGTAGACACACTAGTGCAAATACATTACATTAGCACCACATAATCATACACATATGCACCCCATCCTTTTTTCCTGACTTGGTGGCATTCTAGGTTTCAAAATCAATATTCCTTGTAAAAATTAAAGTGAATATCATATGTTTAAATCATTTTACAAATAGATTTTTGAAAATCAACACTTCGATACCACTTGTAAAACCCTAATTCCATAAGACTATGTGAACACTACCTTGGGGTGCTTTTAGATTGATCAGTTGGCTCCATAGATCAACACGAGTCCTTTCATGCACTTTTTTTTTATCACTCACACACTTCCTAAGAGATTTTTAGAAAAATTTTGAAACTTCCTAGGAGGGTCACCCATCCTAAAAATGGCTCTACAACCAGCACGCTTAATTGTGGAGTTCTTAGGACACAATCAACACGAGTCCTTTCAACGCACTTTTTTCTCACTTTCACGCTTCTTGAGAAAATTTTAATTTTTTTTTGAAACTTCTGAGGAGGGTCACCCATCCTAAAATATGCTCCACAGTTAGCACACTTAACTATGGAGTTCTTGGGACAGAATCAACAAAAAGATGGTATACCATGTTGATATAAGTAGTTATATTAATCCTTATAACACTCCGCTCAATTTGGGTTATTAAAAACACCCCCACTCAAAGAATGCAACATCCTCATTAGACGTCAACCAATAACTATCTCAATAGAGTTTATTCCAAGAATCGTCCTACTATGTGGCTGACAGGCTCATCCAAGTTCAGGTCAAGGTCATAGTTTGGCTCTGATACCACTTTGTAATACCCTTGAATTGCAACACCAAAAATATTCAAATTAAGGAAAGATGCGGAAGCTAAAATTTATATTGAGGGAATTACCACATCATATAGTGTGAGTCGACACTAATGTCTTCTTTACACTAGATGTTAAGGCCAATTAAAGTAAGGAAGTACATTGAAATCAAAATTGAACAGAATGAAACAATAACACAATGTTAATTACAACTAAAATGATTATAATGGTATATTAAAATCAAAATAATAAAAAAAAAAAGATGAAAACTACTACAAAATTCTCTCTTTAACCCACCAATCATGTCATCAGTAAGGAATATGATCACTAACTACCTGCACTACATGATCTACTCACATTATAATGGCTCATTCTTACCCGTTTAAAACACGTAGCAAGTTAGTTGGGGAAATGGCTAAGTAACACATAAGTAAAAAGGAGTATAGTACTCATACACATATACATACATATGTTACTTGATGATAATAATCAAACCAACCATGTTTTACTATATATTAAAATGTACCAATAATCAAGAGGGTGACTTGCTAAGTAGAAAGAGCTTAGTGGATCACAACCCAATCAAGGGTAGGAGCTTAAACCAATATAAACAAAAACCATAGGAGGAGCCAAAGGTCACACCTAGGTCTTTTAATTGGGACCAAGCCAAAGAGGATTACCAATGGTCTGAGTCCTTAAGTGTGCACACCCCTATTAAAATTGCAACCTTATATAGAGTAGATCTAAAACAAACAAAAGTGGAATATATAAAACCGCACACCCCCTATTAAGAATGCAACCTTATATAGAGTAGATTTGAAATAAACAAAAGTGGAATATATAAAACCGTAACTAACACAATATAGATAGCCAGCACAAGCAAATCAAAAGCAGAATATATATAACTATAGTTGACCCAATATAGATAGTAAGTACAAACAAACATTAAGAGGCCACCCCTAAGGACCCTAGCCCATTCTCATCTTCAGCTTTATGTTTTAGTGTGTTACATAAGGTGATCATGTAACACAATTAAGATATGCAATTATATACACATTCCTATACATTCCTTAAATATCCACATTTCTAAAATTAGACACCTTCATTAAATTTATATGTATATAGATAAATAGAATAAGAGAGAGAATTTGGAAGTAGTGTTACTTAGAAGATACTCCTCACAGCACTAGCTTAGTAGCTTGTTAGCCCTATAATATAACAAATCTATTATTGATATTAACTAAGTACATCACATATATCTTATGTACGATAATTAATTTATTGTCCAAGTTTTATCCAATAATAAATATCTAATCTCCAAAATAGGGGTTGATATTTATATTGTTTTTTTATCCTTAACATATTTCTATTCCAAGTGATTGGTCGAACAAGTACTAAATCTATTAGTTTACCACTTAAAGATATAACATGTAACATAATTAATGAATAACATTAATAAATGTTGGTAAAAAAATATGAGGCCAAGACAAGGTAACTAACATGTTTATGGAAATCAATTCAACAGAAAGTTTTCATTACCTAAAGATCTACCATATGCATACTAGACAAATCAAATAATTATTAGTATTGAAGTAAAACACTATTACAACTATACAATCACATCTTTAGTTGTCAAGCATGGCTTCTTTTGGGTTAAATGTTTAATTATCTAGTAGTTCCTTTGTAGGCAATTATCTGTTAGTCAAAAGCATAAACTAATTAATCTCTTTATAAATATACATGACCTTGTACCCATGCTTGATGAAAATTTATTATAAAATCAAATTATGACCCACTTACTCTATGAGACTACATGCGCTCATGTATAGTTCTCTGTAAATTAATGAAAGTACACGTTAATATAAGGGTCTTGCATGGAGTTAAATTAAAAGTGTAGAACCAAAGGAAATTTAAGTAAATTAAAAATAAATAAAACACTATAAATATGGCTTATATATATACTAGAATGGAATAATAAGCTATTATATATAACATTTACTCTTCTATTTTTTCTTTGTCTTTTTTGAGCCAGATATAATAGTTGCGAGATATGAATATCACACCAATCATCCGATTAATACATGTGATTGAACATTTAAATTATATACATACATACATACATACATAAAGGGTGAGGTTCACATGCAAACTTTAATTAATATACAAACATAAGAACCAATCTCATCCATTAGATCAAAATTTAATCAACATTCAAGATTTTATTAACACCAAACCAAAAAACTAACCCAAACCTATATCCAAACCTCCAAAACCATAAACTATAAAACCCTAAACCCTAAACCCTATAAACCCTAAAACCTCAAAACCCTAAACCCTAAACCCTCTAACCCCTAAACCCTACACCCTACACCCTAAACTATATAAACCCTAAATCCTAAACCCTAAAGCATCTAAACACTAAACCCTAAACCCTCTAAACCCTAAACCATAAATCTTCTAAACCCTAAACCCTAACCCCTATAAACATATAAACCTCTAAACCCTAAACCCTATAAACATCTAAACCCTAAACCCTAAACCCTAAACCCTAAACCCTAAACCCTCTAAACCCTAAACCCTAAACCCTCTAAACCCTAAACCCTAACCCCTAAACACTAAACACTAAACACTAAACCCTAAACCCTATAAACCCTAAACCTTAAACCCTATAAACCCTAAACTCTAAACCCTCTAAACCCTCTAAACCCTAAACCCTAAACCCTAAACCCTCTAAACACTAAACCATAAACCCTAAACCCTCTAAACCCTAAACCCTTAACCCTTAACCCTCCACACCCTAAACCCTAAACCCTATAAACCTCTAAACCTCTAAACCCTAAATCCTAAACCCTAAACCCTAAACCATATAAACATCTAAACCCTAAACCCTAAACCCTCTAAACCATATACCCTAAACCCTAAACCCTCTAAACCCTAAACCCTCTAAACCATAACCCTCTAAACCCTAAACCCTAAACCGTAAACCATAAACCCCAAACCCTACACCCCAAACCCTATAAACCATAATATACTAATCATATATACATTCATTTAGTTATACAATATGAGAAGGAAAACAATCTTCCATGATTCAAAATTTAACAATTTATTAAATTAAATCTCATACAAGCTTGGAAAGAAACCTTACACTATCATCTAAACTACAACGAAAAGCATAAATGACTAATACCTTCATGAAGTTGAATTAAAATTTACATCCAACTCAGGCCTTTCATGCCAAAAGTTGTCATCCATATAAAAAATTAATAGCGCCAAAACCATACAAGTCTCATACAGAGCATAGACAAGACGGGACACACGGGAACAAATACAACACAACATAATACTAATAGCAAGGGAGTACAGAGCACGCGGCCATTTTTGTGAACCTTAATTCAGATAAAGATGTTGGACCACCTCCTCCCTCACATTTCATTACATACGACCAACTGCTTGCCCGCCTGCCTGCCTTCCAATCATCAACCATGATATCATCATCCAAATTGGCTTACTAATAGCCCTCTCATCCAAATGTTGATAGAAAAAAAAAATTAACTCTATTGTCGATGACATTCGCATAAGAAAGCGGAACAAAAAAAATAGAGAAAAAAGAATTTAATCCTAAGGCACCATCTACATCAATGAGGGGAACAACCAAATCAAACTCAAGGAAAAACACAATACTCAATTTCGTTATAATTATGAAAATGCCAATTGACCCTCCGACCATAAACACAAAATAAAAAATCGAATACCTCTGTCCTCCTGCTCAGGTCGCAATGCCACCGCTTCTCCTTGTCTCCTATGTGGTAGTGTAGTGGTGGTTGAAGAATGGAGGAGCTCTACTCAGGTCGTGATGCCGCCGCTTCGATTGTCTCGTGTGTGGCAGTATAGTGGCGGTTGAAGAATGGAGGAGCTGAAGTCTGGTCGAAGAGAACAGCGGCTGAGCTCGTCTATTGGTGTACAAAGCTCATCAAAGTAGAGGAGGAGTGGAAATTAAGGGAGGTCGGGTACTTTGCTCAATTTTTCAGTAGATGGGAGAATCAGGTTGGAGAGATGGATAAGTAGAAATGGTGAGGGGGAGCTAGAGAAACGGGTGCGATGGAGAGGGAGAGAGGTGCGATGGAGGGAGCGAGGTACCATGGAGGGAGAGAGGTGCAATGGAGAGAGAGAGAGAGGCGCGATGGGGTCTGGGGCTTGGGGCGAGTTGGCAAGGTCGAAACAGAATGGGTTGGGGTAGAGGCTCGACGAAGAAGGCCGTGTTTTTATCTTACATATATTTATGGCCGTTAGATCTATTTTAGATCCAATGGCTAGTAATTGTTCCTACGTTTGTACAGATAGATAGGTGTGCACATGATTTAGCTTCTATATATATATATATGTATGTATGTATGTATGTATGTATGTATGTATATATTTATATGTATATATACATAAACATATATAATCATTGTATCGACCAAATAATTCAACCATTTAGCCCCTACTACACTCAAAGAAAAGAAACAATTTATTGGGCTAAAAATTCAATTAGATATCAAGGAAAGATTGTTACCTTGCACCAAAACTAATTGACTACAATGTGGTTCTATGACAACCCTTTTTCCACAATACTCTTTTTGTTTCTCTCACTCTTGTTTTATATATACTTATAAATCATTTACCTACTTATCCATTCATATAGCATACAAAATTTGTAAGGATTAATATATGGTATATAAAGGTAGGAATATAAAAGGTTAACTTAGTTACTTATAACTGTAGGGATTTTAGGAATATAAAAGGTTAACTAAGTTATTTATGACTGTAGGTATGTCGAAGGTTACATAATTAATGTTAATTAATTATTTTTTAAGTCTAAATTATTTAATAAGCTAAAGGTAAATGTAAAATTACCAAACTAAATTTGACATAGTGAGATATACAATAATATTATTGTTTATTATAACTTTATGCCTAACACATTATTTATTTACTCCCATAACTTCCATTATTAATTATTAATTAATTAGATAGTTAAAATAACTAGGCATTACACTAACTATAACCCTAAAATATAAACTCTACAAACCCTATACCATAACATAAAGCCTAAAGCCTAAACCCTAAACCTAACCCTAAACTCTAACCAAAACCCTAAACCTAACCCTAAACTTCAAAAACAAATTATAATACCCCACACTTTTGAATGATGGTTGAAAAAGAAATTAAATTAAATTTTGGACCTTTGATTTTAGTTTAATTTTTTGATTTGATTTGGAATATATTTTGTAGTCATGTTGAAAAATAAATTTTATTGAGTTTTACTTGTAAACTCATCAACTAGTTCCCTAAACTGCTCTACTAGTTTTTCATTATAGCCAAGTTAAAATCCTTGACCAAACTGATCGATTGATTTGGGAATTCTATTTTTATAGAGATTTAGCCTACATCAAGTAAGTAATTATTGCTCTTAATCTGCTTAGCATGTGTTCCTACATGAAAGGTGACATATTTTTTTTATTGATATATGTTGGTATGAAGAAATGTAGTTATATGCATAAATTTCCTACTTAAAGCACATAAAGTGAATAAAGAGGACGAAAATCGATAAAATAGGCTATGATGATGTTATGGTAAGAAATTCATAATAATTTTGTTGGAAATGTGTTAGTTGATGGTGATACATATGCTAGCATGACTAGAAATGATTTTTATACAAGAATCTACATGAAATTTATGGTTTGATGGCGTGTTAAGGTAAACTGACTGATCGGTAAGGTCAAATCAATCAAATGGTTCCTAGATTATTCAACTCATTGACCTAACCCATCGATTGGTACGCTTGTAGAGACCTTGATCTTACTCTCTTCTTAAACCCATCGATCTATTCGGTAAGGATGATTGACTAGTCTTGGAACACTCTACTAGTTTGCCCAAATTGATTAACCACTTTTAAGGAACCATGGTCTTGCTAGGTCAAACAAACCGACTTGTTAACCTAAACTGATTAACTGGTTGATGTAATTGACTAGCTAGTTGGGCTAGATCGATCGATTGGTTCGACTAGTTTATATGATTTTTTTCTTTGTGTTTTGGTTATGTTTGGGAGTTATGTTTGGGAGTATACCATGAATTTTAATGGGGATAAAAGTATAGATTTTAGCATGGAATATTGGTATAATTAAGGGCTTAAAATAGAACATATCTTATGACATACATTATGAGAATGTAAAGGCTAAAGGTGCACTTCACTTATGATAAGTGATAATATGGAGACAAGAGTAATGAAAATTAATAAGGGTATGATTTAAAACATATGGTGGATATAACTAAATTTGTCCGAGGGTAGATCGATAACCCACATGGTTAGGAATAATGGAAAGAAAAGGCTTAAAATGGTTTAATATGGGAATTCACCTTTATTGCTTGTATTAGCCTTTTATGATCACCAATCCTTGTGAATAAAATAAGTCGAGTTGAGTATAGTTCTGGGTTACCCAATCATCGATTAGCTACCGGGGGTTAGTCTGCCTTAGGGCATTTTGGTACCTTCGATATAGGATCCTTAGAGGTCCTGGTGCCTTACCTACTCTATACATTGATGATGTACTAAAGGGTTTGGTTACCTAGGTGTTGGCTTTGACCTAGACTTATGTCTATATTGGTTGGCTTCAATCTGGATTTATGTCCATTTTGGTGATTGGCTTTGGCCTGGACTTATGTCCACTTGGTGATTGGCTTCGGTCTAGAATTTATGTCCCTTTTTGGATAAGATTCCAATATTAATAGTCCATAGCTCGATAATAACAAAATATTGTGGTAAATACTCATTAATAATTGTAAATGATAATTAAATTAATG
This sequence comes from Tamarix chinensis, assembly GCA_030549775.1. NCBI lineage: Eukaryota > Viridiplantae > Streptophyta > Magnoliopsida > Caryophyllales > Tamaricaceae > Tamarix > Tamarix chinensis. The sequence goes on along the minus strand of CM060179.1, from coordinate 64,955,503 downwards.
GTTAATAGTTGGCTATGAAATGGAAGTAATGATATGGTTAACCAAATGGTTAAAGATGGTTTATGCATTTGATTAAATGAATATGGAATGGGATATTAATTGAGGTGATTGGCCTAAATCTTACATGGATAAATAGATGGAACATCTTAACAGAATTGAATATTGGAAATAACCCTAGGGGTTATTGGATTACTCTCTGCTATTGTTCATGCAAGTGGTCATATAAAAGAGCTATGATTTCCTAAGCATGATGTTTTTACTATGATGATATTCAATATGATTGTATGTGCTATGAACCCTTACTTATATGCATAAATTCCTACAATGATGCATGTCGAATATGATATTTATGAATAATAAATTAGCATACTTGTATACATTGAGGGAGAAACTTGACTTACTAAATATGTAGCATACTAATGTGCTTGTATGCTTAGTCACCTACTTATTCCCATGAGTAGAGTACCATGACCATGTCTTTGGGGATGGCCAATAAAGGATCTACCTTAGTTGGGTATAGGCTTATGAGCATGTACATCTGGAATATTTTGGTGGGGTTTATGGAAGACCATGGTATTTGTTTTGGGCCTCATCTGCTAACCAATGTTTTATATTCTATACCTATAGTATGTATTCTGTAACGATTTGATTGGAACCCATTAGGGTTACTTGCTGTAAACATTTTGGAATTTTTTCAATTAAAATGTTATTTGCGGACTATATTGTTTTAGTGTTTTGTCGATTTAGCCTTGTATCTGATATGGGGTAGACAACAAATGTCTAACCTTAACACCCAATTTTTCTAAGTGTTTTTTTTTGCAAAATTTTTTAACAAAATATTTCAGTAGTGAAAATAGGTGGTGTTACAGAAAACCTAAACCCTAACTACAAAAAAAAAACACTAAACCTTAAACCCTAAAAAATACCAAAACCCTAACCCCAAGGCCTAGTCCCAAACACTAATCTTATCTCTTATGAACCTAAGTGAAAAAAATTCTCATATAGTCTTAATACTTACAGTAATTCATTAGATATTTTACCCTTTTGTAGGTGATATAATGTCTCGCTTACCTTTCGCATACTTTTCAGCCTATTTTTTTATGTCTCTTATAGAAAATATTAGGTACGATGTGAGATGGATACGTGATGAGATAGGATACATGTTCGAGAGGGGGTTGTATGCAAGACCATAAAAGTTTAGGTTGTACCATATTTTTCATATTTTGCCGCAAAGTCAACTATGGTTATGGGTGGGGGATTGTAACACCCCCAAATTTACTACTGAAAAATTTCGTTTAACTTAAAAGTTTTAGCGGAAGCGAAAGAATTTAAAACTGTAAACTTGGGGGTATTACCGCCACACTTAGTACCAGACCGGTTCATTCTACCGTTCCGGTACTAAGTGCTAAGGCTAAATCCGATCATCAATAAGCACAAAGTATCATAAAACGCAAAACGTCATTATCATAAATCATTAATAAGATATAAGTCCAATAGAAGTTTGAATACGCTTTAGGATTACAACCCCATAATATTTTTGTTTCTTTTAAAACATGAAGCGTAATACAAAATATAGCTAACAAAGCAATTCCCAGAAAGGGTTAGTATCCGGATCACCTACTCACTCAAGTCAAGCCTTCCACCCAAATTAGTAATCGATGAAACCTGCATAGGAGGTCTGCTCCCCACCATTGGTGGATCATCACAGGACCCAGTCAATCAAGGTAGTATCAGTACGGGTCCAATACTGAGTAAGGATGTAGGTGCGCTAAGGCCAAGCATACAATCATACCACATAGCATACATAGCACATTCACATAGGCAACATGCGATAACACACAAGATAAGGCCTGAGTATGTTTCCGATGATTTATTCTTTATCCTCATTAATAATATGTCCATTTCACGCATATTCTTTAGTAGTCCATGTGAGTGCGAGAACCCCACTATTATAGCCGGTGGACCGGAAAGTATACACTCAGGGCAGAACGCTCCTGACCACTATTATTTGCCGGTGGACCGGTCTCCAGGGCAGAACGCTCCTGGCCACTATTATTTGCCGGTGGACCGGTCTGGCCCCGACTCACATGGTGTTTCACTGTAAGTACTTAGTGTATTTTCCTTATTTTCATTAACAGCATGTTCAATCCACACACATTCTTTAATAGTTCATATGATTGCGGGAACCCCACTATTATAGCCGGTGGACCGGAAGGTATATACTTAGGGCAGAACGCTCCTGACCACTATTATTTGCCGGTGTACCGGTCTCCAGGGCAAATTGTTCCTGGCCACTATAATTTGCCGGTGGACCGGTCTGGCCCCGAATCACATGATGTTTCGCTGTAAGTGCTTAGTGTATTTCCCATGGTTTAACTTACTTACTTCGGTTTGTCGAGCACGAAATCCCCCACTATTATAGCCGGTGGACCGGAAGTATACACTCAGGGCAGAACACTCCTGACCACTATTATTTGCCGGTGGACCGGTCTCCAGGGCACCCCGGCTCTTGGCCACTATTATTTGCCGGTGGACCGGTCTGGGCTCGGCTCAACAATCTTTCACTTTACATGATTAGTGTCTTATCTGTGTCTTATTGAATCACATCGCACCATTGACATGCATGCGGTTGATACTCTATCTCTTTTCCCTCTAGAGGGACCGTCCCATATTTTGAGACTCGCACCTCTTCTCATACCCGACATCCATCCCCCGTAGACTTAGGTAAAGTAGCATATAGTAAGACACAAACCCCAAGGATATAGGCCATCCCAACACATATGATATCGCCTCTGCATGTTCTCATCCCTCTAGGGTTCCTCCTCAGATACCCTAATCGGACCTATGTGGCCCAACTCTTTCTTACTTACCCAAACGCTACGTTATTCTCTATCTCACACCTCATTCTTTATTAGGAAATTCCCCAAGTGTATTTCTTTATCTCCCAAGTTCATATGTGACCAACAAAACCCTAGTTGGCCACTCAAACCCTAATCGACCACGCCAACCCTGGTTGGCTGCACCAAACCCTAGCACTTTACTTCTTCAACAAGTAACCTCTCTCCTTTAGAAAACCCATACTCATCCTTTATATAAGTGAATTCTCACTCTCAACCCCCTACTCCTTAGGCCATTAATATCACCGTGTAATCATTAATACCACCATACAACCCTAACACCACCATGCGAATCATAATACCACCATACCAACCATAATACCACTATACAAACCCTAATACCACCGTGCAATCATGATTACCACCATGCAACCATTAATACCACCATACAACATTAATACCACCACAAAATCATAAATACCATCATATAAACCTTAATACCACCATGCGAACCCTAATACCACCGTTACAACCATAATACCACCATACAACATTAATACCACCATGAAATCACAAACACCATCATACAAACCCTAACACCGCCATGCGAACCCTAATGCCACCATACAACCATAATACCACCATACAACATTAATACCACCATAAAATCACAAACACCATCATACAAACCCTAACACCACCATGCGAACCCTAATGCCGCCATACAACACTAATACCTCCATAAAATCACAAATAACATCGTACCACATTAATACCCCATAAAATCACAAATACCCCCATCCAACATTAATACCTCCATAAAGTCACAATACCACCATACGAACCCAAATACCGCCATAAACCATTAATACCATTATGAAATCATTAGTACCAACATGCGAGCATTGATGCCACCATTCAAACCCTAATCCCACCATACAAAATTCAAGACCCCCATGATGGTTCCCAACTCATAGTACCATTTATCCTAACATGCATGTCCTAGAGGGCCATAGCATAATACGTCGTAAACATCATACATATAAACGTCATGCTCATGTCATGGAAGCACAAACAACATACCTCAATCTCCAAGCTGCGCTACACATAAAACAATTTATCCACAAATCATACAATACATGACATAGCATGGCATACACAACATTCAACACATGAATGTCACACATAGCACAGGCCATTAGCATCGTCCTTACCTAAGGTGACGCCGGGCTTGGAGCACGCTCCTCTAACTCCTTAGGGCTTTGGTCGGGATTACCTATAAAAAGGGAAAAATGCTAAGTATTAGTTTCCCTTATAATTACTATCAATCCTCATTTTAGTTTAAGGTTAGGGTTTTTATTACTAAAAAGGGTTTTATACAAAAACTAGGGTTTTTACTTTAGAATTAGTATACTAAATATTAGTAGTTAAAAATATGTTTATTTATGATACTTATTGTTACACTTATTTTATTAAGCCCATTAGTTCCATTCTTGTAATACTAGTGTTCACTAGTCATAGTAAAATAGTGATAATAATAATATTTATAATAAGACCACTAATAGTGACACTTATGTTTCAAGTAATAGAACTCTAGCATTTTTTAGATTAAGTCTAACAATGGTGTTGGTTTGAAATAATAATATTATAAGGTCACAATATTTCAAGTAATTTATTCCTAAGGGTGATAATGATAATAGTAATAATGCTAATAATAATGATAATAATAGTAATAATAACCATAATAACCCTAGCAATAATAATAACAATAACAATAACCTAGTATGGTTAAGTATTAATAATAATAACCTTAGTAAGGTAATAGAGATAATAATAATAATAGTAGGGTTGTTAATATTAACACTTACAAAATAAACCCAAGTTGAGCATAATAGGAGTTAGGGTTCCAAGAGATGTTTGTATGGTAAAAATGATAACTTTAATATCAGAAGTCACAATATTAGAAATGATAATAATAATAAAAGTAATAATAATAATAATAATAATAATAATAATAATAATAAAAGAATAATAATAAGGATAATAGTAATAATAATAAGTATATTAGTATTAATATTAGTAGAAAATATTAGCAATTATATAAAAGGGGTATTAGGGTTTGGATGAGTGGATAACCACCTAGGGTCGGTGGTGGTTCGGCGGCAGCGCGTGGCGGCGACGGCGGCGGCGGTGGAGGAGGAAGAGAAGGGAAAAGATCAAGGTGGTGGTTAGATGGGAGGAGAAAAGAAGAAGTTTGAGGTGGGGGAAGAATCAGCAGGTGAAGGGGAGTGGAATGAGGGTGGTGGCGTGGCAAGGGGTGGCGGCGCGCGGCGGCGACGGCGGCGGCCAAGGGTGGTGGAGAGGGGTGGAAGAAGGGGGAGGAAGGAGGAGAGGGAGGCAAGGGAAGTTGAAGGCAGGGAAGGGTAGAGGGAGGTCTGCTGGGAATTTTGGAGGGTGGAAGAGTGGCTGGTAGCGGCGGAGGAGGCGGCAGGGGGTGGCGCAAGGCGGCGGCGGGCTGGAAGGAGCTGTTCGGGGTGGCGATTTTGCACGGTCTGGGGTGGCTCGTGCAAGGTAAATCGAGGGCTGAGGAAGGCTTGGTTGGATGGAGGGTGGTGCAAGGTGGGATTCTGGGCGGCGCTCGACCGGCGGCGTTGGGGGAGGGCGGCGGTCGACATGTCTGATGGGGCGGCGGCGAGAGGGAGAAAACCCAGGGTTTCGGGGCAAAAAAAATGAAAAGGGCTGATCGGGGCTGCCAATGGGGGGGGTATTTATAGGCCAGGGGGAAAACGACGAGAGGAAGGGAGGTGGCACGCGGGGTAGGGGTGCAGGTGGCCGGCCGATGGCAGGCGGTGCAGGTCTGCCATGGCAGGCTGGGTCGGGGACAGGGAAGAAGAAAGGAAGGAGAAGGGCAGGCGGAAAAGGGAGAGAAGGACTTGGTCGGGCCGAAAAAAGAAAGAAAGCGACGGGAGAGAGGCAGGGAAGGACGATCGGGTTGGTGGCTGCCGGCGAAATCGACTTGCAGGTCGATTTGCAGGTCGGGGGGGGGGCAGGTCGAAGAAGAAGAAGATGGCAGGGTGGACCGGTGGTCCAGGGAAAAGAAAAGAGGAGGGGAACCGGCCGGTTCGGCGTGGTTTATTAAGTCCGCAAGTCAAACGCGACGTTTCGACGTTATGGGCGACAAAGCGCCGCGTCGCGTTGCCCGTTTGGCAACGGCTATAAGGCCATTAATTGAGGCGCGGCGTTTCGACATTTATGAGGGTAAAACGCGGCGTATGGGGCGCGCAACAGTTGGCGTCGCGCGACGATGGGCCGCGGGCGGGAAGAAGGAAGGAGAGGCCAGGGCCTGGGCTCGTGTGCGAGACGGAGAAGAGGAGAGGGGTTTGGGCTGGTGGGCTGGCCCAGCCGGGGGAGAAGAAAGAAAAAAAGGAAGAGGAGGGAGAAAAAGGGAAAAAAAGAGGGGAAAATAGGTAATAAATAGGATGGGAAAATTAAATAAAATAACTTATGGGTAAATTGGGGTATTTTTGGGTTGTTTATTAATTTTAATATTTATGAAATATTAAATAAATTCCTTTTTGCTTATTTTAGACTATTTTAGATAAATTTCCTTAACCTTCATGCTAATTAGAGAAACACCCAAATTTTCTTCCAATTAAATTCTTTATTATTTTCCTCTTAATATACCTTAATTAACTCTCTAAATTTTAATAAATAAATTTATATAATTAATTTTCCTAATAATTCCTTATTTGGCCATAATTTCGGAAATTAGGATTTTGGGATATTACAGGGATAGATATACAGATTAATTTATACATGCTAATTTTCCATAGTCTAGGTTTATTGATATTTTATAAGAGAATATAATTATATTACAGGGGAATTAATTGTGATTGATAATGAGTGGAGGTCATGGCAAGGGATGCTACCAAGTATATAACTTTATTACCCAGATGACGGTTGTGAGTCTTTTCAAGAAGTGGGATTTTAGATGTTTCTATGAGAAGTATCGACTAGTGGATGATCGATTGTATTCGAGGTGGAACTATAGGTTGATATTTTATGTATTACAAATCGATAATATAATATTTTGGTTTATGTTTTGTCTCGTTAAGAAATGTAGTGTTTGTAGCTTTAAACAACTTTTTATCATGTACATAAAGAAAATATATCCTCGTGCTATTTAAATACATACATTTCAACTATCATTATTAATATATAGTGAATATGAAGATATGAAAAAGCCATAAATAGTTAATTAATGTTAGTTTGTCATATAGAGTAGATGTCGATTGTTAAAGGTTGGATGTTATTAAAGAATCGATTATTAAATGAATTTTGGAATGGGCTTCTGTCATTCCCAATGATGGCTAGACCTTGCGCTTGGAATGGTGATGGGCACATTCATTGTCCATGTATGAAGTGTAATAACAATGTCGAAATTGTTTGAGGATGTTGAGTTCCATGTATTGAAGAATGGATTTATATAAGGGTATAACACATGGGTATATCATGGAAAAATAGAACTGGAGTTAGAATTAGTGCATACTACTGAGTCAGGGAGAGATGAGATGGCAAGTGTATTGGATACTTTGTTAGTTGCTAGTGATACCATGGATATTGATGGTGGAGATATTGATGCCCCTTCAGATTATGACTTCAACAATAGATCCGATTCGAAAATGAGAAGATGGAGATTTTATTATATCCTGGATGCAAGAAGTTCTCATCGTTGAAGTTTTTGGTTTAAGTTAAAGCATCATAAGGTGTTGAACAAGTGGCCTAATAAGTCATTTGATTGACTTCTAAAATTGCTAAAAGAAGCATTGCTACATGGAAATAAGTTACCCAAATCACATTATGAGGTAAAGAAGAGGATCAGAAAACTTTGTTTAGGGTATAAACCAATTCCTGTATGCAAGTATGATTGTGCTTTATACTAGAATGAAAATGGTAATTGAGATATTTGCCCTATCTATGTTACTTCTCGTTGGGTGGATGAAGCCACAACCACAAAGAAAGTTCCACATAAGATTGTGCGATACTCTCCTTTGATAGTAAGGTTGAAAAGGTTGTATGTTTACAGACATATAGCTAAAGATATGAGATGGCATTTGAAGGTGTGTTCAAGAGAACTGGGTGTATTACATCATGTAGTTAATATAGGAGCATGGAAACATTTTGGTGCAAACCATCCAAGTTTTGTGGAAAAAACTCATACTGAAATGCCCCGAAAAGTTCTAATTTTAAATAGTATATTTAAATGAAATTTATTATGATAGTTAATTAAATATAAATTATTTGATTAAAATAAAAGGAAATTAATTAGGACAAATTAAGAAGAAACTTATTACTATTTTTTTTATTAGGAGAAATTTGGGTATTTTAGCTAGTTAAGGATTTTATTTTATAAATTAACAAAATAAATTATTTTATTTAAAATGAGGAGGATAAAATAGTTCCAAATTAATATTATTTTTTATAAATAATTTAATGGAAGAAAATTAGGGTGTTTTGCTAATTAAAATGGAATTTATGGAAAATATTTTAAAAACCCGGAACTAGCCTAAAAAGGGAATTTAATATTTTTGTTAAATAAATATTTTATATTAAATACCCAAAATATTCTAAATAATTTATTTAAACCCAAAACCTTATTTTCTTCCTTTTTCCTTTTTCCTCTTTCTTTTTCTTTTCTCCTTTTCTTTCTTCCTCCTTCTTCCGCCGATTGGGCCAGGCGCTGCCCAATCCTCTTTCCTTTTTCTTCCTTTCTTCTCCCGCGACCCAGCGGCGCTGGCCTTCTCCCTGCGTGCGCCCGGACGCGGCGTTTTGGTCGATTTTATGTCGAGACGCTGCGTCTCGTTAAGTGAGGGCCTAACCGGCGCGCGAACCGCCCGGTTCTCCCCTTTTCTTTTCCTTCCTCGACCGACCGGCCCACCTTCTTTCTTCTTCCTTCTCCCTCCGTCTTCCCCCGACGCTGCAATGAAACCTTCGACCCCATCAATGGCCTCTTCGGCTACGGTGATTAATACCGGTCGTTTCTTGCCTCATTGTCTTCCTCTTAACTCCAGTAGTAAATCGGCATAATTATTGGACGTTGAATCTCGCTCGTTTCTTCTCCTCAACCTCGCGAAAATTCGAAGCAACCCAAACGATGGCCGATCAATTACTGCCACCGGCCACCAAATTCTTGCACTTATTACCTCCCTATCGAGCTTCAACACCCTATTATACCATTCACCATCTATAAATAGCCTAGTTGTAGGAGTTTTTGGAGTTTTTCTCCCCCGAAAACCCTAACCAGGGGCTGGCAGCCACCATGACTTCAGACGCTTCCCCTGCTGCTTATATTCAACCTCCACGCCACCGAAGCATTCCAATTTCTTCCCTGAAAATTTTTTTAGATAACTAAACCATTTTTAACCTTCGATTCCTCCTGTGTAGGCCTCCATAGTCGTGCCAAGTTTGCTTCTCACCTCGTCAGAATTTTCACCTAGAAAACCTTAAGCCGCCGTCCTCCGCCGTTTCCGCCACTTTTACTGCCCTATGAACCACCCAAAAACTCCCTCTAATCCTCCTCTACCGAATCAAAACCTTATTTTAATTTTTCCCCTGCTCCTTCTCTCTTTTTCTTCATCTTTTTCCTTTTAGATCATTTTTCCGGCCACCTCCGTGAACCACCGTCGGTACCGTCAGTGCCGCCCATTCCTGCCGACTCAAGGTGAAATCCTAGACCTCCTTAGACATTATTTACTAATTATTGTAAATTATTCCATTTTTATTTTATTTAATGGTAACTATTCGAATATAATAATAATTTCCTTGCGATTAATATTATTATTATTTGATATAAAATTTATGCAGAGTTGTACTTGCAGGGTGGAGAATGCTAATAAAATAATTTTATTGTTAGTTCCGAATTTTAAGATATTAATTGAATTATTATATGATTATTATCATTTTTCTTATTATTATTAATATTATAATTATTAGAATAATTATTATTAACATTTTATTAATTATTCTGGAAAATCTTAGGCCCTAATTTTGTATTAACATTCGCACTTATGTATTTTAGTATTATTATTCCTATTATTCTTATAACCATTAATAATAATATTATCATTATCTTTATTATTTCAATATTATTATATATGTTATTAATTTTATTATTAATATTAACAAATAGTAGGTCATTAGTTATAAGTAGGGTCGAAACCCCACTTTAAATTTTAAAGCTTATATATTATTGTTATTATTATTATTATTATTATTATTCTTGATATTATCTTTATTTATAATATTTAGTTATTATAGAATTATTATTATTATTATTATTATCTTTACTCATATTATTTTGGTGAAGGGCAGAAACCCTTATATCTCCTTTTTTATTTTGAACTGCCTTAGTTTTATTATTAATATTCTACTAGTATTTGGTAGAGTCAATTCTAATATAATAATTTTTAATTAAAAATAAGGTCTTGGGATAAGTTAGAAATGATAGCATTCTTAAGAGAAAACCTAATCCTAGTATTTTTCCCATAGTAGGTGAGCCCAACCAAAGTCCTCAAGTGGTATAGGAGCGTGCTCCAAGTCAGGTGACGTTTTAGGTAAGGGGTGCTAAGGCCATACTTGTATTATGTGATTTTATGCTATGCATGCCATGTGATGTTAGTTATAGTGTATTTCGTGTGAATGTTGTATAATTGTTATTAATATAGCATGATTATGGGATTGAAGTATGTTGGTGTGGATAAATGGTGGCATGAGAATCATATGTACATTGATGTTGTTATTGTTGTATAATGTGGTTTCAAGACATGCATGATGTGATTGTAAAAAATTGATGGAGTTGTAAATTATTGATGAGGTGGCTTGGTGATTAGGGTTTTGCATGAGGATTAGGGTTTGCATAAAAGTAGGGTTTCCATGGAAAATGGGTTGCATGAGAGAATAGGGTTTGCATGGAAATATGTTTTTACGTGGAGTTAGGGTTACATGGGAGCTAGGGTTGCATAAGAGTTAGGGTTCTGCATGGAGTTACATGGGAGCTAGGGTTGCATAAGAGTTTGGGTTCTGCATGGAGTTACATGCAGCTAGGGTTGGCATAAAATAGTATGGTGTTAGTAGTTTGCATGAAATAGTAGTGTGATAGAGTTTTACACAAAAGGGCATGGTGTTAGGGTTTTGTGTGAAATGGTACGGTATTAGAGGCTTGCATGGAATGGTATGATGTTAGGGTTTGCATGGAAGTATGGTCTACGTGGAGTTAGGGTTTTACATGGAAGTTAGGGTTTTGCATGGGTATTAGAGTGTGTCATAACTAACTATAGTGGTGATGATTAACTAAGGTTGGAGGGGTCGACCTAAGATGAGGAGTAAGCATGGTGGGTGGCTGACGTGCAAGTCTTGATGATTTCTAAATAAGACACATAAAATATTAATTACGTAAAGTGGAAGATGTTGAGCCGGGCCCAGACCGATCCACCGGCATAATAGTGGCAGGGAATGTTTTCCCTCGCGACCGATCCACCGGCTAAAATAGTGGCAGGGCATGTACCCTCGCGACCGATCCACCGGCTATAATAGTGAGGGATACTGAGCTCAACAAACTAAACTATATGTGTTGTTAAGATATGAGAAGACACTAATTACTTACAGTGGAACACCGTACGACAAAGGGGCCAGACCGATCCACCGGCATATAATAGTGGCAGGGTATGTTACCCTCGCGACCGATCCACCGGCATATAATAGTGGCAGGGCATGTACCCTCGCGACCGATCCACCGGCTAAAATAGTGGGGTTCCCGTAATCGTATGGATTTGATAAAGAATATGGTGTGAAATTAATTTGATAAAGGATTAATGAAGTAATTAATTTAAACTATAAGTATTATTTTGGCATTTCCACCTGTTCGTTCTTTTTGCCTTTACATTATTTTTGATGATTATGCCTTTTATTATTCTGCACGGGTTATGTGTTTATGTGTTGGCCTTAGTGCTCGGTTACCTTACTCAGTACGTAGCATACCGATCACCCTTTCCATGGGTGTTGCTCATTCCAACGAGTAGAAGGCCCATCTGATTTCCTGCAGGTAGGAGATATGTATTATGATGCTATAGATATCTATGGGACGTCTAGTGGGGACAAGTGATGATCGGGCTGGATCGATTATCAGAGTGACGTGGCCGGTTTTCCTTTGAATTTATTATTACTATCTTATCTATTTATGACTAGTACTTTCGAAACTACTTCATTATTGTAGTTATTTTCTCTTTCCTGAAAAACTACCCTCGTATTCGGAATTGAATAAAGACTTGTGCGTACCTGATTTCCGTATCTTTGATTTTGGACTATCCCTTAATGTTTACTGAGTTGTTTTTTTAGCCTTAGCACTTAGTATTGGAACGGTAGGAGTGAACCGGTCTGGTACTAAGTGTGGCGGTAACATTTCCAGAATTTACGGTTTAAGTTATAAGTATTAAAAATATGTAAATTTTGGGGTGTTACACATACTGTATGATTAGGGCTAGAATCAGATGGTTTTAATATGTTTGGCTTGAGCTCGAAGTATGGTATATGGCTAGTTATAATAACTATTTATAACTTACCTTCGTGGTGGTGTATAAAAGACCCATTCTTGATGCTCACTTTGTTGATTATTGGTCTGAGTTCTCCTAGGATGGATATTGATGTATTCCTCTAACCAATAGTAAATGAATTAAATGAGCTATGAATGTTAGGGGTTGATACTTGACAAGTGATTGTATGACTTAGAGAAAGTACAATATCAAGTTATCCTGCTTCTATGTAAGTTTGAACAAATATTTCCTCCGACATTTTTTAGTTTCATGGTTCACATAATAATGCACTTACCAGAGGAATCAAACCTTAGTGGATTGTGTATGGGAGATGGATGTATCCGATTAAAAGGAAATTAAAGGATTTGAAGGAATATATCAGAAATCGTGGGTGGCCAAAAGGTTCTATTGTTGAAGGTTATATGGCTCATGAAGCATTGAATTTTTGTTCTATGTACATACAAGGCATTGAGACAAGGTTTAACAAGGTAGAGAAAAATGAAGATGCCATTTTCAAAACCCTCCATCTATGAGTTTCTCAATCACAAGCTTGTTCTATTAGTAAGATAAAAAGGACCAGTGTACCTCTTGCTAAGTTCAGGAAGCTTGAATTGTATGTTCTAACAATTACCTTGAAATACAAATATATTTGGAGTAAGTACAACCCTACTATTACTTAATAATGTTCCTTTCCTATATATATATTGAAGGGATGTTAATATATTTTTATGTTATAGTGAACAAATGTCTGAGATTAGCCAATGTGGCAGTAATTTGGCTAATATCCAAAAGAAAGAATTTACCTATTAGTTTGAATCCGAGGTACAATGTATTATCATTAACAAATGCAATTGAGATATAATTTTAGGTGAAATTATATTATATCATAATAAGAATAAATGTATACAGATGTATTAGTTATGACGGAGTGGATTACTTGAATGTATTGAAAAATTATTTTCTTTATTTCAATGTCCATGAAGTGTGGCATCAACCTATCATGCATGTGTGATTAATGGAGTTAAATATTTAACTCATTGTAGAGATTCCTATAAAATAACATAAAACAGTGGCGTGTGTCCCTAGAGTTGATGATACTATTTTTTATAGCCAGCTGCACGAAATCATAGAATTGTCTTACTTTGATGATTTCTCTATTTTTTTGTTCAAGTTTAAATGGTTTGACACTGACCCTTGAAAGAAGAGAATCAAATGGGACAACAATATCATGAGTGTTTATATAGGGTTAGAATTGTATAAGAATGATCAATACATATTGGGATCTCAAGTAAAACAAATTTGGTATGTTGATGATCTATTTAATGGTTTGAATTAGAGGATGGTATAGGAAGTCAACCATAACCACATTTGGGATTTGAATGGTGATGATGAGGTTGATGTGGTGGATGTAGTTGATTCCACTTTTGTTGAATTCAATATTGGGGTCCAAGATGTTGATTCGATGGAGGCCACTAATGATTTGAAGGATGTCAACGATTAAATTAGAGGTGATAGCATGGAAGACGAGAGCTTGGGTTTTTTGGATTCAGATATGCATAGTTCCAAAGAAGATGAAAATAATTATAGTGATGATTTGATTATTGTTCTGATTAGTATGTATATGGTATTTAGATTTCTTCATCGAGTATTTTAGAACTCTATGTAATATTGTTGTTATATAACTTAATCATTTTGTGTTATGCAATGTTAATTTTTAATTAATGTATGCATATTAATATCTTGATGTATGGCATTATTAAATAATGATAAGATATATCTATGGCTTATTTTGATGTGAGATACCAAGGTGGGGATGGAGGCAATGATCCCCCTAAAGGTTCATGTCGATTGCTATCTAAGCATGAGTAAGATAATTATTATTTACTTAATATATTTTTTTATCTTACTAATATTGATTTCTAATAACTTTATTATTGCAACACCGTTGGAGAGACCATGGAAAAGGTAGGGAAAAGGGGAAAGACCTCAATCTCCATCGAGATTGGGTGGAATATGGAAAAATACCATCCTTATCCAATTCTTTATGGTCGATGGACCACACCACGCTGTAGGACCATGTGTTGGATAATTTAATAGGTGTGTGGAAAATGTAATTACTGAGATTCCACTATGATATAAGTCATGGAAAGAGGTCCCTCAGTAAGACAAGGATAAGATATTACCTAAGCTTGAGGTAATAATAATAAATTATAAACTAAAATACATATTTATTTAATTTTAAGAAGTATTTATTTTCTATTTTATTTTATAGAAATATTGTAACATGGATCTGTGGAGGTAAAGTGATGATTGGGATACAGTTATTAGAGGTATTCTACACTCATTTTAAGACATCTATACTAAAAAATCAAAGCTAAGGGGATGATGGATAATAACTGGAGGATAAATGAATTTGAGGAGGATGTATGGCAATGATGCCTTGACTTCTAGTCTTATAATAACATGAAGGTAATTTTTTATTTAAGTTATTTTTTTTTAGTGGATATATGTACAATATCAAAATGCAAACCATAACTTCACTTCATTTTTTATAGGCACGATAAAAAAAGAACAAAATCAATAGGAAACTTTTTGTTGATCCTAGTCTCCATGGTTCAAGACCTATCTCCATATATTGACATGAGAATGTATATAATATCATATTTTAATGATATTTTTTTATAATGTTATTATAATATTACTAACTTTTGTTTTACTAAAATGAAAGGCTTATTTACAAACCCAGCAACTGCCATCAGAGATTGAAACTTACAAAGATTTGCACACAAGAAATAAGGAGTGGATCTCTGATAGTTTAAGAAAATGTTATGTAAGTTTTTTATTTTATTGTTATACATTAGTATTTTATAAATTATTCTTAAATAATTAATTCTTAAAATTTTAATTGTAGGACAAAATGGTTCGCCTTCGTGAGCATGCATATCAAAGCCAAGCAACATTAGAGGAAGGTTCGAGTAATGAACCACAATTAGTGAATGAGATTACCATATTCAATGTAGTTTTGGGTTGGTGTCGAGGTTTTAGGAAAGGTGTTGGATGAATAGTATCAAGCTCTTCTTTGTTCAGTGTTTCTATCTCTAATCATGTTCCACATTTTTAGCTTGACAAGTCTCAATCTACTGCTACCCAGCCTGATCCTATAACTGGTCAAATATTGGAGTTGGTTCAACGCCAAGATGCTAGGATGAATCGCATGGAGGGATGCACAGATCATAGAATACAATACATCCCTTCTCAGCCTTCTCAGAATGAAGATGAAGATAATGATATTGTTGCTGGATTATATTAGTTTTTTTAGGTACACTTTGGTGTAGATGTAGACAGGACAATATTTTACATTATGTAAAACATTTGATATATTTAAATTTGTTTTGTTATAGTTATATTTTGAAATATATTTTAAATAGTATATTCCTTTTTTTACTCATATATTAATGATTAAAAATGATGTATTAAAAAAATGTCATTGCTTTAAGCAGCTACAACTATGACACATGTCGCCCCAAAAACAATTTTACATTTCTTTGGTAAATTTTTTATATAAGCCGCTGCCATAAAGGTTTATAGCCATGAGGTAAGGTCACTATAAAATTCAAACATTCAAAATTTTGAAATATGTTGATGCAGAAAACATATATTACAATGCCATATTGCCTCTATAAAATTCAAAATTTTGAAAAAGTCAACAAAAATTTCAATTAAGTTGTTACCATATATAATTTTAGTGATGTCTCTTGTCATCCTAGTAAAACCTATAGCGATGAAAAATAAGTCATTGCTATACAAATTTATAGGGAAAAATTTATTGCAATGATGTGTTAGCAACAAGTCATCGCTACAAGTCAGTAGTGACAACATTCTAGATTTGAGCGATGACAATTGTTGTCATTATACGCATTTTTTCTTGTAGAGAACTAAGTGGTTATTTATTTGGAATTAATATTAGAGATAAAATAGAGTTTTAGGTCATCATCCTACCATCAAAGTAATTAATTTAATCAAATAACAGCTAGTAGTACTTTCATACCCCATTTTCAAAAATCTTGATTGTAAGCAGGTCGATATATTACTATTATAATGACATATTAGATATACAATTGAATTTGGTTAAAATAAAAACATGTTCAATGAATGTTACGTACAAATGTTGTAAGCTATGTTATATGCATAGGTAATATGTTATATGATTTACATACGCATGTCTAGGGTTTTATTGGGGTGTGAATTCTTATCATGTTATGATTTGAGTGTCATGAAAAATATATTATTATTATTAGTGCATGATAGTTACGGTTACTATAATTTGCATGAAAGCACATAAGCTTGATTAGGGTCAGCTGATGATGATTTCTATTCTCATAACTTAGTGCTACATTTATAGGGTTACTAGTCATTGCATGAACAGTGGAACATATAGTTAATTTCCAAAATGTAAAGATCATGTACGTGTTAAAATAAAGTGATTAATTATCTTTTAGATTTTTCATTACAAATTTTTTGCAATAAAATATTTTGTGCACAAAGGAATAAAATGAACCAATTAGGGTTATTTTAAGGGCATCTTGGCTATTTACCCAATGTATCTTTTGAGAATAATTGAATATTAGGTCGACCTTATATTTTTGATAAGTTCACCTTAGTGTTGAATTATCTTGGCATAGACTGATGACTTGATGCACGAGCATCCCCATTACACCATTACATATTAGCTACCTGTCACCATAAACTTGAAGGTCCCAACAACCTTCTAATTTAGGAAGGACAACACTAAAGCTACACCTCAAATCCTAGCCACAGACATGAGAGATATGAAAGCCATGAAATTTAGTAATTAGACACACTGATTTTTTTTGCTTTCTTTTACAACAAAAATGCAGCCATCAACCTACTGTAATCCCCCAAAAATTTCGAAAATCTATATTTTAATAAATAAATTTATTTGAAATAAAATTAGCCTGTAAAATTATTTATTTTAATTATTTTATAGATTTTAGAGTATGTAAATTTGGATAAAAGTATTTAATAAATTAAAAATAAATATTTTGCTATTTATCATATTATTTTATTTAAATAATTTTCCAAAACTAATATTTCACCAACTTTATCCTTTTCAAACTAAAATATTAGATTATAATAAATTAAATTATTGAATTAAATAATTTACCAAGAATATTATATTTTACGATTTTATAAATTAAATTGAATCATTTTTCCTATTTTTCCATTCCCTTTTTGCCCTTTTTCCGTTTTTCCCTTTCTTCTTTTATTTTTTCTTTTTTTTTCTCTTCCTCCCTCGGGCTGCCTCGCCAGGCCAGCCCTCTCCCCGCGCATTGGGCCTTCGGCCCGTCTCTCCCGCCTTCTCCCTCTTCTCCTTCGCGCACGCCCGACCTCCAGCCCAAACGCCCCTTTATTTTCTTCTCCCTGGACCGGCAGGCTCCCTTCTTTTTCTGCGCCGGTCCAGCCGCCCCGTCCCTTTCTTCTTCTCCTTTCTTCCTCCTCCCATGCCCGACTCTTCTGCCATTGTCGAGCGCCGACTGCTACCCTGCACCTGCCACCACCACCTGCTCCCTCTCCCTCTCTCTCTTCCCCCGTCATTTTCCTTCCCATTTTGAGCCAAACCGGCCCTTGGACCACACCCCGCGTGCCCCGGTTCTTCCCTTCTTCTTCCCTCTTTTCCCCTGCCACCCGACCAGCTCTGCCACCATCTGCAGCACCGATCGCCGACCCCTGCCCCTCTCTTCTTCTCCCCTTCCTTTTCTTCACCACCCCAGCTCCCTTCTGCCCCACTTTCGAGCCTTTTCTCCTTCCCCGAGCTCTCTCCTCTCTCCTTCCTTCTTCCCCATTTTTCTTCCTCGTTTTTTTTATCACCGCCAGCCTCCGCCGCCTGAACCACCAAGCCCAGTCCCTGCGCCGCCTTCTGCCACCGCCTACTACCACCCTGCACCACCACGCCGCCCCTCGAGCCCTACACTTCCTCCCTTCTCCTCCTCTTCCTTTTTCTTCCCAGTTTTTCCCCTTATCGTCAAGCCACCTGCAACCGCCTCTACCGCCGCCGTCCGGCCACCTCTGCCGCCACCCAACCCACCGTTCGACACCCTGCAACCCCCTCTACAACCGCCATCCATTAGTTGGCTGAAAACAGCCCTTGAACCCCTCCATTTTCCCTCTCCTTTTCCTTCCTTCACAACCCCTTTCCCTCGACCCTCCTCGGCAGCCAACTTCGCCGCCTTGCCGCCGCCGTCTCCGCCGCCCTATGCCGCCGTGAAACCACCCTTAGCCTCCACCTACACCCCCTCTTCACTTCTGTACCATTCCCTTGCCTTAGAACCTCCCCTAACCACCTTCTTTTCTAACCTAAATACCCTAACCCGAAAATAATAGATTTTGCTTCCTTCACCCCCCTTTGAACCCTTCCACCCCTTATTTTTGCATGAGACTCACGCTGCTCATGCAGCGTGAGCTCCCCCTTGATTTTGGAAATCATTTAGCTAATTTTTAAGGTATAATAGTATTTTATGTCAAGTGTTTTACTAATTAAATTTTATAAAGTTTTATGCTTGGTTTCTTATTTCTAACATAAATATGATGGATATTATTTTTAGGTGTTGAGTTGCTAATTATGCTTGGTAAGATTTGATATTTTGCGGGATTAAGGTAACCGTTAATCCTCCCTTAAATATATGGAAAAACGCATGCTAGCACATTTAGGGTTTAGTATGATTTTATGCATGTTTTGTATGCTTAGCATGATATGTATATGGTTCTTATATTGTTTGATAAAAAGAAAAAGCATGATAACTTTTGTGCCATATGTAGGTATGTTAAATAAAGAAGGAGTTTGAATATGGACAGAAATGTTAAATACTTGTTTATGATGTACCATGTTGTTAATGCATGAATGATGTTATTGTTTAAGGGTATTTTAGTAATTATGCTTACGAGGTATATAAATCAATGTGTGTAGTTGCTAATGAGTATTATGTTGAAAAATGACAAGTTGGTGGACTTAGATGATAAAAATGAAGTATTAATATCATTATTTTATATAGCGTTAGTAAATTCATAAAAATGGTGAATAAAGGGGTTGAATGGAAATTTTATAAGTGAAAAGGGTATTTCGGTAATTTTATAAGTAAAAGGGTATTTTGGTAATTTAAAAATAAAGGGGTTAAATGATAATTTATAAGTAAAGGATAAAATTGTAGGTTGTGAGAAAGAAGGGTAAAATGGTAATTTTGGAAGTAGGGGTAAAATAGTAATTTTGGATGAAGGAGGGCATTATGGTAATTTTGGAGGTAGAGGGGCAAAATCGTAATTTCATAAGTAAAGGGTAATATGGTAAATTTTATAAGGGAATGGTGAAGTGGTAATTTATAAGTAAAGGGCAAAATGGTAATTTGAAAAAGAAGGGCAAAATGGTAATTATGTAAGGAAAGATAAAGATGGTAATCTTGGATGTGAAGGGGGTAAAATAGTAATTTGTAAAGTAACAGATGTATGGTGGTAATTTTCATAAATAAAAGGATATTATGGTAAAATTGGATGTAAGGGGTAAAAGGGTAATTTTGAAGTTAAGAGGATATTTATGGTAAACTTGGGAATAGGGGTAACTTGGTAATTATGATAACGATGAAAGATAATTTAGTAATTAAATTATGATTGTAGAAGGGCAATTGGATAAGTATGATACTATAGAAGGGTAATTTGGTAAATTAACCAATTAAAGGGCATTATGGTAATTTTAATAATGGAGAAGGGTAATTTAGTGAATTATCTAACTAAAGGGGCAAATCGGTAATTTAAGCGTCTAAAGGTTAAAGTGATAATTATTTAACCAACTAAAGGGGCAAAATAGTAATCATGATAATGAAGGAGGGTAATTTAGTAATTTATCCAACTCAAGGGCAGTTTTGTAATTATAACGAAGGAGAAGAGTGATTTGGTAATATAACCAACCAAATGGGAAATATGATAAGTGTAGTAATTATGAGGGGTGAATGGTGATCTAAAAAGTGTATGAGATAATTTGGTAATCTAAATTGGACAAAGGGTAATTTGGTAATTACGCAACCTTAAGGGTAATATGGTAATTTATCAAGTAAGGAATGGATACTTAGCAATTATATAAGTAAGGGGTTAAGGAGTAATTTGTACCTAACATATTGTTATGATTGTGGGACATTATAATATGATTCAAATAATACTGATTAACCAAGTAAGAGTATTTGATAATTAGTATGGCCTTAATGGTTTCTCTGTGGTATCCTGGATAATCATCCGAATAAGAGATGACTACTGATATCAGAATGATTGAAAGTGAATAAGTATCTGATTACCGTGCTTTTCATGATCACCTTAATTAAGACACTATTACTTAAAGTGAAAGACTTCGAGATCGGGAATGGTGACTCCTTAAGGGTCGCTACCCTAAGGACGTGGTTTAGTCCACGATTATTCTGGTATTTGCTGGTGTGCCTTTGTGCCCCAGCCAGGCCCTATATCTTACTCTTTCTAGCTCTACGGACCTAGTTAGAGGGTATGCATACTTATGGATTAGGTGTCCTTGTCGGTAGGGTACTGAGTTAGCTTTATGCACCAGTACGACCAGGGTACCTTTGCGTCCTTGGGTTCATGGTTGAAGGGTACTGAGTAGCTGATATGCACCGGTACGACCGGTGTACCTTTGTGTCCCGGGTTATCGATCTCCCATTCGAGGCAAATAAATATGATTGATGTGCTGATTAAAGAAAAGGAAAGATACTATTATTGAAAGTGGAATGTTAATGAGCCGGGCCCAGATGATTATGATATTGAGTACCGGTCCACCGGTTATAATAGTGGTCCAAGAGCGTGTTGCCCTGGTATGAGATATTGAGTACCGGTCCACCGGATATAATAGTGGTCCAGGAGCGTGTTGCCCTGGTATGTGATTATGAGTACCGGTCCACCGATTATAATAGTGGCCAGGAGCGTTGTGCCCTGGATGATGATTTTATATATTCCGGTCCACCGGCAATAATAGTGGGGGTCCCGAGCTCAATAAAATCGGTTATGTATGTGAATAAGATTATGGAAAAATACTAATCACTTATAGTGGAACACCATGTGAGTCGGGGCCAGACCGGTCCACCGGCAAATAATAGTGGTCAGGTGCGTTCTGCCTTGTGTGTTTATCTTCCGGTCCACCGGCAATAATAGTGGTCAGAGGCGTTCTGCCCTGAGTGTATACCTTCCGGTCCACCGGCTATAATAGTGGGGTTCTCGTACTCACATGGATATAAAATATGATATTGATGGATTAATGACGGAATAATGGCTTAAGGCCCGAATGTATTGATCTCACACTATGACATGGCTTAAGGCCCAAAGTATCGATCGTGACTTATAAATTATTATGTATGTTATTGTTATGCATGCACCTCATATTATTTATGTGTGTAGTTTGCATTATGTGTCGTATGCGGGCCTATCTTTAAGTGTGGTATTAAAGGGTTACTCAGTACTGTAGTACTGAAGGGATTCCCTTTATGGGGCCCCTGCCTATTCAATGGGCAGTGCCCTTGCAGGTTTTTCAGGTGCTACTCAAGTGGGCTACGGGAAAGAGAGTAAGGAGTTATCCGGTATCGTTAGGGTTTTCCCTCCTTCTTCGTTTAATTTCCTGGTTTTGATGTTATGTTGGTACTTTAACCACCATCGGTGGATTTTATTCCTGAAAACGATTTGATGAGCTACTCTGATTTAAGTATGTTGAAGTTCTTGCAATTTACTCTGATTTATGCATGTTGAATGTCTTTCGAATTGTATTTCATTTTCTTAGCCTTAGCACTTGGTACTGGAACGGTATGAGTGAACCGGTCTGGTACTAAGTGTGGCGGTAATACTCCCAAAGTTCACGTTTTATTTATCTGCTTCCGCTTATCTTCCTTTTAACTAACGAAATTTTTCAGTAGTGAATTTTGGGGGTGTTACACCTACCACCACAACCACTTGCATGCAACACTAGTGGGGGTCATTTTTCTAGAGCCGACCTACAAGAAAATAGAGACTAGGTTAGTAAAAGGGCAAGCTTGATATGTAGATTTATGGTAGCACTTTAAATTGTAATCCCACAATTTAATGTAACCCTTGTTGTAGGCTATGCTTACTAGCTTAGCTTTTGTTAAAATTAATGATGTAATAGATAGATTAGTAGTTGATTACTTACACTCCATCTCAAATTCAGCAACAACGTAGGGGCTCTAGAGGATGCACAATTGAGGCAGGTCAAGTTTGATGTAGGAGCATCTTCTTCATAATACTCTTCATTAACTACTCTTCATCCCAAATTAGATGACCCAAAAATTCTTCTACGTTTGGAAGGATTAAAATACGCTACACTTCTCCATTTTTATGTCTAAGGGATTCATACAAGCCATGAAACTTGCCTCGTAGCAATCCCCTCCTTGTAGCATAAATTTGAGCCAACTATGTAGCTATAACCCACCCTCAGCCACACTTATTTCATGGATTACTTTTTGAACCATCACTCTCAGCCCTTTCTGCCACCACAACAATTTGTAGGTAGCTTCAAGTGGGGACCACTGTAGTGTTGGCCAACAAGACAAGAGGTGAAAAAGACTTGGTAAATGTAAGGCCTACAAGTGCATGCTTATGGGAGAATTTTGAGGTTTAATCCATCACTTTTTTTATACTTTTGATAACCATTATTGTAGGTTGAGTTTGCTTGTTTAATTTATATTAACTTTAATCATGTAATAACTAGTATTTAGAGTTATTTCCTTACACTCTTTCCCCAAGTCATCTATAGGGATGGGCAAGGTAGTAAATAAATGTTCAAGGGTAGGGAAAACCATGCTTTGCCTAGTTAGAATTAAACTAGGATAGTTGCATCGATAGGTAGCTTGATAATTTAAGTATTAACCATCTTGTCTATTTAGGTGGGCATAGTTATACTATAACTAAAGGTTTAAACAACTATATAAGTGTAAGAAATAGTCAAATGAAGAAACTTTTGGTCTACCCACACCTCCTATTTTTTTTTTAAGTCAGACTTACCACCTTGGCTACTGTATACCTTTGTTGATTTGTGTTAAAAATTCTTGTCTCTTTCACCTTAAATGTTGTATTGCTTAAGTAATATATTTAATTATATGATCTAAGTATTACTTAGATCATATATTTCTCTCTTCATCTCCCCCTTTTCCATCCTTATTTTTTGTGGTCATATTTAGTCACCTTCTAAGATTTCTATGTTTAACCCAATTTCTTTCCACCATGCATCAAAGATGATTTTTTTGGGCTAGTTAGGATCGAACTAAACTAGTTGCATCATTAGATAACTAAATAGTTTAAATCCTGACCGGTCATACCTACTTAGTTAAGGCTTAGTTGAGTTGTAACTAAAGTCCTCCAAACCTTTAAAACTGTGAGAAATAGATGAATCAAGAAACTTTTGGTGTGCCAAAATTTCCCCTATTTTTGAGTGAAAACCCCATATACAAAGAGAGTGCATGATTTGGTTGATTTCCTTCAAAAATTATTGTTTCTTTTACCTAAAGTGATGAAAGGCTTAATTAGTTGATTTAAGTGTTTGAGCTGAGGGTCACTTAGTTCATATAACCACTTCTCATCACCTTCCTTCATCATATTTCATTTCAATGGTTAAGTCCTACCCACAAATTGAATCTAGCATAACCCAATTTGTATCCACCATGCATCATGACCTTAGAGTTTACCTTAATAATTAAAAATAAAAGGGAAAAAAGATTAACTATGGATATGGTAATTATTGTGTAGTATCCGTGATCAACTTATAAAATGTTAATATCTAACATGAAAGACCTCGAATTAGGAGTAGTGTCACCTATAATTTTTTTTTAAAAATTTAAGCAAAAAAAAAATGATAAATTTAAAGGATGCTACCACCACACTTGATACTAGATAAGTTTCCATCCACCATTCAAGTACCAAGTGATAAATTTGAAAACATACTATACACAAATCTAATATACATTTAGAAATTATAGTAGCGTGACAGTTAAGTTATAAGAAATAAAATCCACTATTAGTGGTTAGAGAATAAATTCATTGAAATAGGAAGTATAAGAGTTTTAAGGAAAACACCAAAATCTTTCGGAATAGTCCTACACTCTTAACTCAAGAGTAATTTGGAGTAACGCTTGCAAGCTAACCTGCAAATGCCATTGCTCATTAAATAAGTAGATGTCCACAAAAGTAACCCTTTAGTAATATGGTACTAAGTAATATTTTATATAGAACTAATATGCAGGGCTAACATGCAACACATTAGTTACCACACATCAAACTCACGAATATGACAATACACATATATAGACTGAAATACAATAATCATTACAATGACCACATGCATAAAGAATATATGTCATAAAGTATCATTCATTGAGGAGTAATAGAACTTACCAAGGGAGCATCCAAGTGATGCTCTTTATAGTATTTTTAAATAGCTAAGAACACAGTTAACCATGCACAACAAAACTCAACTCAAAGACAAGCCTATAGGCCCATCAAAACAACACCAAAACTCGAACCATCTTGGTAGGCCCTAAGGCCGCTATTATACCACATTAGAAGTTTATAATAGTTCTTTCATTATTAGTTAGACTAAAGTGATTAATTTAGATATTAATCATCTCTTGAATTATATCCACGTAGGTCTGAGGACCCCACTATTATAACTTGTGGATTGTTACACATCAAATAATCTAGGGTAGAATGCTCTTGACCACTATTATAACTGGCAGACTAGTATATATGATATAATATAAAGTAGAATACTTTTGACCACTATTATAACTATGGATCGGTACATATACTACACACGATCCTGACCTACGTGATGTTCCAATGTAATTGATTTTAATTATCACACTACCATTTTATTTAATACAGGGGAGATCACAAACGCATAGATACAAATGTACACTTGTTGTGCCCACACATAAGAGAAGAAAAATATGTAGGTTTGTAGAGCTAAATAGAGTCATATGTAAGGCCTTTAGGGTACACCAGCAAAATTCAAAATAGTTGTAGGCTAAACCAGGTCTTTATGGGAGTGACCCCTAGCCACCATTCTTAGTCTCGAGGTGTTTTATTTTATGTATTAGTATCTTAATTATGGAGACCATGAGAAAAACATTAATTACATACTTAGCAATTGTTATTTTTTTCCATAATTATGAAGTAACTAGAATCAGAATTATTTGTTAAAGTTAACTTAAGTAGTATGCTAAGGCGATCCTATGTTCAAACACTCATACTTTAGAATTCTCAAGATTAACATGTTGCACCTTCTTGATAAATGTGTCACAAATCACTTGATCATTACTTCTTAGTGATGAGGAAGTAAGATTCTTAACATATTTCTTAATCATGACTTCAAACTTTATTGGTTGAGGAGAAAAGATGCTGGATGGTTCTATTACAAGATGATCAATTTCCTCCTTAGGTGAGAGGATATATTTGTTTAGATCAACCTCAACACTCCAAGGAGAGCTTTTAGCAAAATATTCTATCTCCTTGTGGTCAACTCAAATGATATTTTCAGGTTTTGAATTGCTAGCCTCTTTACCTTCTTTGTGATTGAACTTCTCTTGAGCAATAAAATCAAGCTTTTAATTTTCTTCGTTTTGCTTCATCTCTTGGCTGATCTCTTCTCCAATTTTGGATTTCTCTCTATGCTCTAACTCTTGAATAATTGCATTAAGTTCTGCATCCATTACCGCTTTGTTAGGAAACATGGATTTTAAATGGATAATATCAAGACAATTTCTACATCTAGTATAGTAGCTACCACCAAAATTTAATGCCTCTATTTTTTTTGAATTTTCATAGCAATGGAAGAGGGTATGTGAAAATGGAAAAAATGAAGCTGAATGAAGGTTAAGAGCTGATGTTTAAGTGGAAGTGGGTGAAAGAAAAGTAACAATGAAAATATTGAAAAGAATATGATGATGGTGTAGAGGATTGGACGGGATGACAAATTTGAGAGAAGAATAGATAAGATCCAATTTATCAACCTTTAGCTTTGATACTAATTTGATGCATAAGAAATATAAATTGGGTCATGCTACAAAGATGGTGAATTAGGATAATTACCACTAAAAATAAAAATAAAAATGGAGGTTGAAGAAGAGGAAAATATGAACTTAAGTACCCCTTAAATTAATATTATAACATCTATCACTCAAGGTAATATTTGAAGAAGATAATTAATCAAACTCTTCATTCAATTTTGAAGATGCATCTCACCATAAGGGAAGAAAAATATGAGGTAACCAAAAATCTCATTTCATTCATATGAGACTCTAACATTTATAAGAAAATGTTATGTCCTTTGAGTTACAGAAAGACCACAACAACCTTCTATGGCTTGATTTAGTTATATACTAACTATCCTTATATTAATGGGTATTGTTTTGTGTAAATCCAAAATATAGTTACAAAATGGGAGCTAAATAACTAGTTTGATCTATTACCATGATCAACCATCATGGGTAGTATGGCAAAAATTTCAATCATCATACCCCCTCCTATTCCCTTACAATTTGATTTAGACAATTTTCACAAGTTAACCATCTAAAAACATCACAAGGAAGCTAAAGTACAACTAAACCTTTTGATTGCTATCCTAATAGTATAAAAAAGACTTGATTTGTATGCCTTCTCTACCCAATTTAGCTAATAAATTTTCCTTGTTTAATTATGTCCCTTTCCTACATTTTGTTTTACCAAAGTTGGCCCAAAAAAGATGACAAAAAATGCAGCTAATGGTTGTTACAAATGGTGGTATACATTTTCATTCCAAGGGGCTACAAATGAGCTATAAAAAAAATTTATCCTTAGGATTTATATGCCAATTAACACCCCAAAAGGTTCCCTAGAAGTAGGTATTGGGATGTGATGCCAGTAGCTTCTATTGGTTATCTTATTTTATATTTCTTGGATACTTCTACAAGCTAAGTATCTTGGCTTTGTGATTCCCTTGATCCCATCATAGGGAAGCTAAAATGATGGTCAAAAGAATATATAGTAGCTTGATTATATTATTCATAGCTTGTATGAATCAAATTCAACTTTGGTGCAATCCTATTTTAGCACGTTGATTTTACCCAAAGAAGAAGATTATCATGGCCTTCAAATTTAGAGAACTTAGAGAATAAATTAGGGACTTGACATTCAAAATTACAAAATAGACCTCTTGAATGAATTTGAGCCTAAATATGATAACTTAACACTTGTCTAGGATAATCATCCAATCATCACGATTTTGATATCAACATTAAAAATGTTGGTTAATGCCCTTGCATCAATAATGGATGAAAAGTGGTTAGGTAATGGATTGTAAAAGTGGTAAAAAATGGCTACAAGTTTAGGGTGGCTTGGGGTAAGTTTGCATTGCTTGTGCATGGCTCATTCATGGTTGGACTTATATGTGAAAAGGTAGTAGATTTGTTTCATGTTTTATTGCTGATAAAAGAGCATAAAAAAGAAAGGGGTTGGGTAAGGAATTTGATGGGAGGATAATTTAGGGGAAACCTTCTCAAATTAGAAGAATTTTTGGATCATCTAATTTGTGGAGAAGGGTGGTTAATGTGAGATTGGATGAATGGAAAGCTCCTGCATTATTCTCTCTCTCTTAAAAAGGTTATTAGATATGGTCAAAAGGCTCATCATGGATGTAGGGAAGTAAATCTCCTACATTGAAGGTGTTGGAGATATTCCCCATGTATGCCGGTAGCTAGAGCGTATATGCATTATCTTCTATTTTCTCCAAGACTCTATATAGACCATCGCTTCTTGGTATCAACTTGTTCTTTCTTCTTGTGGGAAAATTTTCTTTTATGTGGGTGAAGCCAAACTAAATCTTCGGGCTCGTATAAATGTTGTTTGTTGGTCATGCTTCGTTTAACTCCTTTACCCTTTCAATTTGTTCTTGGCTAAATTGCTCATAGAGTCTTTTCATGCTTTTAGCTTAGTTCTTGGCTTTGAAACTTATTACTTCACCTGTGGGGAGTGGCAGAAGGTATATGGGAGAAGTGGGGTTCAAACCATATAACACCTCAAAAGGTGAATACCCTATAGCATAGGTGGGATACCGGCTATAAGAAAATTCAACAAAACTAAGTTTGTTATCTCAATCCCATAAGGATTTATGGACCAAAATTTGGAGGAGCATGGTGAGGGTTCTGTTTGTTACATTTGTCTAGCCATTGATTTCTAGCATGTATGCGGTACTAAAGAGAAGTTTTGTATGGATTAACCTTGACAAGGTCATCCAAAAATAGCCGAGGAACTTGGTATCCGTATCCAAAAAATTAGATTTGGGTATAGCATATAGCCTAACTATTTCTTTGAGGAAGATATCAGCTACATAAGAGAAATCATCCATTTTATGACAAGCAACGAAATGAGATATCTTAGAGAACTAAATTACCACAACCATTATGGAATCATATTGCCTTTGTGTTCAAGGTACTGCTACAACATATTCCATGCTAATATGATCCCATGGTTGGTGGGGGATAGGGAGGAGAGTATACAGTCCTTGATGGAAATGACTCTTAGACTTTTAGCAAGTGGAACATTTCACTACTATACCTTATACATACCATTCAAGGCCAAAAGAAGTTATTATAATACATTGACGGTTTTTTGGAATCCAAAATGACTTGCAAGCTCTCCTCCATGAACCTCTCAAATGAGCACCTCTCAAATTGGACTCTTAAGTAAATAAAGCTTATTTTTCTTGAAGAAGAACCCATATTGAAGTGTGAATGAACCTTTGATCTTGGCTTGTTCTTTAAAGTAGGTACTGAAGTCTTCATCTTTATGGTAAAGCTCCTTAATGTAGCTAAGTCCTAGGAGTCTTGCTTCTAATAAAGAAAGCATACAATATCTCCTAGGGAAGGCATCAGCTACAACAATGGTCTTACCAATCTTACGTGTAGATTCAAATGAAAAGGACTATAGGAACTCCACCCATGTAGCATGCCTAAGGTTGAGTTTGTGCTTGCCATTAATGTACTTTAGGGACTCGTGATCAGTGTATAATACAAAGTTTTGGAGCCTAAGGTAGTGTGAGTAGTGATCTAAGTCCCTTACGAGGGCATAAAACTCCTTATCATACATGCTATAGTTAATGGGAGACCTATTGAGCTTTTGACTAAAATAGGCCATGGGTTTTCCTTCTTGGATGAGGATTGCTCTAGTACCTACTCTGCTACCATCACACTCTACTTCAAATAGTTTCTGGAAATCGGGTAAGGCTAAGACCTATGCTTCTCCTAAATTGGTCTTGATCACTTCAAAAGTTTCCAAAGTGGTTGTTGTCAACTTAAACTCTCCTGCCTTTGTGCATTCGATGGTGGGGGCAAGGAGGGTATTCAATCCCTTGATGAATCTTCAGTAGGAGGCAAGTCCATGGATGGATCTTTCTTGAGAGTCAAATTTTTTGTGATTGGAAAATTTTTAAAGGCTTCAATCTTTGTCTCATCCATGGGTTTCCCATCCTCAAAAACCACAAAGCCTGGAAAAGTAACCCTAGTTACAAAGAATGCACATCTTATTAGCTTAGCATACAACTTCTTGTTTTGGAAGGCAAGGAATACAAGCTCAAGATGTTTTACATGTTCTCTTTCATTTGGACTATATGCAAAATTGTCATAAAAATAAACTAAAAAAAACTTGGTAAAGAATGGCCTAAGTACCTCATTCTGAATCTACTACTCGATGAAGGCTCCAACCGTCCCCATGAAATACTTAAGATGCTGATTTGAGCCATCAAAACCTTAGAAAACTATGATGTGTTAGAAAGGACTCGACTATAAACTACATAATTAGTACACGTGAAGGTGGCACATTTCACACAAGGCTAAAAGTTTGTCCTATTCTATAAATTAAGAACAACTCCCATCCTAAACCAACGCTCACTCACAGACTAAACTGTATTCTACAAGTTTAGATGAAAGCAAAGAAATTTGTTTTTGAAAAACAACTTTACGATTTAAAACCATAGGCTTTGATACCAACTTGTAACACCCCCAAATTTTTTATCCATAAAATTTTATTTTTAAGATAATATAGAAGCATTTGAAAAATAAAACTAGGGAATGTTACTGCACTTCAACCATAGGAGAGGTATGATCTAACTAATGCATTTCTGATGCAAGGCATAATGGAAAAATAAACAAAGATGCATGCTCATATCATTAATATGATAATACAAGATAATAAGAATAAGAACAATATTATAGATATAATGAGTATGATAGTTTTACAAAACCAAATACAAGACATTGAGCCAAGACTTTAGATAACCAAAAATGAAAAAAAAAACACTTCCCAACATAGTAGGCAAA
Source organism: Tamarix chinensis (assembly GCA_030549775.1). NCBI lineage: Eukaryota > Viridiplantae > Streptophyta > Magnoliopsida > Caryophyllales > Tamaricaceae > Tamarix > Tamarix chinensis. Next base: position 64,924,660 of record CM060179.1, on the reverse strand, counting down.
ATATTTCTAATAAGTTAGCCTAAGTTGTGGGTAGATACATAACCCTCCAACCCCAAGCAATGACCCACTTATGGCCCATGTCATCACTTTCAGCATACTCTAACTAAGAATTGTAACCTTACAAATTAGCCTCTACTACCCAGACCAAAAGTCGGATCATTAGTTTGATCACACAAGTGAAGTATCAATATAGGAAAATACAGGTAAAACATACAACCTAAATAATGGTAAGGCTCATGTAGCATATTGAAGTCACATAACATCATGGTGATATCATAACAGTACAACTCAATACTTAACCTCAAGTAGTAGTAAAACAAGATATGTTTGCATAGAAATCATGGTAGTATTAAAATATAGTAAATATATTACAATCCATACAATATAAATCATATTAGAGTTCTTCCTGTAAAAACCACACAATTTTTGGTTAATAAGATAGTTTGTTCGGCTACCCCCAATTCTCCACAATGAACAAAAGTCATGGCTGCATGAATAATCATGATGGGATACCATACCCACCACACAAGGTCAAATTGAGATACTAATCCCACCACACATGGTTGAAGTACACTAAAGGGGCTTGTATAGGGATATTTCACCCACTACACCTTGAATGTCTCCATCGCGAGGGCTAAAAAGTTGGGATAGCATACTTGCCTAAGCAATGGACAATACGAAGTACTAGAGGGGCTTATACTAGGATACCTCACCTACCTAAACTAGACACTGATGCCATGCTGACCTACCATAGTATAATCCTATACCTCAAAGATAAGCACATACCCCCTTACCAACCATAACTCGATAGAGAAGGAAATAGGTAATGAGTAAAAAATATAACCATAAGATAACCCACCCACTAACTCTCTTGACAGCTACCTAGAGAGCAGGAGAAAAGGCTTGAATGAAATCTTATACCACTATTATATATTTTTCAAGTGATATCACAATTCATAATATATTTTCCATATGATAACACCAAACACAATTACATTCCATTATTAACCAAATTGGGTGTTTCCAAGTGATAACACAAAACACATCACAAGGAATTAAAGCGACCATTTGGGTGTTTCCAAGTGCTAACACCAAACACATTACAAGATATTAAAGCCACCATTTGGGTGTTTCTAAGTGATAACACCAAACACATCACAAGGCATTAAAGCCACAATTTGGCTATATAGAGATGAGACCAAACTTAATAAAATTCAAGTTCCAAATACCACTATAATGATTACAAGTAAATCAGGAAAAACCATAGTTGAAATTATAATTTAAATGTTGTATATACATGGAGGTATCTACACAAAATACGCAAGAGAAGTACAACAATTTACAAGCAAACCAAATAGCATTCGGTGAGACCATTCGATTTATCCATGGGACTAGTCGACTTGTCTGGTCATACTAGACCCAAAATAATACCAAATAACCAGTTGACTACTGAGCCTCATCGATCGAATGTTTATGGAAATATATTAAATAGTTTTGTCTAACTAGTCGATGGGTCTAAGCAAAGACCATCCCATTTTGGCTTGTAGAGAAACTTGTTGATGGGTTTAACCAACTAATAGACTAGTTATAGAAACCAGTTAATTGATTTGGTCAAACTGTTTAATGGGTCTAGGTAAAGACGAACCCATTTTACATTATAGAGAAACTAGTCAATGGGTTTGAACAACCAATATATAATTCATCACAGCAAATTAATTGGTTTATCAAACCAATCAACTGATCTTGCAACCAACCAACCTAAAATACAAAACCATTTGCTTCCTCACACATCTAATCGATGGTTTCGAGCAAGCAATTGATTAGTCAGTGTAAGAAATTACCTAGACTTATGATACCCACCAAAATTTAACACAATTTACTATATTAATCCTAGTATACTTCTATGTCACCACACACATTTAAATACTTTTTGCACACATAGAATAACATGGATATATGGTAATGTACATACTAGAACAAATCATGCTCAAATGGCTAACTTATGGTTAAAATTAGAGAAATCCAGCAATTTTAACTTAGGAAGAATTACACCAAATACTTAGATTATAAAATACAAATAAGATCATAATCACATATACACCAAACATATGTAACACTAATAAACCAAAGAACCCCATTCATGTTAAAGATAAGAATGCCTTACTGTGAAGTAATTGTTTTTGCAAAAAAGATCCTACTTGATGGCTATCTAGCAGAACCTCAACTCCTAAGAAGTTAAACTTAAAAACATTACAAGTCATCTTTCATAAAATTATGAAAATCATGAAAAAATCAAAAGAATAAGAAGAGAACAAAAATGCCATCATTTCCCCCCTAAAAAATAGGGTGTCAAGGAAAAAGTTGAAATCTTCAACCTTTCTCAACCAATAATCGTCCTTGCTTAACGAAAGTAAGAGAGAACTAAAACCAATATTAGGAGAAGAAAAAGGAATACAATGCTCACACAAAGAAGTGAGAAAACTAGAGCAAGCCTTTATTTTTCTCAGAAGAGAAGAGAAGAAGGAAAATGAAGAGATGTTTAACACTTGAAAATTTTTCCACCAAGAAAATGAGAAAAGAGAAAGAAAAATAAGTGATAAAAAATGAAAGGTATAGAGGAAAGGCTTGGTCGAAATTCATAGGAGAGGGGGAGATGAGCCAGGTAAAGTGAGTGTGGGTAACCAAGAAGTGAGGGATGACTTGATAGGATGATGGTGGGTTGTGTGTATTCATAAATGAACATGGCAGTTGGTTGGTAAGTCAAGAGACGGTGTAAAAATTTAATATCGCATCCCCATTACATGAGAGAGATAGGGGAGAGAGAAGAGAGAAGGTAAGGCTTGCCTCAAAAAACCTTTTTAGGAAAAAATGAGCTAATTAAAATTATGTAATGATCTCAATAATATGAAAATGATTCCAGAGCATTAAAGCATGATTATTAGCATAGTTGGAATCTAAGAAAAGTTTTTCATGACAATTAGAGAGAATTTTAAATGAAAATCTAAATGGATGTGAAAACCTAGGAAAACAAGTCAGTCGGTTTGGGTAAACTAGTTGACTAATATGATGAGAAGAAGAATACTAATTCCTTAGCACACTAGTCCATCGGTATGCTTGAAATTCAAATTTTTATTATAATTTCAAGCTCATTCCAAAACCAAAACTAATTTATTTTATATCAACATAATCTTAAACACATTTTGAAGGATTTTAGATTGGGTTATTACACTAATATTTAATAAAACTAGTGTTCTACCCTCAGGTACCTATTCTTGATGTATTTGGTTTTCCTTCAAACTCTTATGTCCTTTGGTGTTTTTGATTTTCACTTTTTTACGAAGTACATCATCTATATATTTTCTTTATGTATAACCTCTCATTTCTAATATTTTATTTTGATTGTTATTTATTTTAACCTTAGCACTTTGCATACAAAATATAGAGGAATGAGACTTATGCTAAGTGTGGTGGTAATAACTAATAAATTGGTAATTAACACTTCTATAAAAAGATTTTAAAGTAATAAAAATGAGGGCGCTACATGCTGGTATTAAAGCTTGTTGTTTTAAAATGCTCTGTTCTATTTTCCAAAGTTTCTAATTCTTATAAAGTTTTGAAACTCGGTTTAGCCTTGTGAGGATTGTTGGAAGTTTTTTTTTTGTTAGTATTTGGAGTTATATTCCTAAGGTTGTTGTTGATGAACTTTGGTATAGTGGGATATGAGCTTATTTAAGGTTTGAGGAACTTATTTTTTTGGGAAATGGAATGATTTATGAATTGTAAGCTAAGTTTTATATCATTTAGGATTCCTTAGAATGTTTGTTTGAGTGACAAGACTAACCATATGATCATTGGGATGTTCCCCATTCATGATATAAGAGTCAATGTAAAGGGGATTGTTGATGAGTGGAACCCTAGGGTGGATATTGACCACTATATTAGGCCTTATACATTTCGATCCAACAACCTTTTGAGGAAATTCCCTTTGGTAGAGTGGTGGATTATGACAATAGAAGTTTGTAAGGATATTTTTATGATGAGTGTTCCATATCCTAAGTTTATGGAGGGTGAACATTTGCCGCTACATTTTGATTAGGTGAGAGAATTGATTAAGATCAATGATTTTTAGAGAGGTAGGATGGGAGTACAAATGAGTACTTCCCTGACTATTCAAGTGAGATGGATAAAGTGGATGGGCCTACTTATGGTTTAGAGAGAAAGCAGATGATCATCCATGAGTAATGGTTCTAGTGGGTGATCTATGATAGTTGGGCATTTGATGCTGTTATGGATTTAAGGCTTTAAAGTTGTGATGGTGATGATTGATTCAGGATAGGATTTATGTTTTATGTTAGGCATCTCGTAATCAGGGTTGATGTAAGGTGGATGGTTAGTATAGTAGTAATCTATCCTTATGGCACGTGTAAACATAGAATATTAAGGTTTTCTTTCACCTATTCAGTCTTTAATTGCAATTATTAGAATGTTTGTTTTCATAAGTGATGTATGAGAATCTGATAAAAATTTTATTACTTCCTTTTGACTTGCATTTATAATGTTGTGTAACCTATTTAATACATGATAGTATTATTATTAGCCTTTGAATGATATGGGTGCTTAGTCTACTTATACATGGCCTTTGATTGTGTTCGTTAGAGTTGTAACCCTCTTACTCTATCAACTTTTTCACTATGTATCAAGACATTAACCTCATGCCTAAAGAGGAGTTTTATATCGTACTAGCAGCGAGAGTGGTAGAGCCACATCCACAACTATAACCTCAACAACCTAATTCAACACCTATTTAGGTAGAGAATTGGCTTGGAGAGGCTTGGTTTCATCACCCGCCTATTTTGGAGGGAGATAAGGATCTGACAGTAGTGGAAAGGTTTATTAGGGAGGTATAGAAGAACTTTAGGGAGATAGACCAAATTGGAAGAAGGTGGGCTTTTGTAGATTCTACCTACGAGGTATGGGAGATGAATGGTGAAGAGGATACCAGCTTCAAGCTATTTAGCAGGTAGATACTTGGTAAGGATTTTTGGTAGCTTTGAGGGCACATTACTACCCTTTTCATGTATGCCATGTTAAGCATATTGAGTTTTCTACCCTACGCTAGGAAAAAAATGTAGTTTGAGGGTTACCTTAGTAAGTTCTCCAAGATTTTTAATTTTGTGCTAGAGGTAGCTAGCAGGGAGGAGATGGTTTCTCATTCATGGTGTAGGAGATGACTTGTGCTTTAAAAAGGATTTAGAAGGTAAAGAAGGCCCTTAATCCTAAGAGGCCAACAAATACTTTTCAGTGTCATAGAGGTGACATGAATATTTAGTCAAGTGTTTGACAGAGTTGACTTAGTTGGGGTCAACCTTCATAGTTTTCTAGAGCATAGTTTGAAGATTACTGAATCCCGAGGCACTATCACTATAAGACTTGTAGAAGGAATCACCTAAAAATGGACTACTATATTAGAGGTGTAGAGTTCTAAAAGTGTGGCAAGATGGGCCGCATAGGCTTCGAGTGTTATATGGAGTTGGAGTTCATTATCATTAGGTACAGTTAGGTGGCAAAAACACCTATTAGTAGCATTGATCTCTAGTGACTTACGTGCTCGCTTGTAGCATCCTATGTGTTGGTTCTAAAGGTAAGGGATCTACTTCTCATCCTTAGCCTTGAGGTACTTGTGGCGATCTAATGGTTAGTAGTATGAATGTAGTCAATGATGCAAAGGCTCATGGATTCACAGACACCATAACTGTTATACCTTTTTACTATTGAGTATTTAGGCATTTTTTTAACTGTGTCTACATGTGTGATTGATTGATTTTGGGTTGATGCTTATCTATATTATAGTTTTGTACTAAAGTAGGGTTTAGTTCTTTAAAGGGGGTAGTGATCCCCAACTTGTAAAATCTTTGTTTGAGGACCACAGGAGGTTGTAGCGAGTTAGTTTTATATTGTTTGACTTTGGGAACGAAGTCTCTTTTAAAGGGGTTGTAATGTAATATGCTTACCCCTTTTTCAAAAACCCTAATTATAAATAAGTAACTATATGTATTAGTCCTAATAATTATTGTCGTGTATCTTTTTATTAAATATGTTGTTGATGTTTTCTTATTACTATGACATATTGGATATAAAATTTTTCTTAGGTTAAAATTTATTAGAGAGTGGGTTAATACATTTAAATCCTAAGTTAAACTTGATGTAGGAGAATCCAATGAACATAATGATTTTCATGTTCATTCTAATACTCAAGGTAAGGAACATGATTTAGCTTTCTTAATGTTGGAGCCTATCATGTTAAATATTCTTGATAATTCTTATATGCTTGACATTGAAAACCATTCAAGTTATTCTTGTAGGTATGTTACATATTTGCAAGAATATGATGTTCATACACATTGATGTGTACAAGTATTCCAAGGCATGCAAGGCTATTAGATACAAGGGATGATACATTACAACAAAAGATAAAGTGATGATATTCATTATTTGTATAAACTTGTTGTAAACCCTAACCCTAAGTATATTTTATGTAAGTTAGGGTATTGTTATAATTTCATGTATGTATCTTAGTCAATTGTATAGCGTTTTAATGTTAATCCTTATTATTATTTAACCTATGATATTATACTTTGGATTAAGGTTAATATGGGCTTAATTCAACCATGATTAAAGGGATGAATTAAGGAAGAATACTCGGCTGGTTTAAGCTAGTCACCACCGAGCTTATTCTCTCCTATATATACCTTACTTGTGCGCAACATTTGAATAGATTGAATGAGGATTTAAATCAAACTTTGAGCAAGAGAGATAAAGTCTAATCATCCCTTTTGAGTCTACATTGAGGAAGGAAAATCTGGGATAATCCTTCCTCAAATCTATTGTTCATTCGACACCTTTGAAGTTCTTCAAATCTGCCGAATACATCTTCAACTTGTATCTTCAAGTTCTTCATCCATAATCCACCAATTCACTTCATTTCTTTTGCATTAGATTTTGGGTGAAAGCTTCTAATACAAATTTCGATCCAACCTTCCGTTACTTTGATAAAAGCCACATCAAAACCTTAATTGGTATCCTTTCCATCAAGTAAATCCTATTTTAGTAACCAAATATTTCCTACCTTCATATAGATAATTACCCTAGCCTAACCTTAACTTATGCTTGATTTTCTTGATTGATTCTCCATTCCTTCCCCAATATAAATCTTTATACCATACATTGCACTACACCTCCGTCTCTCCCACACCATAGCTTGATTGATTCTCCATAAGTTATGCTTTGCTCCACACTTTCTCTTACACCTTAACCCATATAAAACATTCAACCTTCCTTATATTATGTCGTGCGTTAAATCCCTAGTGGCCTACACTTTCTCCTCTCTTTCTCCTAATCTCCCTAAAGCAAGAAAGAAGCTGATTGTTTTCCATTATTGTCCTATATTTCCATAATTTATTTATCCACAATGCACTCTTCCACTAATGACATTTCCTTAGCCTCGGCACATCTCATCGATCCCTCACACTCACCTTTGGAAAAATCTACCAAAAATACCCTCGAAAACCAACGTAACCTCACAAAAACACACCCTAACTCTCTCCCCCAAAAATTATTAAAGCCACCCTCTCCACCTTCATCAAAGTACACTGAGCACAACCCTTAACCTTTGACCAAAACTATTGTAGCTCCGTCCCTTGTTGCACCCACTTCCAACACACCTCAACTCCTTGCTACATCCTCCACCACTAAATCCCTCCAACCTCACCATAATCACCCTCAACCTTGAGCCAAAAGCATTAAACCCTTCCATCTTAGCTTTGCCATTTGTGCTAATCTTCCTCCTTTTAATGCAACTTTCTCCACTATTAATTCCCCTAGCAACACACACCTTCACCATCTCTCCTTCCTTTTCTTCTTAGAAATATCTATTGATTCATCCACCTTTGTTATGTGAGTTTTTTTCTGTCCTTGCCAATTTTCTTTGGCTGGTTATTTATCCCTGATTTTTTGTAATTTTAGGATAAAGTTTTGGTATATTAAATGCTAATACATGTAATATTGGATTTTAATTTCCTAGTTAATCTTCCCCTTTAGTCATTAATAGAAAGAAAGTGCTTCAACAAATTATATCTGTAATCAAAAGATACATAAGTATAATGTTAACTTCATATGAATTGAAGCTCCCCTTCAAATATGCACATTCTCAATTAAAGTATATAGAGATTCATCATATTCTATGTTATTAGTGAATAGATTGAGTTAAATTAATGAGACGTATCTCCCCCTTACGTCATGCATAGGGTTGAAGCACAAATTATCAAGAAATATACTCCTCCTAAAGGTATTCATGAAGTAACAGTAATAGCTAGATCACAAGGAGAATTATCAAGGCATCACCATCTTAAAAACATGGGCATTAAAAGAATAGACATGAAGATCAAGATTGAAGAAAATAACTTAGATATGATATTGTAAAGGCACATGAGATATTGCACATGTATGTAGAAATTTATTCCACATTATCAATAATTTTCAAATATTTATACAACAACTTGGAGGCAAAGTCTCATGAGTAAACTATTCCAATCAATTAGAATGGCGAGGAGGTTAAAGACTATGTTAATATAAGGGAGTGTATGTTAAAATGAACAAAGATCAAAATGGGAGTGGAATGGCAGTTTCATCTTGAAAGTCTAGACACAATACCTTATCACATGTTTCCCTTTTATATGGTGGAAAAAAAGCACATGGAAAGTAAGGAATGGGATGGATGAACCATTCAATGAGTAACTTTTCAATGATAAATTAGGGATTAAGTTAAGCTTATTGATGAAATGTATGAATATCACTCATTTTTACTATGTAATATCTTTAAGCATAATGAGGATATTTTTTTAACATAATGTATATAGATGATACTGATCACGTGCACGAGATATCACAAGTGAATATAGCATTGGAGTTATGTTATTAATTAATTTTAAAGTTGTATTTATCAACCTAGCCAGTAAATATAAAAGTGTGTTTCTTGCTAAAGTGTGTAGGTAAACAGTCACATTATAATGATCTTCAAAGGGGAAGTTTTAGATCAAATCAGATTAAGGCATAACATCAATCAAGAGTTAATAATGTGAGGAAACACCAACGCATATCTCATAGAATCACATGTAATCAAGGAGTTACATTTACTTAAGCACCATAAATGATGTGATAAAAAATACCATAGTTGCAAGTATACACCTATACAATAAATGAGTAATTATTGTTGGACTTTGCTACGCAAAACTAATAGTAAAACAATAATATTTAAGTCACATATTTTTTTTGCACAAGTATACTCAAGCAAGGAAGTCTCTCAACTCCCTTTTCTTCCCATATTATATTAATTGTTTCCCTTTAATAGTAATAAACAAACACGAAGTATAAGGAAGAGAAAAAGGATGAATCATGCACACAAGAACTAAATTATAAAAAATATGGTGAGTTGGTGAACATGACAATTTTATCAACGTTAAAACATGAAATGACATCCATTTATATCAAATATAAGCATTTAATCATCAAAATGAGGTATTTTAATTTTATGGTAGCAAAGATAGCAAAGGAAACATATCCTAAGCACTTCCCATTTCATGCAATATCTATGTGTGGAATGCATTGTTAGATTATTGCAATCAAGTATTGGTAATATACACAAAGCAATCCATGAATTGCTACTTAAAGTATAATTTAGAAGGAGTATGAGAATGAAGATGCATATGTCAATTAATTTTCCCAACACAGATAAATTTGAATGATTTTAACTTTTCAAGAAAACCAAAAAGTTGATAATGGAGATTAACTTTCATAAAAAATTTTAAAAGTGTCATGTACGCTTATAGGATATGAAAGACTTTTGATAATATTGAGTAGAAGTCAAACCATGTATTAGTTAAAGATATGAAAGTGGAATCATGAATTGGCATGCATATGTGAGAAAACATGTTTATGAAAAATTTCAAACCTTCAAACTCATTTTTGTTACTTATAATTACTTAAATAAAATGGAAAATAAAATTAGTACGGTCTTTAAATTTTATTAATTTATGCATAAAATATGACCAATATCAACTATCTGATCAAGATATATGAATATTTCACATTATCACATGAGATGGTATTTGCAAGATTTATGATAGTGCAAGATTTTCAAAATATTCCTTTTAATGAAAGGAATTTGCATGAGAAACTTAGCAACACAAATATCTCATATTATCAAGGTAGAAAAAATATGCACACATGTGCTTGGTAAGATGAAGTCATATAATACTTGATTTATTAAGAATAATGTGCTTGAATCAACTATAGATGATCGAATAATGTAAAGTAATCAAGGATTATACCATGTGCACATGTAGGAATATCAACTAATAAGATAGATAGGTAGATTCAAGTGAAATAGATACCAAACATCCCCAAAAAACATATATGACATGTCAATTTAGTAATCAATGAGAAAAACCTAAAATAGATGTATAATTTAACACATGTCAAGTTTTTTTTTAAATATTTTATAAGATATAGATAACTTATGTGAAATAGGTAAAACTCTTCTCATAAGGTCTTTAGAATTTTTTTCATGCACAATAGCTATGGTGGAATCTATGAGTGTATCCATAATGAGATTTGGAGATTCTGCTCAACCTATAACCTACAATCAATAGCAATGGAGAAAATTTTCTTTTATAATGTATCAAGGTAATTTGTTCATAGGAATGTTTAAGTATTGTGATGATTAAACTTATTACTAAACGTAATAATTTTTCAAAAATGTTGAAACTATATTTTAAAAACATACTTAAGTGAATCATTGTCTCAATGATATAATATTTCAAGAAAAGTTTCAAAAGTTAACATTGAAAGCATAAATGCCTAAGAGATATCATTAGATGAATTATCTTATCATGTGTTAGATCAATCAACAAGAAGCATGTAAGTTTGGAAAATTCATAAGCACAATAAGTGTGTGTCATTGTATATTATCACTACTCATTAATAAATTACGGTAGGAAGGAATTAAATAAAGTTCATTCAATTAACTAGATATGAGCCAAAAATATTTAGAAGTAATTATTCCTGATATATGAGAATATTAACTGAAATTTTTTTTTTATGAAGATATAACAACAAATATTATGCACATATGACAATGAGAATAGAAGTACAACTAAAAATGAATTATAAAAAATAAGTAATATATCCCACACACTGATATGACTATACACTACCGATGGTGCATAGATCTTAATTAGATGTAGATGGAAGGGTAGGCTCAAAAAATGTGGCTATAGGTGGGTGAGGAATAGCAATGAACTAAATAAAAAGGATACCTAAATTTAAGTAAAACAAAGTATTTGATAGTGTATCCTCTAAGTTCTTTGCATCTAAATCATCTAACTCAGTATCAACATCATCTTAAGTGCCTAGTGCACACGCTATATTGTTAATTCTAGGTGAAGATGTACTCTACTTAGTGTCTTTAACCTTGATACCTTGATGAAAAATGATGAAAATAAAAGTAAATTTATAACCCTCAAATATATTATATTATGGAGCTCTAGGTGTATCTTGCTCTTAATTCTATGTTTTAGCAAAAATAGGAGCATAAAATGGGTCTCTAGACCTAATTATTCCTTAATGGAGGCAGTAGGGTTCATGAAATGCATAAGTCTCTCAAGACTAGAATGCCTGATGCCATAATAAATCTATTATATAATTTACACATGCAAGTATGTAGTTGGTCATCTAATGTCCTCTAATAAGCAAGGCTTATAGAACTTTAAACTATAGCACTACCCTAAGGAGTTAATAGAGAATAGTGGTGGATATGGACTAAACATATGATATAGTAGGAAGAGTTGTGGGATATTTGGTGAATGATTCATAAGTAATAGAAAGGAAGTCCAGATGATCTATATCATATGCATGAGGAGTGTGACTATGTGAGTAGCTGGTATCATACTAGTGCATGTGAATAATTCTCTAGCCTATATAGTAAATATGAGAATCTAATTATGCTTACTCAACTCATATCCTATTGATCATAAGATGATATTATAAAATAAATCTAATTAATTCTGTAAATGGAGAGGAGTGGAATTCAAATCTCCAAATAAGACTTCAAAGTCATCTATGATCCTTTTGATGAGAGAATCATACCCTAAATAATCTTGTGCGGGACATCCACATGCATTTTGTTTTGAGAGATATCAATCATCAAGTATATGGCAACCCTTGATAAGATGCGACAAACCTTGCACCAATTTCTAGCTGTCATATGAGCCCCAAATGTCACATAAAGGAAAACCATCTTGTGAATAAAATAGTGCAATACTCACTTGTAAGGTTGTAAAAAATAAAATTTAGTGTTGCCTCAAACCATATAATGATTCCTAGTCAAATATTACACAATAATGTCATGCATCCTCATGCTTATCCAAAATATGATATCTAACCTCTTAATGAGGTGAACATTTAAGTTCCTAGACTCCTAATACTTCTAGCTTAATTGAAATGAATGGAAACAACTAATATTTTTGTGGTGATGATGGAACAATTGGATAAAATAATCAAGTTCGCATAAAGAAGGTAAATAATATCAAAATATATAAGATTTAAGAGTGGATGAATGTGAAGATCAAAGAGATTTCTATATGAATGGCATCTTGATAATTTTAGAACCATTTTAATATTTGATACACATTTCCCTTTATTATTAATTTTCATATGGAATTGTAAGAATCTCGGATAACCTAGCCTTATTTAAGTGTATCTAAACCCTTCTAATATAACAAGTAATCACTAATGTGCTTTTATGAAAGGATATGTTGTCTTAGAAGAGTTTGACATACTCATGATAGTGAGGTTTTTCTTAAGATGATTAGTGGGAACATGCTAGAGTCATGTAGGTGTTGCATAAAGGATAAATGAAATTGATTGATACAAGCATTAATTTTGATGCAACATCTAAGGACAAGTTTGCTTCCTTTGAATCCACCAAGCCATTTTTTTACTCAACACATGATGGAAAATAATGTCGGTTAAAGGCCGATTGCTCGGCTAAGTGAAGAAGTTAATCAAGAAGGTTGATCATATTTTGAGGTGGAAGAGGAGGAGATCCGTAATTCACATGTAATCCCCCAAAATTTTTAAAACCTATAATTTAATAAATAACTTTTATTTGGGATCAATTAGCTATTAAATTTATTTAATTTAATTATTTTATGGATTTTTGAGTATGTAAAAATTAGGGTGGAATATTTAATAAATTAAAATAAATATTTTGTTATTTTATCATGCTCATTTTATTTAAATCATTTTCCAAACCAATATTCTACTAAAATTATCCTTTTTAAACCAATTTGTTAAATTATATTAAATTAAATTATCACATAAATTTATTACCCAAAAATATTACATTCTATTATTTTATAAATTAAACTATTTTAATTCCACTCTTTGTCCTTTTTCTTTTTTCCCTTTTTCTTTTCTTTCTCCTTTTTCTTCCTTTCTTTCTTTTTCCTTTTTCTTCCTTCTTGCCACTAGAACCGGCCTGCCCTTCCACCTTGCGCCTGAGCTACAAGCCCATTCTTCCTCTCCCCTCCTCTCCTTCTTCTCCCGCACTGCAACCTATCTCCCTTTCCTTCCTTCCTTCTTCTCCCGTGTGTCATCACCCAACCCAGCCTTTCTTTCCTCTCTTCCTATCCCCCCTAACTAAGCTGGCCCACTTCCTTTATTTCTTTCCTTCACTCATCCTACCTTCCCCTTCCTTCTTCTTATTCATCTTCCTTCTTCGACGTCCATGCCGAGCATGCCCGACCACAACCTCCAACTGCCACCCTGACAACTACCTCCCTCTCCCTCTCTCCCTCTCTCTCCCCCATCCTTTTCTTCCTCATTTTGAACCAACCCAACCCCTACACCCCCAACACGCATGACTTTTCTTTTCTCTTCTCTCCTTCCCTCTCCCTGCAACCCGACCATCCCTACCACCCTACTACCGCCCCGATCGGCTACCTACTCCCCTTGTCTCTCCCACTCCTTTTTTTTTTATCCTCGTTGGCCCTTCCTACTCCATTTTCTTCTAGCTGGCCCATTTTGCAGCTACCACTGCCTCACCAGCCACTTGCTTCGCCTTTTTCAACCCCCTACTACCACCCTAAACCACCAAGCCAACCCCTCGAGCTCCCTACAGTCCCTTCTTCCTCCCCTCTTCTTTTTCTCCCTTCTTAGCAATCTCCCTACACCTTCTCCTTCTGCTCTTGTCTTGCCACCTATAATTCCACTTAAGCCACCAACCCACTCCATGCAACCTCCCCTACCACCCCTCACCTCCTTTGGCCAAAATAAACCCTTGCAACCTCTCATTTTTCCCTCCCTTTTTCCTTTCTTCTCAGCCACCTCCACCTCGATAACCACTGTTGTAGCCTCTTTGCCACCGCCATCACCACTCTTGGTAGCCAAAAACCTATGTCTGACAACCACCAACACCCACTACAAAATAATTCACTTATACCAACAGGACATTATCTGTTGGCAAAAGCCATTTTTCTGTTGGCAAAAGTTTTAACAACAGATATTTATCTGTGACAAAACTATGGGTAAAAACTCTGTGCTTAAAATTTTTGTCCATAGATAAATATGATTTGTTAGGAATAAAGGATAATACCCACAGATATTTATCTGTTGGTAAAACTTTTACCCACAATTATATCTGTAAGTAAAAGTATTAACCATAAAACGATATCTGTGACTAAAAGTATTATCCACATAATCATATATATTGTTAAAACTATTACCAACAAATATATATTATTAGTAATACATATTTTAACCTATATATATATATATATATATTCGTAAAACGATAATGATGTCCATAATACCTGTTGTTGTAATATTTACCTGTAATAACACCTTATCCTTATATACAATTAAGTACACCATACATAATCATCAGCGTTTAATTTATTTGTCAAAGTGATAATAGAATCTTGTAGCTAGGTACAATGCTGTAAATATAACTTGTAACATACGTTGACATACAAGACATCTCATTAAAACATCAAACACCATCCTCTTCATTCTCATCCTGTTCAACACCTCTAATGACTTCAACGCCTTCAACATTCTCTTTGATAATCATCAAGATGTATTCCCTAAGAAAATAATGCACATAATTTATCAGCTCATAATAACATAATGCACAAGAAATCTTCATGAAAATTTTCTGTTGGTACATATTTGATTCAACAGTACCATTAACGAAAGCAATATCAGTCAAATAATCAAGTTAGAAGAGAATATCACTTTATATCGATATGTACAAAATTATATTCATAATGCAATCCATTTAAGACAAAGCCTAAGCTATAAAGATTGGATGCATGGACATGGAGACCAAAGAAAACATGGAAAGGCCATTTCATAGGAAATGGAAAACTGAAATATAAGGGAAAAGGTAAATAAAAGAATATATATCATGGTAAAAAAGATCAAATGACTCAAAACACTTCCCATCCATTAAACAGAGAGCCATACAACAAAGCAAATGTTATGGTCATGATTGCGGTTGTAGTCATGGTGTCGTGGTATCGGGGTGTCATGAATGATATTTTATATGTCGTGGTTATCGCGGCATGATTTTTTAATTATTTTACACAACAAATATCAGTAAATATCGGTAAATATTGGCCAATATCTGTTAATATCAGCCAATAAGTAAAATATCAACCGATATCTGAAATTTCACCGATATCGTGGTAATATATTTTTGATTTTCTAAAACGCCCGTATTTTCATAATTTTATGTTGCGACTGACCCAAATACCGTAAAATTGCAGAAAATACCAATTGCAGTACCGATATTTCATTGTATGGAGAGAGAAGTTGGTAAAAAAAACAAAAAAAAAACTAAATGAGATATAAATCATGCTATCATGTATCATACCAAATGTCACAGTTTAATTTAATACACGTGGCAATGAAAGAAAGATTGATAGGAAAAAATTGATTGGGTGGTGTATATATCAAAGCACCCCGCCTCCAAAAAACATATCACACACACACATGCAGACACATTTCAAACCTTTACTATAAACATTATGTAACTCACCTTTCCAATAAGAATCATCTTCTGAGAGTTCTTTTTAGTAACAATTTCAATTTGTATGAAGTCTTTTGCTTGTGGCCTACATTTGAAGTTTACTACATTTACCTGTAAATTTAAAAATTCATGAAAATTATTTCTGTAACACTACTCCTAAATATAAAAACTAGAGAAAGGGAGTCACAACAAAAGAAATAAGATATCTGCATGTAGAAGTGTGATATTTTTCTGTTTAATTCTAACCAAAAGTGGTCTTGGTTAGAATTAAACCAAAAAAAGCCTAATTTTTCCCCAACCAAAATGGTTAAGCACCATCTTCAATCAGCCTTTACTATGTCTGATTTTATTTGAGTGTAAGTTATCCCATATAAGTATAAGTTATTATAAGCTTTAAACATAAAAATTATTAACCTCTAAAGTCAAATTGTAAGAAGGGGCTTCCATAAGTATAAGTGAGGATTACAAGGAATCAAAAGTGGTCATGATTCTACATAATGGCAGGCTAGAAACTTTCCTTTTCCCTTTTTTTTCCTTGTAGATATTCTATAGGTTGTGCTGGTGCTGTAGGATGCAAAAAGGGTGGAAGTGATGGTGTCTTGTGTAAGGTGGAAAAGGTGGTAGGGGGAGGTATTTTTGTAAGCTAGACATAGTAGTGTGGACGTGCATTTTGTCCTGCAAAAGTCTTAAAGGTGGGGTCCAGGGGGAGGAAAAAAGGTGGTTGAATATTTTCTGCAAAGTGGCTTGAATGATGACATCAAAAGTGTCTTCAAAATTGGCTAAAAATATGGATGCAAGTTTAGAGTGGCTTTGGGGAGAGTTTGCATAGCTCATGCATGGTTTTTTTCTTAAATAAAAAGGTGGTAGATTTGGGTTGTGTTTGTTTACATATAGTGAGCACAAAAAAAAATAATGGGGTTAGGAAGGGAAAGTTGATGGAAGAATAGTTCATTGGAAACCTTCCCAAATTAGAATATTTTTGGGGTCGTCTAATTTGGGAAGAAGGGTGGTTAAAATGGAATTATTTGAAGGGGATGCTCCTCCATCACTTTATCAGCATAATTGAAGTGTAAGATGATGTTGTAATTGAGCTGGTTTTGTAGAAGAGCTAGAAGAGGCTTGGAACCATCTTGGATAATATAATCATGGCTAGCAAATATACAAATATGGATGAATAACTGCTCCCTTTTCATCTAAATTTATATTTATCATTTAAGTAAAGGGCGTAATAGTTTTTTGTCCTTACTTTTCCTCTATATCCATCCCCCTCCCCAATGTTGTTACTTTCCATTAACTTTTTCGGGATCAAAATGATATTATCATATAAATCATGATTATGTTTTGAGTACTATATAATAGACTACAAAATAAATAAATAAAAAGCATATACATGAACGATCTCGTATAAAAGTACAAAATGACCACCATTGACACTAAAGTAACAAGATTACTAGCATGTAATAAAAAGAGGCACGTCTATTGGGCCCTTAGAAAAATATACCTGTTCAATGGTAAGAGAACCACAAGTAATTGGGTAGTTAGGAAAAATCCAACAAGCACTAACAGTTTATTATTAATGTTGACAAAAGACATCTAAAGTCCAATAATAAGGCATACAAAAGGGCTAAATGCACAAGGCAACTCAATGATAAAATTAAAAGAAAAATGTAGTGAAGATCACTAAAAGCCAAGGAAAAACTAACACCTCAATGCATTACTAGAGCTACATGAGGAGTACCGAACAACAAAGAACAAGCAACACAAATATTCAACCATCAAAAATTTTAGAAAAAATATTCAACCATATACAATTTCAGACCTAACACAAAAGTTTTAGTTGAAATATTCAACAATCCAAAAGGTTAATGCTATATTATATGTCCCACACACTATACATTTATGACCTTCCATTGATACTCCAAGAAGAACCCTCAAATCTTTAGGATTCCTTGTAAGATAAAATTAAGTTGTATCAAAATGGAATTCTTACAAGGAATCCTAAATGTTTTAGGGTACTTCTTGGAGTTTGATACCTTTGAGTTGGTGCCAAAATATTGAATGGTGAATACGAAGATTCTTTTTTCAAGCGTTTGCAATTTGATTACCTCACCTCTCAATACTAGCATCTAATACGTCATAGCATTTCTCAAAGAATACATATGTATCAAATGTTCTATTATACTTGTTTCTTTTTCTCACCTAAACATTTACATTGCTTGAAGTGACATTATATACATTTAAAGTTGAAAAATCAAGAATAGGATGAGAATTGTTGTCGATGTCAAATGAAGAAACCCTTTAATTTCAACTTTGATTTAAAAATCATCTAATGTATGTCATTAATTAATCCTTGGAGCTACATAAATTTCAATGATGTTATGCATCACACCTTCTCCTTGCTTGATTTTTTACCACTATTTAAGCATCATGTCTTAATGATCTATCTTTCACATAAGGCTCAATCATTTTTTGGATACAAGATAATGGACTCGTTTCTCCAATCAAAAACTATGGGATGAACCTCAAACAAAAAAAATTAATTTGAATAATATTAAACAAAACTAACTAAATGAACGAAAATTGATAAATAGATTTGAAGAATGTAATCATTATAGTAGAAAAATTCTAATACACACCTTGATAAACTTATCCCATACTCCATCCTCAACTACTCATTTATACTAAATTCCATTATACACAAAATCACTATTCGATACATTTTCAATAACAACATAGATCGGTGTAACCAAAATAAATTATTTCTAAGAATCCAATTCCGATTAATTTCGCACAAAGTTTTCAAATTGAAACTTCTAACATGAAATTAGATACATTTTAAAGGATAATATAAATTCAATTTATCTAAAATAGCTTAATCAGATAAAACTGACAAATCTGGATATAGCTGGATCACAAATCCAATTTTCACAAATCAATCATAACCAATACAATTAACCATTCCAAATCACTCATACAACACATATATGTATACTTAAACAACTAAATTATCTTATCATAAACTAATTCATTTAAAATTAATCAAAATAGAAGTTAGGCTTTGAGTATTTATGTAATACCCCGTATTTTTAAAATCCAGATTTATTAAGTTTAATGATTTTATTAGCGTAATTTGATGTAAACAATTAATTATTTTAATTTTGATTCGTTTTATGGATTTATCGACGATTTTGAATTCACAATTGAATGTAATTAATCATTTTCGGGAAGTAATATTTTATCGATGTTTTAATTAATTAAATGTAATATTTTCGGGAAGTTTAAATTAAAAATATTTTTGGAACTTATTTAAGAATTTCTTTTTGAAATTAATTTTCTTCCGTTCTACGCTTTTTAGTTTGCGAAAACCCGATTTCGGAAATTATTAAAATTAGTCTTGATTTATTAGAATTTGACTTAAATATTTTATTATAGGTTTTTAAATATTATTTCAGGGTCTGATAATGTATTTTCGTAAATAATATAAATTTTTACGTTCGATAGTAAATTCTTCCGAAAATGTTTCCGAAAATTCTTTATATAGCTTTTTATTAATTTTAAGCCTTCGCATCCGTTCGAAATAAATTTTCGTTAAATAAATTTTATATAAAATGTTCCAATAATATTTTTATTTTTTTAGTATTTTATTTTATGTGTATTTGTAAAAAACAAAAAAACCGCACCCCGACCGGTCGAAACCCCCCCCACTTCTTTCCTTTTCTCTCTTCTCTCCCTTCTCTATTTTTTCCCCGTGGCCCTGCTCCCTGACTCCCTCTCCCGCAACCCTAAAGCCGAGCGACAACAGCCCACGCAGCAGCGCAACAGCGGGCGACGACAGTAGCAGCAGCAGGCCACGCAGCTCGCGCAACCGCCCGACCACCGGCGAGCCACCGTCGTTCCCCCACGAAGCTTCTCCGGCATTTTCTTGTCCCAATTTGTGTTGATTTCGTTGGTATAATTTCCGAAAAACCCTAATCCTTGTTTTGATTAATTGGGTATGAATTAGCTTATAAAAAGCTAAATTGATTGTTTGATTGTGTATATATGTGCTGTAAGAATGATTTGGATAGGTTAATTGTATGGTTGTGTTAGAATTTTGGAAAAATTGGATTTTTGGCCGGGTTATGCCCGAATTTTTCTGATTCGCCCGTTTTAACTATTTTTAATAAATTGATTATACAATATATTTTAAAATGTATCCAATTTCATTTTGGAACCTTCAATTTGAGAAATTTATGCAGGTTTTATCGGAATTTGATTCCTAGGTCAATTTTTTGGTGCAATGAAATTGGGTCGTATAATTGAGCCGTTCCGCTCAATTGAATTTATAATATCGTTTAAAATGTATTTAAGTTTACATTGGAAGTGTTGATTTGGGAAAGTTGTGCGTAATTGATCGGAATTGGATTTTTAGGTCAAAACTCCCGCGGGTTTGAATTGGTTTGGGTAATCGGGTTATTTTATTCAATTGACTATATAAATTACATTAGAATATGTTTAATTACATTTTCGAACCGTCAATTGATATGTTTTGGCAAGAATTGATCGGATTTGCATTCCGGGCTCAAAAACCCTAATTGTGCTAAATTGTGTATTTCTTTTACTAGTTTTGAGCAATTGATTATTTGATATGTTATAAAATGTGTTTAATTACATTTCTAAACATTCAATTTGATTAAATTTATAGAATTTTAACGAATTGCATTTTCGAGCCTAAAACCCTAAATTTCAAGTGAAATTATGAAATCGATTCCTTGTATTGTTGTTTTTCTAAAATTGAATGTATAGAAATAGTTGAAATGGTATTAATTGCTTCTAATACCTTTAATTTGAATTGATTAAATTGAATTACTTGAGTTTGTGTCGTGGGCTTTAAAACCCTAATTTTCGGGGATGATTTTATAAAATTGATTTTGCTATGTGTATATTATATAATCGAATTCTATCTTTGGGTTTTAAATCATTTAAATTCTGGTTTAACCTAATCTGTTTGGATTTGGTTCTATGTAAATGGTTAGGTTACCTATTTAGTTGTAAAACCTAACAAATAAGTTATTTTTGATAAATTAACTTATGATCGATTATTCTTTCTCGGGCTTTCCAAATTAAGTTGAAATGTCCCAAGTGATATTTGTATTAATCCGTTTTGATTTAGTTTTAACCTTAAATCTTAATAAAGCTATGCTTTTAAGTTCTAATTTTTGGTCACATTTTCTAAGAAAGATCATTTGGGTTGTTTGTGTTTATTTAATTAGAGTATGTGAATTATTGATTGATAGGATAGTTTCTAATTTAGTTTTTCGATTTCTATCGGATCTAGGAAAGCTTTCTCGTGGATCCACGAGCTAGGGATCTCTCTCCCTCTTATCTCGCTTAGCTAGCTTCGGATCCAGGTAAGTCTCTACTTACCTCTACTTATGGGTGTTTAGTAAGGACGAAGCTATGGCCTTGTGCTATGTGTGATGTAATGTGTGGGTGAATGATGAGCATGCCATGTTGATGTGTATTATGCATGTGTTATGAATAACTTGTTTTGTGTAGTGCAGCGTGGATCATGAGGTATGTTGTGTGTGCCTTATATTATACGTGTATGATATGTTCCATGTTTGATGTTGATGTTGATGATGTTACTTGTTATGGCCCTTTAGGATATGCATGCTAGGGTTTTGGGTAGCATGAAATGATAATAAAAGAACTACGGGGAAGTGGGCGTTTGGGAAGTTTGAATGGGGGAATTAGACCTTGCATGGGCATGATCCTTACGTGTGAAAAGTTGAATTGGGTTGTAAGTAAGAGCTTGGGAGAGTCTTCGGGTGATTGGGAACTTGGTATGGGAAATAGTACGTGAGTTGGTGCATAAGCGACCTTATTAGGGTTTTGGGTGTAAGTGGAGGTTGGAGAGTCTGCATGGAGTGCTTAAATTATGCATGGGAATGAATCTTACGCGAGGGAAGTTTATTTAGGAAGTGAATAAAATAATGTCAAAGTTATGGACCCATTGGAGACTTGGGTGCAAAATTTTACGTGGGTCGATGTAAGGGTGTCTAAGGGACCCAATTAGGGTTTTTGGGAGGAAATGAGAAATTTGAAGGGTACAAGGGTAAAAATGATCACGGAGGGATGGAGTATGGGGTTGAGAGTGAGAGTCCACTTGTATAAAGGATGAGTATGGGCTTCTAAATGAGAGAAGAGGTTTTGGGGCAAAGAGGGGAGGTTACTTGAGGAGGAAGTAAAGTGCTAGGGTTTGGTGTGGCCAACTAGGGTTTGGCGGTCACATGCGGAGTTTGGAAATAAAGGGATATATTTTGGGAATTTCTTAGTAGAGACGGGATGCGAGACAAGGAACAAAGTAAAGTTAGGATGAGTAAGAAAAAGTTGGGCCATGTAGGCCCAAATTAGGGTTTTCCAAGGAGGAGCCCTAGAGGGGTGAGGACATGCGGGACCAATATCATTGTGTTAGGGTTAGCCCACATTCTCGGGAGAGTGTGCCCTTACTACGTTTCCTTATGTATAAGAGTAAGAGGGGATCGACATCGGGCGTGAGAAGGGGAGAACAGTCTCAAGATATGGGACGGGCCTCCTTGAAGGGAAGAAGTAGAGAGTAGTAGATATGCATGTCAAGGGTGGAACCTTATTTAATAATACATGAATAAGACATTAACTACTTAAAGAGTAAGATTGTTGAGCCGGGCCCAGACCGATCCACCGGCATAATAGTGGCTAGGTGTCGGGGTGCCCTGGAGACCAATCCACCGGCGTATAATAGTGGTTAGGTGCGTTCTGCCCTATAAGTGACCGATCCACCGGCTATAATAGTGGGGTTCCCGTACTCGCATGGATTAACAAAGATTATGGTGTGAAATGACTTATAAACAGATAATGGAAAGATACGTTATAATCACAGTGAAATACCATGAGAGTTGGGACCAGACCGATCCACTGGCATAATAGTGGCCAAGAGCGTTCTGCCCTGGAGACCGATCCACCGGGCATATAATAGTGGTTAGGTGCATTCTGCCCTATAAGTGACCGATCCACCGGCTATAATAGTGGGGATCCTGCATCCTCATGGATTCATAACGATTATGACGTGAATCTACTATATTTACCAGAGATCTAAAGAATGAGTCTACCCGGACCATAGCCGGATTTTATTATCTGTATTACCCCATGCTGCTTTTGTGCATAATGAGTTACTTTACATTCTGGTCATAACACCCTTATATGTTTCAATACGATGTTACACATGTTGCATATGTTACTATATGGGTATGGTAGGACTTGTGATGTGGGTTTTGAGTATGCGTAATAGTGTATCAACGTATTGTATCATGATTTAATATGCACTTGATGATATCTCTCCTATAAGATAGGGTAGTGGGACTTACTCAGTATTGGACCCGTATTGATACTACCTTGGTTGAATGGGTCCTGTGAAAATCCACCGATGGTGGGGAGCAGACCCCTTGTGTAGGTTGATACTGTGTTGGGGTGGAAGGCTTGACCTGAGTGAGTAGGCAATCCGGATATTGATCCTTCGGAATTTGTTTTTGTTTAGCTGTATTTTGTATTACATTCCTATTTTGAGAAACATATTCTGGGGTTGTAATCCTAAATCGTATTCTAACTTCTGTTGGACTTACCTCTTGTTAAGGATTTATTTTAAATGTTGTCTTGCGTTTTTGATACTTTGTACTAAAGGTTGATCGGATATAGCCTTAGCACTTAGTACTGGAACGGTAGGAGTGAACCGGTCTGGTACTAAGTGTGGCGGTAATACCCCTGAGTTTACGGTTTTATCCTTTGCTTTCGCTAAACCTTTTGATTTTAAACGAAATTTTTTAGTAGTAAATTTGGGGGTGTTACAATTTATACCAAACGAATTGCTGCAAAATTGGAGGGAGTGAGGGGTACCGGAGCATCGCCGGTGGTCAAGGACCACTCGCCGGTGATGAGCGGCGCTAGAGGCGGAAGAGCAGTGGTACGCCGTGGCAGTCCTCGTGTGTTGTTGACGGTTGCTGCTGCTCTACTAGAGGATGATGATGACGAGCTACCGCAGGTGTGGTGGTGTGCTCGAGCGGGGGTGGCTGGTATGGAGGTGCGGCCTTGGTTCAAAGTGCAGAGCAGGAAGGGTCAGGGCTCGAGGGTCGGGGGTCAGGGGTTGGGGGTTGAAAATTAGAAACATGTAAGGGCGGGGGTAGCAGCACGCGGGAGTGAATTTTTGTTTTTTTTTTGAAATTTTAAGAAATTGAGGGGTTTAAGTATTTTTTATTATATTTTATTTTTTGGGATTTTAGAGATTTGAAAAAAATTTATTATAAAACATATATATATGTATATATAGAATTTGAACATTTTTAGCGACCAATAAATTAATGATTAATGATCAAAAATTATATTAGTCGCAATAAATGATTTTACTAATTTAAAGAGATTTTATAATAAAAAAGTTATTTTTTGCTAATGAAATATAACTCCATAACAAAGTCGTAATCACACAACCAAATTATAATAGGAAACAAATTTAAAATATTAAAATAAAAACACACAATGAAAATAGAAATATATTTTAAATAAAAATCATATATCTTGTGGAAAAAGAAATAAAATATCAAAATAATAATTAAAAGAAATTGGAAAATATATAAATCAAATTCTAAGGAATTGTAAAAAATTTAAATAATTTTTGTAAATGAAAATATATTTTTAAATAGAAACGAAGATCATATGATTTTCATAAAAGCCATAATTGTGAATGAAATTTTCTATAATAATCCACAATGTAACTAATACCAACAGATATATGAATGGGTATTAGTTTTGTTGGTACAATCTTACTAATACCCATAGATATAAAAGTAGGCAAAAGATCTGTTGGCATAACATACTATTACCAACAGATAATAATTTTCTGTACGAAAAACTTTCTTCATTGCCCACAAAAAAATATTTGTTGGTATTAGTGACTTTTGCCAATAGAAAAAAAATCTGTGACTAAATTTCTGTTGGCACAAGTCATAAATTTTGTAGTGACCCCTATTCACCCCTGCACCCTTCCCTTACCCCAAATCCTCCCCCACCTACCCTCTTTCCTAGCCCCAACCCAAAAAAAACCATTCCTCCTCCTCTTCTTCTTTTAATCTATATGCAACTCGTGGTGCATGAGTAGTGTGAGTCATGCCTAAATTTTTACCTTAATCTTTATTTAATCTTAAGGTATATTACGGGTTAAATAAGGTGTATCATTAATTAATTTTTGATAAAGTTTTGTGACCTAATATGATAATTATTGATATTATTTTTAGGTGTTGATTTTGATAATTAAAGATTGAATATTTAACCGGAATACCAGTAAGGTTTGATTTTTTTGCGAATTAAGGTAATTGTTAAGCACCACTTAAACGCATGGATAAACATATGTTATCACATTAGGGTTTTTAGTATGTTATTATGCTTGATATATGTTGTTTAACATAATATAGGTAGTTTCTTGTATTGATTGATAAAAAGGAAAGCATGCTAGTTTATATGCCATGTTTGGAAGAAATTCCTAAGGAAGGAGATTTGTTATTCGAGAATATGTTGAATATGTATCCATCATAGATTATGTTACTGTGACCATTGATGCATGAATAATATTATTGTGAGCCATAGGGGCATTTTATTAATATATCTTGTGCAAGAATGTGGCCTAATATGGGTGGGTGTTGGGGAGTTTTATGTGGAATAAAATAGTTTGTAGAATTGGGTGAGGAGAATGGAGTATTAATATTAATATTCATGTAGTGATGATAACTTAAAATATGTGTTGTAATGAAAGGGCAAAATGGTAATTTGAAAGTAAAAGAGTATTGTGGTAAATTTGAAAGAGAAGGGAAAAATGGTAAATTTGTAACTAAAGGGTAAAATGGTAATTTTAGAAGTAAGGGGCAAAATGGTAATTTTTTAAGTAAAAGGGTAGCATAGTAATTTTGGAAGTAAGGGGGAAATTGGTAATTTTGTGTGAAGGAAGGGTAAATTGGTAATTTTAATAATGGAGAAGGGTAAAATGGTAATGTGGTGTAAAGGATAGGTAAAATGACATTTTAATAAAAGAGAAGGGTAAAATGGTAATTTGGTTGGAAGGAAGGGTAAATTGGTAATTATAATAATGGAGAAGGGTAAATTAGTAATTATGATAATGGAGAAGCGCAATTTGGTAATTTATTGAACAAAAGGGTAATTTGGTAATTATGATAATGAAGAAGGGCAATTTTGTAATTATAACAAAGGAGAAGGATAATTTGCTAATCTAACCAACCAAATGGGAAATATGATAAGTGTAACAATTATGAAGGTTGATTAGTGACCTAATAAGTGTGGGAGATAACCTAGTAACCTAAACTGAGTAAGGATGTGGCTAAGAGTAATTATGTGTCTTGTGTGCCATGTGTTATGCCATGTTGTGTACTTATGATTATGAGGACTAATTACTTGTAGCGTAGCTTGGAGTTGAGGTATGCTCATGTGAATTCCTTATGGCATGTGTACCATGATGATCTAGGTTGTGCTTACAATGTTATATGATGTGACCTTCTAGGACATGGATGCTAGGACCTTTAATAATATGATATGGGGTGAAAGGATAAAAATGAATGAATGGGAAGTGAGTTGACTAAGGGGACATGAGATTGACCTTATTATCTCATGATCCATGAGGGGGAAAATAAAAGGTAGTTATGATTAAAATGAGCGAGTGATGTAAATCTTGCATACGAAATTTCAAGAGTTTTTATAGGATGGAAGGGGTTTGCATGGGGATGATCCTTACGTAAGAAAGGTGCTAGGGTTTTGAGTGGCTAACTAGGGTTTCACAGTCATATGTATAATTGGTGAGTAGAGTGATAGGATTTGGGTTGAATCTAAATGAGATGAGGTGTTGGACAATAAAAGAAAGGTTAGGTGTAATCCCCCGAAATTTTAAAAAAGCCTATAATTTAATAAATAACTGTTATTTGAGATAAATTAGCTTTCAAATTTATTTAATCTAATTATTTTATGGATTTTTGATAATATAAAATTGGATATAAATATTTATTAAATTAAAATAAATAAATTTGTATTTTGTCATACTCTTTTTATTTAAAGAATTTTCCAAACCATTATTTTACTAAAATTATCTTTTTAAACACATATATTTAATTATATTAAATTAAATTATTAAATAAATTTATTTGCTAAATATAATTTTATAAATTAAATTATTTTATTTTATCCCATTTTCCCTTTTCTTTTTCGTCTTTTCCTTTTGCGTCTCCTTTTTCTCCTTTCTTTCTTATTCATTTTTTTTTCTTCCCTTAGGCCGCGGGTACCCTGACCTGCATCTCTCCCTCACGTTCCTAGGCCGCTGCCCATTTCCTTTCCTTCCTTTCCTTCTCCTCCCACGTGCGTCGCCTGGCTTGCCTCCCCGCTTCCAGTCATTCCTTTCTCCCCTGACAGGGCCGACCCACTCCCCTCTTCCCTTCGCCTGGTCTGGTAGCACCCCCTCCTTTCTATCTTCTTCTTCTTTTTCCCGACACTCACCCAACAATCTCCGCCATCTCTGCCACCCAACTTGCAATCCTCCTTCCCCTACCGCTCTCCCCCTCCCTCTCTCACCATTTTTCCTGCCTCACCTCGGCCCCACCATCTATCTCTCCCCTCGTCCATGCCCTGCAATTCAATTCCTTTCCCCTACCCTCTCCTTGCAACTCCTATGCTCCTACCTCCCTGTCGCTGCCCTACCGAGCCCCCTATCCCCTCCTTTCTCTTCCTCTTCTTTTTCTCCTTCCTTCCTTTCCTCATTCTACCATTTTTATGCTCCCCATGCCCTTCCCCGACCTTCTTTCTCTCCTTTCTTCTCCTTCCATCGTCCTCCCCATTTTTCAACTTCTGGCAAATTCTGTCGCTTCCACTACCGCACTAGCCACCTACACCACCCCTGCCACCCTCTACCTCAGCCCTGAAACATCACAGCACCCCCTGAGCCACCTTGCAGCCTCCTTCTTCTCCACTCTTTGTTTTCTCTTCTTTTTCTCCCTTCTTGGCAGCCACCTTGCACCGCCTCCTTCCACCGTTGTTCCACAAATTCTGCCACCACTTGAGCCACCACACTAACCCCTACAACCTCCTCTACCACCCCCTCACCTCCTTTGGCCAAAACAATCATCTGTAGGCCTTCATTTTATCCTTCCCTTTTCCTTCCTTCTAGGCCTCATCCACCTTAGCAGCCACCTTCATAGCCTCGCTGCCGCTGCCTTCTCCACCCTTGGCTACTGTCAACCCATCCCCGACCACCACCTACACCCCCTCTCCACCTTTGCACCCTTCCCTTGCCCTAAACACTCTTTTGTAGCCCTAAATCCTTAACCTAAAATAACCACTCCCTCTTCCCATTCTTGCCATTTTGAGAGAGTTAACAATCTAGAGAGGGCGTTCGAAGTACTCATGAGATTAGCTCAACATTTCCTGATACTTCAACCTTAAATCGCTTTGCCTCTGGTGAGCATTGGGGAGGATTGGCTTGATAGATTTTCGTGTCATCAACCTCCAACCTATGATGGAAAAGAAGACCTAGTAGTCTTAGAAAGATGGATACAAGATTTTTATAGGACATTCGAGGTGCTCAACTGCCATGAGGAGCAAATGACGAATATTGTGGTGTACTTCCTTTGAGGATCAACTGACACTTGGTGGGAAGACCTTTGAACCAATGGAGGACAACCAACATCTTGGGACGACTTCAAGACTGCCATTTGCACGTGTTTCTACACAAAAAGTCTCAAGAGGGCTAAAATCAAAGAATTCATGGAGCTAACGCAGGGAAGCTTGTCAGTTCGATAGTACTATGCATGATTCATGGAGTTTTTTAGGTTCACCCCTGGAATAGCAGCTAGTAAGGCTACAATGGTCTTTCAATTCGATCAAGGACATCACTTCAACATTTGAAGCATAATGGGAGCCAACATTTTCCATGATTTGAGTACGGTATACAAGCTAGTGTGTGCCGCCAATGCCTTGGTCCAGGAATAGGCCTCCATCATAGGCAAGAGGAAGAATGAAGAGACCGATTCCGGAGAAAGAGTCATCATTCTAGTGGCAACATTTTGTGAGCCCGACCTCAACCTCAATCTAATGCTCGGTGTAAGAAGACTTAGAGTGCTCTTGATAGCAAGGCTAGCAAGAGACCAGTCCAACACTACCACTATCATCGTTGTAGAAGAGATCATCCAGGCAAGGACTACATGGGAAAGCTAGTTCAATGCAATGACTATTGACAGCTTAGGCACATGACATATGAATGCTACAACACACCTCGTGATGGGATCTAAAGGTCACAGTAACCATGGGTACGACAGAATTAAGCACTTCGGGCAACCCGTTTAGACCTGTTAATGGAAGATGATGAGCAAGAGATAAATCTTGATGTAACGTCTCCAAGCTATCCATCGGGTCCCACATAATTATTGTATTATTGAGTTATTTATGTAGACATTTTCCTTAGTTAAGTAAGTTTTTCTTTAAGAAGGTAGTTACCCCAAGTAATTTAGGATCCCCTTTTGTATACCTAGTGCTAAGGCATAAAATTCAAGGATAAAGTTTTTCTCTAAGCGGGTAGTGATGTAATCCCCTGAAATTTTAAAAAAACCTATACTTTAATAAATAACTTTTATTTGAGATAAATTCGCTTTCAAATTTATTTAATCTAATTATTTTATGGATTTTTGAGTATATAAAATTGGATATAAATATTTATTAAATTAAAATAAATATTTTGTTATTTTATCATACTCTTTCTATTTAAATAATTTTCCAAACCATTACTTTATTAAAATTATCCTTTTAAACCCATATATTTAATATATTAAATTAAATTATTAAATAAATTTATTAGCCAAGAATATTACATTTTATTATTTTATTAATTAAATTATTTTATTTTATCCCATTTTCCTTTTTCTTTTTCCTTTTTTTCTTTTCCTTCTCCTTTTTCTTCTTTTTCTCCTTTCTTTCTTTTTCCTTTTTTTCTTCCCTTGGGCCGTTGGTACCTCGGCCTGCCTCTCCCTTCGCGCACCTGGGCCGTCGGCCCATTTCCTTTCCTTCCTTTCCTTCTCCTCCAGCATGCATCGCCTGGCCTGCCTCCCTCCTTTCCTTTCTTTCCTTTCTCTCCCAATCAGGCTAGCCCACTCCCCTCTTCCATTCGCCTGGCCTAGTAGCACCCCCTCATTTATTTCTTCTTCTTCCTTTCCTCAACCCTCGCCCGACTATATCTGCCATCTCCGCCGCCCCACCCACAACCCTCCTCCCCCTATTTCTCTCCCTCCCTCTCTCTCTCTCGCCATGTTTCTTGCATCATCTCGGCCCTACCATCTCTCTCTCCCTTCACCCATGCCCTACTGTTCCTTTCCTTTCCCCTGCACTCTCCCTACAACACCTATGCTCCTACCACCCTGCTGCCACCATACCGAGCTTTCTATCCCCTCATTTCTCTTGCCCTTCTTTTTCTTCATCCTTCCCTGCCTCATTCTGCCATTTTCGAGCCTCCCATGACCTTCCTCGACCTTTTTTCTCTCCTTTCTTCAATTTACATCACCCTCCCTTTTGTTGCATCGCCACCGCATTCTTCCACTTCCATCGCCGCACTAGCAACCTGCACCACCCCCTAGCACCCTCTACCTCACCCTTGAACCATCACAGCACCCATCGAGCCACCCTACAGCCTCCTTCTTCCTCCCCTCTTCTTTTTCTCTCCTTTTCTCCCTTCTCGGCAGCCATCTTCCACCGCCTCTTTTCGCCTCGTTCTGCCACCACCTGAGCAAGCAAACCAACCCCTACAACCTCCTCTACCAGCCCCACACCTCCTTTGGATGAAACAATCACCTATAAGCCTTCATTTTCTCCCTCCCTTTTCCTTCCTTCTCAACCCCATCCACTTCAGCAGCCACCTTTCCAGCCTCACTGTCGCTGCCTCCGCTACCCTTGGCCACCATTAACCCATCCTTGACCACCACCTACACCCCCTCTCCACCTCTACACTCTTCCCTTGCCCTAAATCCTCCCCCATCCACCTTCTTTCTTAGCCTCAAATCCCTAACCCAAAAACACCACTCCCTCCTCCCATTCTTTCCATTTTGAGCCTCTCGCCTTCCTTCCTTTACATGTAGCTCATGATGCATGAGTAGTATGTGTTGTTGCATGCCTTGGTGTGTTTTGGCTAATAAATATTAAGGTAAAATACTATTTTAAGTTAAGTATTTGATTAATTAAGTGTTATAAAGCCTTATTCTTGGTTTTTCTTATTTATAATATAATAAATATTGATATTCTTTTTAGGTATTGGTTTTGCTAATCAAAACTTGAACATTTAACCGGAATACCAGTAAGGTTTGTTTTTTCAAGAATTAAGGTAATTGTTAAAATCCACTTAAATATATGGATAAACGTATGTTAGCACATTTGTTTTTTTAATACGTTATTATGCTTGATATATGTTGTTTAATATTTATATGTACTTTCCTGTGTTGATTGATAAAAAGGAAGCATGTTGAAATATGCTATTTATGGAAATGTTAAGTATTTATCTTGCATTATGCTATTATGATCTTGAATGCATGGTCAATATTATTGTGAGCCTTAGGGGTATTTTAGTAATATATCTTGTGCAAGAATGTGGCTTAACATGTGTGGCTACTATGAGTATTATATAAAATAGTTATGGAGTTGGATAATGAGAATGGGGTATTAATGTTAATATTTCATGTAGTGATAATAATTTAATATAAGTAGTCTAATAAAGGGGAAAATGGTAATTTATAAATAAAAAGGGTAAATTGGTAATTTTAGATGTTAAGGGATAAAATGGTAATTTTGTAAGTAAAGGGAAAAATGGTAATTTAGAGGTAAGGGTATAATGGTAATTTGCAAGTAAAAGAGTATTATGGTAATTTTGGAAGTAAAGGGGTAAAATGGTAATTTTGTAAGTAAAGGGCAAAATGGTAACTTGGAGGTAAGGGTATAATGGTAATTTATATGTAAAAGAGTATTATGATCATTTTGGAAGTAAAGGGGTAAAATCGTAATTTGGAGGTAAGGGTATAACTGTAATTTGCAAGTAAAAGGATATTATGGTAATTTGTGAATAAAAGGGTAAAGTGATAATTTTGTATGTGAAGGGTAATATGGTAATTTTGGGAAGTGAAGGGTAAAATGGTAACTTTGTGAGTAAGGGTTAAAATGGTAATTTTATAATTAAAGGACAAAATGATAATTTCTTAATTTAAAGGAAAAATGGTAATTTTGGATGTTAGGGGGCAAAATGGTAATTTTATAAGTGAAAGGGTGTTATGGTAATTTTTGTAAGTTAAGGGGTAAAATGGTAATTTTAAAAGTAAAGGGAAAAATGGTAATTTTGTAAATAAAAGGATAAAGTGAAAATTGGAAAGGGATAACTTGGTAATTATAATAATGGAGAAGGGCACACTGGTAGTTATAATAATTGAGAAGGATAAAAAGAGAATTTCATAAAGGAGAAGGGTAAAATGGTAATTTGATGTAAACGAAGGTAAAATGATAATTTAACAATGGAGAAGCATAAAATGGTAATTATGATAATAGAGAAGGGTAATTTCATAATTTAACCAATTAAAGGGTAATTTAGTAATTTTAAAAATGGAGAAGGGTAAATTGGTAATTTAACCAACTAAAGAGTAAAATGGTAATTATGATAATAGAGAAGGGTAATTTGGTAATTTAACCAACTTTGGTAATTTAACCAACTAAAGAGTAATTTGGTAATTACGATCATAGAGAAGGGTAATTTGGTAATTTAGTCAACTAAAGGGTAATTTGGTTATTTTGATAATTGAAAATGGTAGTTTGGTAATTATAATGATGGAGAAGGGTAATTTGACCAACAAAAGGGCAATTTGTTAATTATAATAAAGGAAAAGCTCAAATGGGTAATCCAACCAACCAAATGGAAAATATGTTAAGTGTAACAATTATAAAGGGTAGTTGGTGACCTAATAAGTATGGGAGATAACTTAGTAACCTAAATCGAGTAAGGGGTAATTTGGTAAGTATGTAACAAGGAGGGTAATATGGTAATTTGTCAAGTAAGGAAGGGATGAGTTAGCAATTATATAAGGGGTAAAGGAGTAATTTATATCTAACATGTCGTTGTGATAGTGGAATTTCGTAACATGACTCAAATAACCCAAAATACTATGATAAGAGTATTTGATAATTAGTAAGTATCACGAGAACAAATCCTAATTTGGATTTAGATGAGATTATGATGGCCTTAATGATTCCTCTATATTACCTTGGATAATCGTTTGAAAAAGAAATATCTAATGATATCAGAACGATTGAAAGTGATTAAGTATTTGATTGTTGTGCTTTTGTGATCACCTTAATTAAGACACTAATACTCAAAGTGAAAGACCACGAGATAGGGAATGGTGGCTCTTTAGGTCACTATCCTAAAGATGTGATTTAGCCCATAGTTATTGTGGTATTTGCTGGTGTGCCTTTGTGCTAAGCTAGGCCCTATATCTTACTCTATCTAGCTCTACGAACCTATTTAGGGGTATGAATACTTATGGATTAGGTGTCCTTGTCGGTAGAGTGCTAAGTTAGCTTTATGCACCTATACGACTAGGGTACCTTTGTTTCCCTGAGTTGATAGTTGAAGAGTATTGTGTAGCTTTTATACACCAGTGCAACTATTATACCTTTGTGCCCCGGGATCCTGACCTCTCTATCGAGGCAAATAAAAGGAATTGTTGTGCTGATTAAAAAGGAAAAACACTAATCGTGAAAGTGAAACATTAATGAGTTGGGCCTAGTTGAATGATATTATGAGTACTGATCCACCAGATATAATAGTGGCCTAGGAGGTATTGCCCTAGATGATGTTTATGAGTATTGATCCACCGGATATAATAGTAGCCCAAGTGCGTGTTGCCTTAGATGATCTATATTTGTAGTCCGATCTAGCGGCTATAATATTGGGGGTCTCAAGCCCAATAAATTTGATTTAGTTGTGAATAAATTATGGAAAAATATTACTCACTTATAGTGGAACACCCAATCAGTCGGGGCCAGACCAGTCCATCGCTGAAAAATAGTGGCCAAGAGTGTTCTGTCCTAGAGACCGATCCACTGGCAATAATAGTGGTTAGGAGCATTCTGCCTTGTATGTATTCTGGTCCACTGGCTATAATACTCGGTGATGGAAACCTGTTATGGTTTCACGAAAGGATCGAAAGATTAATTGAGCGCAACGTTCGATTCGCCGGTTCAACCTAAGGAAAAACTCCAAAGGAAGACCCAAAGATTCAGAGGCACAGTTTGTACAACGGCAACTGAAATCGAAGAAAGAATGATCAAGATCGATCAAAGCAAGAGAGAGCAGATTCAGAGACGAAGAGCGAGTGAGAGATTCGCCGAGAGAGAGAGAGACAAGTCGCAAGAAGAATCGAGAGAACTCAGCAATGTATATTCTGTCAAGATGATCTGTGCGTATTACATCCTACATGGCTATTTATATTGCATTACAGATCGTATAACAAGCGTACAAAATACCCGCACAATACAGATTAACGAAATACACAGTCGGCCTTACAACGGAAAAGGGCTAAATGGCTCTTACTTTAGGCCACATAAGCAAGTCGACCAGCCCAAATAACCACAAGAGAAATGCCCCAAATACAAGGTAAGTTTGAGACATAATTCCCATCTGCTAAAAAAACTTTAGCTAATCATGGCTATTAAGGATTGATTAATCCACAATCCATCTAGTCCAAAATTAAGGACCGGGTGGCGGATTATACAACCAACCTAATTTCCATTAGCCAATTTCGACCGGCGAATGCATCATATGGGATTACAATTAATTAACAAAATTACATAATCTGCACACTTTCAGATACTTAATCTGCACATTCCAGTAGCTGCATCCAAAGATCCACAGAGTCCATATGCTGCATTACACTCCTATTTATCAACCAAATAAGACAAACAATTATAAGTAAATAATTCACAGCAATTATCAAAATTAATTAAATATGAATTCTTAAGATTCATATCACTCGGGTTCTCGCACTCACATGGATATTTATAATCCGATGTGATTGATATTGATGGACTAAGGGCTTAAGCCCTAGAACTATCGATTGTTCATTATGGCTTATTATTATTTGATTGATTTGTTAGGTATGTGATTATATGGATGTGGATATTAAGTATTTACCTTTCATTATGTATATATGTAGTATCATGTGTTGCATTATGGTCCTACTATTAGGTGTGTTTTAAATGGTTACTCAGTACCGTAATATTTAAGGGTTTCATTAGTGGGGCCCCTACCTATTCAATGGCCAGTGATAAGTGTGACTTTTGCATCTTATTCCTAACGTTTATAAGAGTTTTTACTTCTAATTTCAGTTGGAATTTTCCCTTTTCGTTCTTGTTACTGCCTTTGTGTTGTGATAATTTGCAGGGTCTCAAGAACCAAAAAAATCATGAAGGATGAAAAAAAGAATAATCTTAAAGGGAGAAGAAAGGAGAAAAAAGGAGCAAAAGTTAAAGCGGAAAGAGATTTAGAGCTAAAATATAAACTCTGGAATAAAATGAAAGCAAGAATGCATATTTAAAGTATATGAGCCTGAAAGAAGTGAAATGTGGCCCAGGAAAAGCTCTGAATTTGGAGAAGCTTTAAACATCAAAGTTGTAGATCGTTTTAATATCTTTCCAACGCATATAAAATCAGCTTAATATGAGTTATGATGAAAACGTTATGGTCAAAATACGCATCATTATCAAAGCTGACACGGGAAGCCCATCTTTACCAATACCCTAGCGATCCACGAGGCGGTAATATAAAAACTCTCATTCTAATATCTCGAGGCAGCCTCCACTCCCTCACTTTTCTATCTTCTCTATCCTCTTCCCCAACTCATCAAGATCTCTCTTGTAAATTAGAAATGGAGGTTCAAGAAGTTAAATTTTTGCAATAATTTGTGAACATCAAGGGTATTATCTAATGATCTTTTCTCTATCTATGTAATCTCTTGTTGTTTTTAATATTCTTGCTATGAATTTTATGGGCTAGATCTTGTACTAAGGGAATTTTCCCCGATCCTAATGTGTGGAATTATTGCATCCTTTTTTATTCAATTCATAATGTATGTGTTGTGTTATTGATTGATTGACGGATTTTTGAACCACGGTCGGGTTCTAATTTTCGGTGTGGGAAATACCGGTGCGATCGAGAGATAATCCAGTATTAGACCCAATAGCACAACGGGAGATTGAATTATAGGTCGAGAGACGACCGATTTTACCTCTACAACAATAAAGAAGGAAACTTTATAGACTTAAATGCATTACATTCTATTAGACTCTAAGCTAGAGATAGTTAGGACCATAGATATGTAATAGGGTGGTTGTGGCTTGAGAAAGCACAACACTTTCTATCCTTGTTGGCATGATTGATTATGATTGTTCAATTATTTTGTGATATGATCTTCGATTACATGTGAGGATCGGGGGCGATGAACCAGAACCTTAGCTCTTCTATTTATTTGAGTCACTTGAGTGTTATTCCTTTCTTTTTAGCTTATTTAGTTATTTTAGCTTACAATTTATTATTTCATATCATCTCGTAGTCTAGACATAGTTAATTTCTATCATTGTCCTAGTGGTCATTCACCAATCCTTGTGGGATCGACCTTGACTACTACTCTAACCCCGTGCACTTGCGGGTAGGAACTTGTCAGGCAGTGCCCTTTGCAGGTCATTTTCAGGTGCTATTCAAGTAAGCTCCTAGGAAAGAGCATAATAAACTATCCGAAAAATCCCAGGGTTGTACTCTTCCTCTTTTAAACTACTAATTTCAATGCAATTGTTGTTTTATAGCTAGCACTAGTGGATTTGATTCTCATAAATTGCTTACTAAGCTACTAAGATTTAAATATATTTGAGTTTCTATAAGTTGTATTTTTCTCTTTTAGCCTTAGCACTTTGTAGTGGAATGGTAGGAGTGAACCAATTTGGTACTAAGTGTGGTAGTAATATCCCCATAATTCAGGGTTTTGTTATTTCACTTCTGCTAGTTATCTTAATAAAATGAAATTTTTTTGTTGTAAATTTTGGGGGTTCTATATCGACCACATAGGTTCAATTAGGGTTTCAAGGGAAACCCTATAGAGTGGTAGTGAGAGAATTTGAACATCATAAGGTGATGGACCTTAACCCACACCCTTAGGAGTTGGGTTTTTGTTTTGAGTAAATGGAAGGAAAAATAAATGTCGGGGTGTGATTAGAGGCATAGAAATCTCAAGATATGGGACGAACCCTCTCGGGATGATAGAATTAGAGGTCGGTGACATGCATGTCAAGGGTGAAATACTTTCGAATAAGATATGAATAAGACACTAATTATTTAAAGACGAAGGTTGTTAAGCCAAACCCAAACTGGTCCACCGCTGAATAATAGTGGCCAGGAGCATTTTACCCAGCATGATTTCTGATCCACAGGCTATAATAGTGGGGGATTCCACGCTCAAATAACCGAACTTAATGATAATAAGACATGGTAAAAACACTAAGTAATTATAGTGGAACACCATGCGAGTCAGGGCTAGATCGGTCCACCAACGAATAATAGTGGCTAGGTCATTCTGCCCTAGAGACCGATCCACTGGAGAATAATAGTAGACCGATTCACTGGATATAAAATCTGAGAGATGACTGAATAATGATCGATTATGGCTTATGGCCCAAAATTATTGATTTCTTATGATGACCTATTAATATTTGATGAACTTGTAAAGTATGCGAATGTTATGTATGCACATCTTATTATATATGCACATAGTTTTGTATCATGTGTGGCATTGCCAGCCTTTTTTTTAGTGTGTTTTAAAGGGTAACTCAGTACCATAGTACTGAAGGGTTCCATTCATGGGGGCTCTACCTATTCAATGGGCAGTGTCCCTTGCAAGTCCATTTCAAGTGCTATTCAAGTGGGCAATGAAAAAGAACGTAAGGAACTATCCAGAAAGTCGTAGGGTTGTACTCTCTTTTTAATCCTCAGTTTTTATGTGGCCCTTATTTTTTTAACCACCATTGATGGATTCTATTATTGTAAATTGTTATTTATGCTACTCTGATTTAAGTATGGTTTAAGTTTCTCATAGATTGTAATTTACTCTTTTAGCCTTAGCACTTGGTATTGGAACTATAGGAGTGAACCGGTCTGGTACTAAGTGTTGCGGTAATATTCCTAGAATTCATGGTTTTGTAATTTCTCTTCCGCAAATTCTTTTAATAAAATAAAAAATTTTAGTAGTGAATTTTGGTGGTGTTATATCACATGAGTTTGTGGTTCCTCAATATTTCGAGATGGAACATGAGGTATGATTCATTGATGTGAACCCCTATCCTTCGCCTTTTGGTAAGAGTTATAGGAGGTTTTTTGGTCCTTTTGGGTACCATTATAGTTAATGAAGACCAGTGAATTGTTGATAATTCAATTAAGTAGCAATTAAAGGAGAAGAAAGAAAGATTGATGGTTATGTTTAAAAAATAACCTTAAATACCATAGGCAAACAAGTCAATTTGTTTGACAAACCCATTAACTAATTATCTCTTATTTTGAAAGGTAAAGTTGAATACCACTCCCTTTGGCACATCAACTAGTTCTATCACTAATTGATTGGTCTCTTCAAGTTCTAAATGCTTGTTATTATCATGAAAGACAAATCCATTCATATAATATGTGATTATAAAATCCTTCAAATTATATTTAAAATTATATAGATATAAAATAAATGAGTTGTTAATTTGGAAAGAATTTGGAATTTTAATAAATTAGTTAATTTTAGGTGCACTAATCTGCTATTTTGCCTAAACTATCGACAGGTACACACAAGAACAAACAAATTCATTCTTTTCATAAACTAGTCGACTTGTTTACCCAAACTGATGGACTAGTTATCTTGTGATTTCAGAACCTATTTCTGATTTTGATTCACATATGTTGCTAATGTTTATGAAAATTGATAATTATAATCTATTTGTGCCAATAAGCATATTTTGATTCTTTGTGATTATTTTGACATTTTTTAGATCACTCTGTGATATTTATTTAGCTAAGTTTTTTTCCAAAATCACTTTCTAGGACATATCTCACCTTCTCTTTTCTCTATCATGTTCCTCTATCTTTTGGTGGCCATGGCTATGTAATTGACTTTCTTCATCACTCCCCTAACCTACAAAACCTCTACCATGTCTCTTGCTGGTCACACCTCACCTCCCTTACTTCAACTTGGGATCTACTTACACTTTGGGTTTCCCACACTCACCCTAATTTAGACTTCCCACTCTCCCACTTGGGTAATTTAACCAACACTTCCTTCCTATACACTTAATTTATGATTCAATTCACTCTTTATCATCTATATTTGCTAATTCTCACCTTTTTCCTTTGTGAAAATTTCCTAATTATTGGGAATTCTTCAGTTTTACTAAAAAAAATTCTATATTAGGAAAATAGTGGCTTGCCTCTTGTTCTCTATCCTATGTTAAAAATTATTGTCTCTTCTTTTTTCTCCTAATCTTAGATTTACCTCTGCCTTATCTCTCTTTAGTAACGAAGGGTTAAGGTTTTGAGAACTGTTGAAGACCTTGGTTTTTGGTTTTGTGTTTCAATTTCTAAGGAAAGGTTGTATTCTATCATATGTCTTCTTCTTCTTTTTCTTCCTCTTCCTCTTCTTCTTCTTCTTCTTCTTCTTCTTCTTCTTCCAATTTCATTTTTATTATGTTTTGAAATTATTTTAAAAGGTTTTGATTCTTAATTCTCTTAGGAATTTAGGTTTTCATAGATAACCATCAAATTAAGAGTTTATTCTAAAAGAATTACTTGAAGATAAAGCGTCTTATCTTTAATATGAATAAGGTTTTTTGCTTATTATTGTGGTTCCATACTCTTGGTGTTACTATGTTGAGCATGATTATTGTAATATAGGAATAAAGATTGTGGTAGAGTTTTCTTCTTTATAATTAAGAAAGTTTTAGGTTCACTAGTATTAAGCATAATTTTGGCACTTTTGTGCATGGTTTCATTTACTGCTAATATTATCATATATCATTGTGATTTTATGTGTTAGCATGTATTTTTATGTGTTTGATGACATAAAAGTGTGCTAGGAATAATATGTCAAGATGGGTGAAATTTTAGCATGTGGATCACAAGTTTAGGTGCTACTTTAGCTAGACTAGTCTATCCATTCATTAGACTCATTTATTGGTTTTGTGAATAGTTACTTAATTTGGGGTTTTGATTGGTTGGTTGTGAGATCTGTTGATTAGTTCCATAAATAAGTTGACTAGTTCCTATGATAATTCAATTAGTTTCCCAAACCCATTGACTTATTGTGTTGTGACCAAAGTGCTTTGGTCTCCACTTAGACCCATCAACCAATTTGGCCAAACCCATCAACTTATTACCTATGAATAATCGATTGGTGGGACTAAGCAATCAACTTGTTCACTGGCTTACATTTCTATGTAGGTTTGGTATAACTAGACAAGTTGATTGGTCTAAGGGTTCAATCCACTTGGCAATATATTATTGTCAAATTTACTTGTTACTTAAGAAATTTTCATTAAGCCTTTTATATTAGTGTTTTTATACAATTACAACATTTTAATCTTGATTGCAACCATGTTTACCATGAAATATTTATAGATCAAAATAAAAATAATTGGGTCCTAATATGGTTAAGTTTGTTGTTATCTCTACACACACAACTGGTGGCTTATACGCGTCATGATGTATTTTGTGTTATCACTTGAAAACACTAAATTTAGATAATAATGGAATTAATTTGTGAATTATGACATCACATGGTAATTAGTATGTAATGGATTAGGATTTGTTTCGTGCCTTTTTCTCTTACTCTTGGGGTAGTTAGTCAAGTGTAAGTGTGTAAGTTGCATGTTGTTTATATTTTTACTCGGTACTTGTTTCCTTCTATATCGAGTTGTAGTTTATAGGGGTATGCACATATATTTTAGGTTAAATATTATATTGTGGCAGGCCATCATGGTATTGGTGTCATATTCAGGTGGGTGAGGTATCCTAGTATAACCACCTGGCACTTTGTATTGTCCAGTGCTTAGGCGGGTCTAGTATCCCAAATTTTAGCCCTCGCGATGGAGGCATTCAAGGTATGGAATGTGACATATCCCAATATAAGTCCCTTGATGTAATTTGATCATGTGTGGTGGGTGTATAGCCCATGGTATGTTAGCCCTCGTAGTTGGTTCGCTTAATTTGTGTTGGGTGTCCTATCCCTAGAGACAAGCGACTTTGATGTATCCTAACCCTATGAG
The DNA here is from genome assembly GCA_030549775.1 of Tamarix chinensis. Classification (NCBI taxonomy): domain Eukaryota; kingdom Viridiplantae; phylum Streptophyta; class Magnoliopsida; order Caryophyllales; family Tamaricaceae; genus Tamarix; species Tamarix chinensis. The sequence continues at coordinate 64,883,094 of CM060179.1, read as the reverse complement.
GGTGTGGTATTCCATTATGTGTGTATGCTTCCTTGACTTTTGTTCATGGCGGAGAACTGGGTGTGATCGAATTGATTATCTTAATAATTGGAAATTATGTGATTACTTATGGAAAATTTTATAATAAGATTAAAATTATGTTATGATGCATTTTCTACTTTATTATTCTTCCACGATGTCTATACAAGCATGCCTCAGTATATTACTACCAAGAGCTGAAGAGTTATTATAACACCTCCATTTTTCACTATTGAAAAATTTTGTTTCAAAATAGTATAGAAGTGGAAGATACTAAACACACCTAAGAAAATGGAGTGTTACCGTCGTATCAAATACAAGATAGACATTAGCTACCCATCCCATAATAGATATACGGCTAAAACCAACCACCCAATTTAAAGTAGAGTGCACAAAATTAAGTTACATAAATATTTGAAAGATTGTTTATAACATAGGACTATGACAGTCCCTGATATAGTCAAAAATAACTAGAATCATAAACTAAGAATACAGAGCTATGATATTAGAAAACAAGTTATGGCATGAATTGAAAACTAAGGTCCATCACAAACCACATAAAAACTCTGGATGTCCACGTCCTCAAGCCTCAAATCTAAGCTAAGGTAAGCCTACCACTGACCATCCCCCAAAACCTGCATATGGCCCTCTGTTCATGGGAATGAGTTGGTGACCAAGAAAAAGGGAACATATGTATGCTATGTATTGAGTAAGCTAAGTTACATCCTTAATAGAACTCACAAGCATACCAGGTTCTGTCATAACATGGAAATCACACCTAACATGCCACTAGCTATTGCCATATAAGTAAGTGTAGTAATGCTTTAGGATTCACTATCATACATATTTCAAGAAACTTAGAGTGTATCATGCTCATTTTCATAGTACAATATCATAGGTAATGAAATGCCCCAAAAATTTCTAATTTTATAAATTATATTTAAATAAGGTTTTATTAGAAAATTTATTTAAATAAATTATTTTTATTAAAATAAAAGGATATTTAATTAGGAAAAATCAAGAAGAGATTTATAAGTATTTTAATTAGGAAGAATTTGGGTATTTTAGCTAATTAAGTATTTTATTTTAAAAATAAATGAAATAAATTATTTTATTTAAATTAAGAAGAAGAAAATAGTTTCAAATTAATATTAATTTTATAAATAATTTAATTGGATAAAATTAGGGTGTTTTGCTAATTAAAAAGGAATTTATGGAAAATCTTTTAAAAATCCTAATTTGGACTAAAATAGGATTTAAATATTATTTTATTCAAATATTATTATTTTTAAATATCCAAAATATTTTAATTAATTTAAATACCCAACATAATTATTTCTCTCATTTTCTTTTTCCTTTTCTTTCCTTTTTCTTCTTTTTTCTTCTTCTTTTCTTTTTCTTTTTTTTTCTTCTTCTCCTCGTTCGGGCTACCTCTCCCGCGGCCCACTTCTCCTTTCTTTTCCTTCGGCCCAACCCAGTAGGGCGACGCTGGCTCTTTTGTTGTCCCCCTCCCCGTGCCGCGTTTTGATGGTTTTTCCATCAGGATGCAACGTTTCATTAAACGTTACCTGCGTCCTTCGCCCATCGTTCCAGCGCTGCGTTTTGTGTATTGTTTTATAAAAACGCATCATTTCATTAAATGACTTTCTCCCTCGCGCCGACCGGCCCGGTCTGCCCCCTTTTTCTTTCTTTTCTTTCCTCCCGAACCGCCCGGTTCTCTATCTTCTTCTTCTTCCCCAGCCAGCCCCGACGCCAGCACCTGCAACGCCGCTCACCACCTGGTTTTTCGCCGGCGATCTCGCCATTTGACCGGCCGTTCTCCTTCCTTTCTCTTCCCCTTGATTCGGCGACCACACAGACCCAACCAACTCTCCCCTCCTCACGCGATTCTCTCTCTTTTTCCGCCAACCCACCCTTGCCCCGTTTTGCTGTCGCCGGCCAAACGACGCCACCGGTGACCAGAACCGTACCTTCCCTATCTACTAGCCGGCCCAAAGAACCCTACCCTATCTTATTTTCTGTATAAATACCCTCGTAAGTAGCTCTGTATCGAGCTTTGGTTGTTGCCCGGAATTCTCCAACCTTACCACCGCCGCCTAGTTAGACGCTTCGACCGCCTCCTCCGGCCAACTTCACCGCCATCCCTGGCTACCAGTGTAATCCTGGCATCTTCCTCTAGCTAACCAAAACATTCATCACCCTCGATTATTTCTACACAATCCTCCCTGACTTTGCGAATTTTCCTTCTCCACCAACCTGTCTTCCAACCCCGCCACCCTTCACACCACCCTTAGCCACCTCCTCCGCCGCTAAAGCCGCTTCTTTCTCCTCCCAAACTGTGCTGCAGACCCTGCCCTACCTTCCCCTACCTTTATTTTCCTCTTTCTCTCTCTCCTCCTCTCTCTTTCTTCTTCTCCTCCATTCGGCCACCACCACCGCCGCCGTGCGCCGCCACCTTTGGCTGTGCCGCCACCTTCATTCCATTCCTCTCCTTCTGGGAAACTCAAAACACCCCAACTTCCACCTTCATTCTCCCTATCCTATTCCCAGCATGCAACTTTCCCTTCTTTCCTCTCTTTTTTCGGCCACCGGCGCCACCTCTATGCTCCGCCGCCGGTGCCGCCTATTCCCACCAACCTATGGTTGAACCCTAGACCTTCTCAGCTATTTTTCCTATTTTTATAACCCTTAACTTATTTTATTTCTATTATTTACATATAAATACTATTATTATTCTTAATAATTATATATTTAATATGCATTATTATTATTATTATTATTATTATTATTATTTTTATTTATGTAGAGGGCTGAAGCCTAATATATTTTAATTCAATTTTATTATTATTCTTCTTATTAATTCTATATTTACTATTGTTAATATTAAAATGTTATAAGCATAATAATAATTATTATTTTCTATTTCGAATTTCCCTTATTCTTATTCCATCATTATTAATACAAATATTTTAACATTAGTGTTGTTAATAATTTTACTATTATTATTATTATTATCATCATTATTATTATTATTATTATTACTAGTATTATTATTATTATTATTATTATTATTTCTGAATTTGGTTATGTAATTTACAAATAATATTTTTAGTATTATTTTGGTAAAGGGTCTGAAGCCCTTATTTCATCTTATTTTTGAGTAATGCCTTTTTATTATTATTTCTACTATCTTTATTAATCTTATTAATATTAATATTGATATTATTTTTGTGCTTTTGTTATTATTAGTTTATCAAAAGCTTAGTCTTATATTACGTTAGTTTTTAATAATATTTTGATAGGAGAGAGTCTAATTTTAGCTTTTCTCTCATAATAGGTAAAACCGGTTAAAGCCCTAAGGAGGCATAGGAACGTGCTCCAAGACCGGTGTCATTTTAGGTAAAGGGTGCTAAGGCCTTTTATGTGCTTATATGCATTATGTGCTTCGCATGTTATGTATCCTTTGTTTATTATTATTAATTATTTTATATGTGGTATGACTTGGAGTTGAAGTATGTTTTTGTATGGCATGTGTACTATATGTATGTGACGATATGTGTTGTGACCCTGTTAGACATGCATGAGCGGATGTCGATGTGGTTTGTGTGGGAGAAAGGATGAAAAAGGAGGATGGGGAAAGAAGTTAACTAAGGGAAGTGAGTTGACCTAATTTTATGGTTTTATAAGGAATAATCTAATGTATGGTTTTATGTGGAAGAATCGAATTTATGGTTTGAATTTAGGATGTTATTTGGGAGACGGTAATTTATGATGTTATATGGGAGAATCGAATTTATGGTTTGTTTGGGAGAATTTAATTTATGATGTTATTTGGGAGAATTTAATTTATGATTTGATTGGGAGAATCTAATTTTATGATTTGTTTGGGGGAATCCAATTTATGGTTTTGCTTGGGAGATTCTAATTTATGATTTTATGTGGGAGAATCTAACTTATGGTCTTGTATGGGAAAATCTAATTTGTGGTTATGAATGGGAGAATCTAATCAATTTTATGGTAAGGATGAATCTTCGGTTTATGTGATTTGAATCTAGGGTTTGGTAAGGATGAATATTTGGTTTGGTATGGATGAAATTTAGGGTTTGGTATGGACGGATCTTTGGGTTTTATATGGTTCGAATTAAAGGTTTGGTATGGGTGAATCTTTGGTTTTGGTTGGATTGAATTTAGGGTTTTGTATGATGGAATCTAGGGTTGCATGGCGTTGGACTTTGCATGGCGGTATTAGGGTTTGCATGGTATTATTAATGGTTGTAATGTGATATTAATGGTTGTATGGTGGTATTAGGATTTACATGGTGGAGTTAGGGTTTTGCATGGGAGGTGTAAAGTTTGCATGCGAGTGAAATTTATGTGTGGAAAGTTGATTTGGGATATGAGGAAGGTAATATAAATGTTGTTTGGGTGTTTGAACACTTTGGATGAAAAATAGTGCGTAGAAGATTTTAAGGGTATGGAGGAGACTGAATTAGGGTTGGAGTGACTAACTATGGGTTGTTGTGATTAACTAAGGTTTTGAATGGCTAATTATGGTTATTATGGTTAGATAGGATTTGGAGTGATTAATTATGGTTTGTGATGGTTGATTAGGGTTTGGTGTGGCTGCTTAGGGTTTTTGTTGTATCATGTGTTTTTAGTGATTAAGGTGTAATTATGAGAATGGGATCGATGATTTGTAATGTGTGGAGTGTTAAAACGATTTGGGTGATGAGAGGTGGAGTAAGAGGGGATGTTAAGGCCTAAATTAGGGTTTCGGGATAAAACCCTAGAGTGAGATGTGGAGTAGAATTGGAGGATAAGTGTAAAGGGAGCGATTCATGCATGCCTAGGGTTTGGTGGTAGCACATGTGTAATTAGTGAATACCGTATGATGATGAATATGGAATTTATGATTTATGATTCGTGCATGTCCATGGTGAAAGAATTTGAATAAAATATTTAAGACACTAATTACTTAAAGTGAAAGATATTGAGACGGGACCAGCCGATCCACCGGTTAGTAATAGTGGTTAGTGTTTTACCCTATATGCGACCGATCCACCGATTAAAATAGTGGTTAGGGTTTTACCCTATTGTGACCGATCCACCGGTAATAATAGTGGTTAGGACATGATGTCCTATTGCGACCGACCCACCGGTTATAATAGTGGGGGATCACGATCTCAATGAAAATAAACCAGAGTTTTGCTAAGGCAAATAAAAGGCACTAATTACTTACAGTGGAACACCATGCGAGGAGGAACTGAACCGATCCACCGGTTAGGAATAGTGGTTAGGGTTTCTACCCTATATGTGACCGATCCATCAGTAATAATAGTGGTTAGGGCATGATGCTCTATTGTGACCGATCCACCGGTAATAATAGTGGTTAGGGCTTGATGCTCTATTGTGACCGGCCCACCAGTTATAATAGTGGGGTGTTCCTATGCTCGCATGGATTGATAAAAGGCATGGTGTGAATCGAATTCTGATAAGAGATTAATTAAATGATTAATCCAGATTATATATGGGCCTTTGTATTTTTACCTGATTGGTCATATGCATTAATGATTATGCCCTTTTATGTTTTGCATGATTTATGTGTTTATGTGTTGGCCTTAATGCTCGGTTACCTTACTCAGTACGTAGCATACTGATCACCCTTTCATGGGTGTTGCTCATTCCCACGAGTAGTATGCCCTTCTCACTTTGTGCAGGTGGGCAAGACATCAGTCGGGGCTGTATGTTGAGCATGTTTGGCTCAAGTTTGAGAGAGTTGTGGCCATATTTCAGTCTTTATGTAATTCTATTTATTTTTGTTAATCTTTTATCGGTTGTAAGCTATTTCTCTTTTTAATTTGAATAATAATTCTTTATGCATACTCTGACTTTTGTTTTACAACCGTTTAATGATTATTTGGAATTTGTATTGTATTGCTTTATAATTGATTATTTCTTTTCTTTAGCCTTAGCACTTGGTACTGAAACGGTCGGAGAGAACCGGTTTGGTACTAAATGTGGCGGTAACATTCCCAGAATTCATAGGTTTTAAGTATTTATAATTTAATTGCTTCCGCTTTAAAAAAAATTAGTGAATTTTGGGGTGTTACAGGTAATCACACACACTTACTAAGTAGAATATCCAGATGAATACTACGGTTTATTTTCCAACTTGTTAAATCGATTAGGTCATACCATATCCTTTTCCATATACTTATATAGGTGATCATCTAGTCAATAATTCCAATTATTAAATAGTTATTCAATCCAAAGTTTACCATTATTACCATCCAACTATTCATTTCAATCATTATCCAATTATTTATCATCTAGCGATGGAATGTGCACCACCCCATGGTCTCACATACCATGGAATCCTATCCAAACAAAGGGACATAAAGTTAAGGATGAAGCCAATAACCACAATGGATATAATTCCAGATTAAATACAACAAATATAGTTATAATTCCAGACCAAAGCTAACCTCCTAGGTAACCAAACACTTTAGTATCGATACCCCTAGTACATCTTCATTGTCTAGAGTAAGTAAGGCATAGAGATCTACTAGGATCCCACCCGAAGGAAGAGCTCAAAGGAATAAATAAATGCCCAAAGTTTGAAGTTTCCATGGATTGACCTCATTGTATAGAGGGTTCATCAAAGACTTCTCTACCATTGTAGTACCTATTACATAGCTGATGAAGAAAGAAGAGTTCCAGTGAAATGATCAAGCGATGAATGCTTTTGAAGATTTAAAGACAAAGCTCTCAAATACACCAGTATTATCTTTACCTTTTTCTGATAAATTATTTGAAGTAACATGTTATGCGAGTGGTGTAGGCATTAGGGGTGTGCTTTCACAAGGAAGGAAGCTAATTGCTTTCTTTAGTGAGAAGTTGAATGGTACAAGACTCAACTATTCAACCTTCGATAAAGAGTTCTATGCTATAGTGTGTTTTTTGGAGATGTGGGGTCATTAATTGAGACCCAAGCCTTTTGTACTTCATATAGATCATGAGATTTTGAAGTATTTGCATGGTTAAAATAGGTTGAGTCCAAGACATACTAAGTGGATAAGCTTCTTGTAGAGATTTGTGTTCTCTACAAGATATGTAGATAGAAATGAAAATGTCGTGGCAGATGCATTATCAAGGAGGACCATGGTACTTATTATGATGGATGCAAAGCTTTTGGGGTTCCATATGTTGAAGAGTCAATATGCCATGGATGATGATTTTGCTATGATCTTTGAAGAGTGCAAGAAACAAGGGATTTCTAGAGCTTATGTTATTCAAGGTGGGTTCTTATTCAAGCACAACAAATTATATGTGCCAAAGACTTAAGTTTGAGACTTTTTAATCAAAGAGGTGCATGAGGCAAGAATTGTAGGACACTTTGGAGTTCACAAGACACGTTTTTATTGGATGATAATGAAAAAAAAGGAGTACAAGCCATGGTTCCTAGGTATGCTAAGTGTCAAAGGAGCAAGAGTTTCTTTCACAAAGGGTTATATGTAGCTTTACATGTGCCTGCTCAACAATGGGAAGGTGTTAGTATGGATTTTATTTTGGGATTGCCTAGGACACAATGAGGCAAGGATTCTATGATGGTTGTAGTGGATCAATTTTCAATGATGGCTCATTTTATTCCATGTCACAAGACCAATGATGCTACCCATGTTGTAGATTTATACTTCAAGGAGATCGTGAGGTGCATAGAATTCTGAGAAGTATTTTTTCAGGTAGAGATGTGAAGTTCCTAAATTATTTTTGGAAGACTTTATGGCACATGCTAATAAGGAAGCTTCTATTTAGTACATCACATCACATCATCCTCAAATGGATGGACAAGCCAAATTTACTAATAAAACTTTGGCTACTTTGCTAAGGGGATTGGTGAGGAAGAGTGCTAAGGATTGGGATGTCAAGTTAGCAGATGTGGAGTTTGCTTACAATTGAAGTCCTTCTACAACACCAAGCTTTAGTCCGTTCGAGATAGTACATGGTACTAATCCATATGTGCCGATTGATATAGTGCCATTAAAAAAGGGTGAAGTGAAGATTTATGATGCATAAGAGAGAGTGGAGTTCTTTTAAAAACATCATCAACAAATCAAGCACAATATTAAGAAGGAAAATGAAGTGTACAAGGAAAGAGAAAACAATCATAGGAGCCAACATGTTTTTCAACAAGGAGATTTAGTACGGTTACACTTGAGGAAGGAGAAATTTCCTAATCTAAGGAAAAGCATGATTATGCCAAGGGTGGATGGTGATTTCAAAGTAATTCAAAAGTTTGAAGAGAATGCTAATGAGATCGATTTGCTAGATTCATAAGGTGGGGTATCAAGGACATTCAACATTGGAGATATTAGCTCTTATTATGATAATGTAAATTTGAGGGCAAATTTAAATCATCAAGGGGAGAATGATGTATAAGAAAACACGTAAGAATTGGATTTCATAATTATAGAACCAATTATTCTTCTTTTGGAAATTGTCTTCTGTAAATTTGAAGACCAATAGATGTTTACAATGCTCGAAATGTAACAAACAAGCAATTAAATATCCACATACATGTGCATGGCATGCAAGGAGTAACCACATGCGTAAGGAGTATACTGGCAGGATTTTTGAGCAACATTAATAATTTAGCTAATTTACTAATTAATTGGTAAATTTGGATAATAATGGTAGCATAAAAATAACATAAAGTAGCATAAACTTTGCATTATATCTTCTAGCTTGGAATCTTTTGGAATATGCTTTAGCTAGTGGTAGAAAGGTTATATTATCCAATAATGTCGAGCATATTATGATTATGATGAATAATTGAAGTTGAAGATCAACATTGAATGAATTTTGTGTGAGTTAATGTTCAAGAAAATTGAATATGTGTGAAAGGTTTGGCTTAAAAGTTTTAATCTCTTCGTCTGTGTGAATTATAGATTAATCAATATCTTTTCTACTATTCTTAATCCATATTTTCTTGCCCTAATTACCATCAAATTTGTACTCCATTTTGTGCTTAAACCGAACCCTAAATCGGTAGGCTAAAACTAAAACCCTAAAATAATGATTCGAAAACCTAACCATCCATACCAACAAAACACTACCTTATTTCCTCTCTTGCACCAGACCCTAACCTTAAACCAAAAACACAATTCCACCCTTCTAGAACCAGACCCTAACCTTAAACCAAAAACACAATTCCACCCTAAATCCAAACCCTAACTTTAGACACTAAGCATCTTCATTGATCCATTGTCGAAACCATATATTAAATAGCACATACCAGTCAAACCATCTTCGTTAAAAAACAACCATCATCGATTCACCATCATCATTCTTCTACCATATTTTGAATCAGATCATTTTATATCCATCACTTTTGAAGCTTTAGTGTTTTAACTCGCCACCTCTAAATCCTTCTCATCTTATCCAACCCCACTAAAACCATTATTTTTATATAATTGGAGATTACACCCTCCCAAACACATCAAACTTTAATAGCTTGGATCTCTTCGAAGATTAAAGGGGTAATGGTGAGTGCACTCATCCTTGCCTCTAGACTACCATTGGTAATCAGCTTGATCTCCAACTTTATGAATTCTAGGAACAAATGGTCTGAAAACATGAACATGCCTAAGGAATGTGACATCTTTCGCCTAAGTGCATCTGCTACCACATTGGCCTTGCCCTCATGATAGGTCAATTCTAATTTATAATCCTTGACTAACTTCAACCATCGAGCTCTTTCTCAAATTCAACTCCCACTATGTGAAGATGTACTTGAGGCTCTTATGATTGGTGTAGAACTTGCACTAAACTCCATAGAGATGGTGCTTACAAATCACAAGGTGATGCATGGTGGATACAAATTGTGGTAAAATTAGTTTTAATGGTGGCTAGGACTTAGACAACTGAAAATGGAGATAGGGATAAAGTGTAGAATATATGGCCAAAGTAACCCTTAGTTTATACAATTAACCTACCACTTAAGTAATGCTACACTTATGATAAAAGATGATAGAAATTTGGGAGATAATTTAACCAAGGTATGCACTAACCATGGAAGTATTTTTTCACTTAGCAAAGGAGTGAATAAAAACTAACCAAAAACCCTTTCATTCGGCTCCTACTTACCCTTATATAGCGGTATAATAATCTAGTTACAAAGTAACCATCACTAACTAGATTTATGGGCTGGTTAGAAATAAAACTATCTACTTACTCCATAGGTAACTATCCTAATGTAGGAGCATCCCATCCATCTAATCCCACATTAACCACCCTTCTCCCTAAATTAGAAGACCCCAAAATTCTTCTAAATTGGAAAGGTTTCCACTAAATTATTTTCCCATCAACTTCCCTTCCGAACCCCTTTTTTGTGTTCATTTATGAGAAACCAAACACTATCTAATTTCTTCAACCTTTTACGTTAAAATCAGGACATGCATGAGCCATGCACAAGCATGTAAACACACCTTAAGCCACCATAAATTTGTAGCTAACTTTATTCACTTTTGTAAGCCATCACTCAACCACCTTTTCATCTATTATCCAATCCAATTTTGTAGAAAAATGTCAACCCACTTTCCTTTTCCCAAAACCCCTACTGGACGAGTTTCCATGCCTAAAATATGCTAACTTCAAGCCTATAAAACCACCCATTGCCACTCTTTTTCAAGCCTAAAAAACCACCTCCCTTGTAACCTTTTTCCACCCTATAAAACCATCTACTTCCACCTTTTTAACCCTAAAAACATGCCACCCTAGCCCCTTGCTTTTCGATAGCCTGCTATACCAAATGGAAGAAACGTTTGGTGCCCTAGAAGTATAGAATCATGGCCACCTTTTGGAGTCTTGTAGTCACCACCTTGTACTTGTGATATTCCTCATTGTAGGTTAACTTTAGGGGATAACTAATTTTTTTGTTTAAATCATGTAATAGCTAATACTTAATAGGGATTACTTGCACTCATGTCGAAATTAGCCAAATTATGGGCTAAATGAAGGACGACACATGACACCCTTTGGGGTTGGGGAAACTAGGCTGTGTTTAGATAGAATTAAACTAGAAAAGGTAAGTAAGTAGCAACTATCTAGTTAGGTTGTCTTGTAGCTAAGTAATTATAACACTATATAATAGTATGAAACGGTTGATTGTAAGGGTATTTTGTTAACCTTACTTTCCTCTTGATGAGAAAAAATTATCTCATTGTTCAGTACATCCTAGGGTTGAATCAACTCCCAAAATCTTGTGTCTTTTATCTTAAGTGTTGTATAACTTAAGTGGTAGATTCTAGTGTATGATTTAAGGGTCACTTAATTCATATCTAATTTTTTCATTTTTATTATTCTATTTCCCATCCATATATTTACACCAAGTTTAACCCAATTTTTACCCACCATGCATCATATTGTAGTTGAATCCTAACTAAACTTTGCCTAATTTTGCCACCCATATCTTGGTTGTGCACCACCATTACCAGCCTATACTTGGTTGATTTTGTTTGTGTGTAATTAAACTCTTATAATTACATGCTATTACATGTTTAAACTAAATAAAATGCTAACACATAAAGTCAACCTGCAAAGAGGTTGCAATAAGTACAAAAGTGACAATTACAAGATTCAAAAAGTGACAATATTTCTACAATTGTAGGACACCATCTTCTTCCTTCCTTTTTGTCTTACTGGCTATCAAAAATATGGTCACTATCCTAATGTGTTGTAGGCTAGAAAAAGGTGGCATGGATTGCTCTTTTTATAGGCTATAAAAGGAGACATTTAACACCCCAAAATTCACTAAGTTTTTTTTATAAAATAGAAGAATTTATAATCCGTAACCTGTGAATTTTGGGGATGTTACCACCACACTTGTACTAGACCGGTTCACTCTGACCGTTCTAGTACCAAGTGCTAAGGCTAAGAAAAGATGGACATTAAATTCAAACAAAGAGTTTATAAAAAAACTAAAAAGATCATACATAAAAAATTAGAGTACGTGTAAAGAATTATAATTCATATCCAAAAGAGAAATAAGCTTATAACTTATAAAAGGTACATTTAAAATACTCAATACAAGTAATGAATCATAAAAGGGTAAATTCGATAAAAAAGAAATAACAGAAGGAAATAAAATAATAAGAAGAGTGAATCCGACCACACTACTCTCGAACTTGGAGCCAAAAATATGCTCTACACTTAGATCCACCTGATGTCTCGCCCACCTACACAAAGTCAGAAGGGCTACTACTTATAGGAATGGGCATCACCCATGAAAAGGTTGATCAGTACGCTACGTACTGAGTAAGGTAACTGATGCACTAAGGCCAACACATAAAATCATATAAACCATGTAGAAAAATAAAAAAGAGCATATAGTCCATCATGATAACATAATATCATACAGCCATTTGGGTAATGATATAAAGGCCCATTTATAATCTGAATTAATTACTTAATTTATCTCTAATTGGAAAAAGATTCACACTATGCTTTTTATCAACTCCATGCGAGTACGGGAACCTCATTATTATAGCCGATGGATCAGATGCATACAGGGCACCTAGCTCCTGATCACTATTATTGCCAATGGACCAAAAACACATATGACATTAAGCTCCTAACCATTATTATTCACCGGTGGGCCGGTCTTGCCCCGACTCTCATTATGTTCTACTATAAGTACTTAGTATCTTTTCCATGTCTTAGCACAAATATGTTCGGTTTTGTGGAGCATGGAATCCCCCACTATTATAGCTAGTGGATCGGAAACACACATGTACAAAGCTTGACCACCATTATTCACTAGTGGACCGGTCACATATAGGATATCATGCCCTAATCACTATAATTTGCTGATGGATTGGTCTTAGCCCGACTCAACAATCTTCCACTTTAAATTTTTAATGTATTACGATGTCTTATTCAAAAACTTTACCCTAGACATGCATGAATCACTCCCTCTACGCTTATCCTCAAAATGACCCATACCATATCATGATAACCCTACACCTCCTATCTTGCCCAACAACCTTTCCTCTTTACTCAAACTCACACTAGAACTTCAACACTGAAATATGTAGGTCAAGGCCCACTACTACACACCTCTAAGTCCACTTATTTCTTTACCCAAGGGTTTTTCCCTAGATACCCTAATTTAGGCCTAAGTGGCCCATCCAACTCCACCTCCACAACCCCAATCATTTTTAACACTCCATATATCACAACTCATAGATTCCATCATCATCATTACACTTTAATCACCAAATACATGTGCTACCACAAAAACCCTAAGTAGCCACACCAAAGCCTAATTGTCTACACCAAACCTTAATTCCGTCTCCTATGTACCATTATTTTGCTCCACCTACTTTTTTTCATCTAAAGTGTTCAAAAACCCAAAAAACACTTATTTTACCTTCCTCACATCCCAAATCACCATTCCATATGAAAATTTCACTCCTATGCAGACTTTCTACATCCCATGTAACCATTGGAACTTTTCACACAAACCCTAAAACTCTCACATGAAACCCTATGTTGAACCATGTAAACCCTAGATTCGTCCATGCCAAACCCTAGATTCCACCATACAAAACCTTAGATTCATCCACACCAGACCCTAGATTCAATCCATACAAAACCCTAGATTAGATTCTTCCATGCAACACCAGAGAATCTGCCATGCAAAACCCTAAGTCTATCCATACAAAACCCTAGTTTAGATTCTCCCATGCAACACCATAAAATTTTCCATGCAAAACCCTAAGTGATGCGGGAGCAGAGTCACATGACACGATACTGACTAAGATGGTTATGCTTGCAATCCCCCAAAATTTTAGAAAACTCATAATTTAATAAATAGCTTTTATTTGAAATAAGTTAGCTTTTAAAATTATTTAGTTTAATTATTTTATGGATTTTTGAGTATATAAATTTGGATAGGAGTATTTAATAAATTAAAAAAATATTTTGTTATTTTATCATACTATTTTTATTTAAATAACTTTCCAAACTAATATTTTACTAAAATTATCCTTTTTAATCCCATATATTTAATTATATTAAATTAAATTTTTAAATAAATTTATTATCAGAAATATTACATCCTATTATTTTATAAATTTAATTATTTTAAATTATCCCATTTTCCCATTTCCCATTTCCCCTTTTCCTTTTTCTTTTTTTCTTTCTCCTTTTTTCTCCTTTTCCTTCCTTCTTTTTCCTTTTTTCTAGTTTTGGGCCGCCAGGTCGGGCCCGCTTCTTCCCCTCCTCTCCTTCTCCAGCGCATAGCCCAGAAACCCCTTCTTTTTTTTTTCTTTATTCCCTTCACCTAGTCATTTTCTTCCCTTCCCCAACCGGGTTGATGCTCCCTGCCCTGTCTTTTTTTCTCTTCTTCTTATACACCACGACACAGATGCTCCCTGACCCGTCGCCATCGCCAGAACCGCCTGCACCTTGGGCACGCCGGCCACCGCCCCGTTGCCACCTTCTGCCACCACCCGCAACTCTCTTTAGCTCTCCTATTTTTCTTTCACTACTTTGGAATCAGGCAGCCATGCACCCTATCCCATATGGATCCCTTTTCCTCCTCCTCGTCAACCTCTCCCTGCCACCCTAGACACTTCCGCCCGATCAACCACCTGCCCTCTCTCTTCCCCCTCTTCTTTTTCTTTACCTCTCCAGCCTTTCTCCTATCCCATCTTTTGAGTCTCTCCCCTTCACTGATCTCCCTCTTCTCTCCTTCCTTCTCCCCCATTTTTCCCTATTTTTGCAGCATCGCCACCCTCCCTCGCTTACACTGCCACACTGAACCCCCTGCACCACCTTCTACCTCAAGCTTCTACTGCCCTGCACCATCACGCCACCCCCTCGAGCCCCTACACTTCCTCTCTTCTCCCCCTCTTCTTTTCCTACCCACTTTTCTCCCTTATCAGTAGGACATCTGCAACCCTGTTGTTTGCCGTTGTCATGCCGCCTCTTCCGCCACCGAACGCACCATTCAACTCCCTACAACCTCCTCTACAAAACCCATACATTGTTTGTCCGAAACAAGCCCTCGAACCTCTTCATTTTTCCCTCCTCTTTTCCTTCCTTCTCAGACCCTACACCTCGACCCACCTCGGCAACAAACTTCGTCACCTCGCCGCCGCCGCATCTGCCACCCTTGGTCGCCAACAACCCATCCCTAGCATCCACCTACACCCCTTCTTTACTCCTGCTCCATTCCCTTACCTTAAATCCTTCCCTATATACCTTCTTTTCTAGCCTAAAGCCCCAACCTGAAAATAAGCATTTTACCTTCCGTCACCCTCCCCTTCAAGCCTTCCCTTTTTTATTTTTGCATGCACCTCATGTTGCATGAGCAACATGAGTTCCTACATTTATTAACCCAATTTTTGTTACTAATTTTAAGGTATGATAATATTTAATTTAATTATCTCATTGAGTAAATTTTATTAGTTTTTATGCTTTGATTTTCTTATTTCTAATATAATGATTATTGATATTATTTTTAGGTGTTGATTTTGCTATTTAAAGTTTGAACTTGTAACTGAGATACTGGTACGGTTCCATTTTTAAGGAATTAAGGTAATCGTTAAACCCCACTTAAATGCATGGATAAACGTATGTTAGCACATTAGGATTTTTAATATGTTATTATGCTTGGTATTTGTGGTTTAATATAATATATATATTTGATTATATTAATTGATAAAAAAAAGGAAAGTATGCTATTTTATATGCCATGTGTGGAAATGCTACTTAAGGGAAGAGTTTGATTATTAATGAAAGTGTTAAATACTTATCCTTGTTATTTTATATTATTGTGACCATTTATGCTTGAATATTATTATTGTGTGCCCTAGGGGAATTTTAGTAATATTCCTTGTGCTAGATTATGGCCAAATTTGTGTGGGTGCTAATATGTAATATGTTAAAATATAATAATTAGTGGAGTTGGATATCGTTAATGGAGTATTAATATTATTATTCCGTGTGGTAATGATAATTTAATAAAAGTGGGGTAATAAAGGGGGTAAAGTGGTAATTTTGAAGGCAAAAAGGGCAATATGGTAATTTTACAAGTAAAAAGGGGTATTGTGGTAATTTTGGAAGTTAAGGGTAGTATGGTAATTTTGGAAAAGAAAAGGGTAAAATAGTAATTTTGTAAGAAAGGGGTAAGATAGTAATTTTTGATGTAAAAGGGTATTATGGTAAATTTTGGTAATTTTATAAGAAAAGATAAAAATGGTAACTTTGGATGTAAAAGGGTAAAATAGTAATTTATAAATCAAAAGGGGTATGATGGTAATTTTATAAGTAAAAGAGTATTGTAGTAATTTTGTAAATAAAAGGATATTATGGTAATTTGGAAGTAAGGGGTAGAAGGGTAATTTTGAAAATAAAAGGATATTTATGGCAAACTTGGGAGTAAAGGGTAACTTGGTAGTTATGATAACAACGGATGATAATTTGGTAATTAGATTATGATTATAAAAAGGGCAATTGGATAATTATAATAGAAAAGGGTAATTTGGTAAATTAACCAACAAAAGGGTATTATGGTAATTTTAATGATGGAGAAGGGCAATATAGTAATTATAATAATAGAGAGTGGTAAATTGGTAATTATAATTATGGAGAAGGGCAATATAGTAATTATAATAATAGAGAGTGGTAAATTGGTAATTATAATTATGGAGAAGTACAAATTAGTAATTATAATTATATAGAAGTGAAAATTGGTAATTATAATTATGAAGAAGGGTAAATTAATAAATATAATAATGGAGAACGATGAAATGGTAATTATAATAATTGAGAAGGATAAATTAATAATTATAATCATGGAAAATGATAAATTGGTAATTATAATTTTGGAGAAGGGTAAATTAATAATTATAATAATGGAGAACGGTAAAATGGTATTTATAATAATTGAAAAGGGTAAAATGGCAATTATAATAATTAAGAGGGGTAAAATGGTAATTATGATAAAGGATAAGGGTAATTTGGTAATTTATCCAACTAAAGGGGCAATTTGATAATTTAATCGACTAGTGGGTAAATTGGTAATTAATTAACCAACTAAAGGGGCAAATTAATAATCATGATAATGAAGGAGGGTAATTTGGTAATTTATCCAAATCAAGGTCAATTTAGTAATTATAACAAAGGAGAAGGGCAATTTGTTAATCTAACCAACCAAATGGGAAGTATGATAAGTGTAGCAATTATGAGGGGTGAATGGTGATCTAAAAAGCATAGCAGATAACTTGGTGACCTAAATCGAGTAAAGGGTAATATGGTAATTTGTCAAGTAATGAAGGGATGACTTAGCAATTATATAAGTAAGGGGTAAACGAGTAATTTGTACCTAATATGTCATTGTGATTATGGAATTTTATAATATAACTCAAATAACACTGATTAGCAAGGTAAGAGTATTTGATAATTAGTAAGTATTACGAGAATGAACATAATTCGGAATTATATGAGATTATGATGGCCTTAATGATTTCTCTATGTTATCTTGGATAACCACCTGAATAAGAAATGACTAATGATCTCAGAATGATTGAAAGTGAATAAGTATATGATTATTGTGCTTTTCGTGATCACTTTAATTAAGGCACTAATACTTTAAGTGAAAGACCTCGAGATCGGGAATGGTGGCTCTTTAGAGGTCACTAACCTAAAGACGTGGTTTAGCCCATGATTATTCTGGTATTTTCTGGTGTGCCTTTATGCCCCAATCAAGCCCTATATCTTACTCTATCTAGCTTTACGGACCTAGTTAGGGGGTATGCATACTTATGGATTAGGTGTCCTTGTCGGTAGGGTACTGAGTAGCTTTATGCACTAGTACGACTAGGGTACCTTTGCGTCCCTGGGTTAGTGGTTGAAGGGTACTAAGTAGCTTGTATGCACCAGTACGACCGGTATACCTTGGTGTCCCAGGTTCTTAATCTCCCATCCTAGGCAAATAAATGGAATTTATTGTGCTGATTAAAGAAAGGAAAAATACTAATAATGAAAGTGAAAGATTAATGAGTCGGGCCTAGTTGACTTATGATATTGATTACCAATCCACCAGATATAATAATGGCCTAGGAGCGTGTTGCCCTAGCAAGTGATTATGAGTACCGATCCACCGGGTATAATAGTGGCCCAAGAGTGTGTTGCCTTGGATGATGTTGATATATATTCCAATCCACCGGCAATAATAGTGGGGGTCCCGAGCTCAATAAAACCATTTATGTATGTGAATAAAATTATGGAAAAATACCAATCACTTATAGTGGAACACCATGTGAGTCGGGGCCATATCGGTCCATTGGCGAATAATAGTGGTCAGGAGCGTTTTGCCCTGAAGACAGATCCATCGGCATATAATAGTGGTTAGGTGCGTTCTGCCCTATAAGTGACCAATCCACCAGCTATAATAGTGGGGTTTTCACACTCACATAGATATAAAATATGAGATTGATTGAATAATGATGGACTAATGACTTAAGGCCCAAATGTATTGATTTTGCACTATGACATGGCTTAAGGCCCGAAAGTATTGATTGTTCATAATGACCTATTGATATCTGATATGATTGTTAATTATGTGAATGTTTTTTTTGATAAGTAAAGAAAAAATTTATAAATAGAACAGCCAAAAGGCTAAAATTACAACCAACTCCATACATGACCATCCTATCAATACAATGTTGCCATTGTCGAAGGTTGCGCTTACATTCCAAATGCAAACATCTACTAGCTATAATAAAACTCATTTCTCGTAGCAAACTACTAGGATTGTGACTTGCATTATGAAAAACTCTAGAATTACATTCACACCAAATTAAAGTGACAATGATGACAAAAATAGCATGTAATATAGCCTTCTTCTCCTTTGGTTGTCTCGTAGATCGTACCAAAACTTTAATCTCTTCCTCCTAAGAGCGGACAACATTCTGCCGATGAAACACCGTTCTTACCTTACTCCATATCCCTGAACTAAACGCACATTCCATGAACAGGCGTTGAATAGATTCTTCTTTATTTTCATGACAAAGTACACAAGTTGAGTCATCTAAAAACCCCAAATTCTGTAACCTCACCTTGGTGAGAAATATTTCATAAATAGCAAGCCACATAGTAAATTTATGCTTAGGAGGAGCAATAGAACACCACACTAAAGGGTACCACCAAACCCTTTCATGCCGATAACGCAACACATTATAATCCTTGCTAATGCTATAAGAATCCTCCTTATCCATCATTGATTGCGGCCATGCAGAAAATAAGGATCAAAAGTAGAGCGCAGACTAAGAACCTATTTAAGAGGCCAGGAACATAAATGGTCCATAGAAAAGCTCCACACACTTCCGGACCGAATATAGATGTCATGCACCCATTTAACCCACAAGGAGTCTTTCTTGTTACATATATTCTAAAGCACTTTCCCCATGGCCACTCGATTCCATATGGTAAGATCAATAATCCCCAAACCTCCTTCTTTTTTGGGGTGCACACCACCCGCTATACTATTAAGGCTTTCCTAGAGGTATCCACCTTGCCAGTCCATAAGAATTGTCTACACATGCTCTCCAGCTAATGAATCACCATCGAAGGAAGAATAAACACCTGACACCAATATATATGCATATTAAAAATCACAGACTGAAGGAGTTGTGCCCGACCAGCATAATTATGTGAATGTTATATGTACACATCTTGTTATATATGTATCTAGCTTTGTTTCACTTGTTACATTGGGGGCCTGCCTTTAAGTGTGATTTTAAAGGGTTACTCAGTACCGTAGTACTAAAGGTTCCCTTCATGGGGCCCTTGCCTATTCAATGGGCAGTGTCCCTTGCAGGTCTTTTCAGGTGCTACTCAAGTTGGCAATGGGAAAGAGCGTAAGTATTATCCAGCCTTTAAGATTTTATGCTTCCTGTTCTAATGTATGGTTTAAATGTAATTTATTCTTATAACCAGCATTGGTGGAATCTATTCTTATAAAGTGTTTACTTGCGCAACTCTGATTTGAAATGGTTTGAATTTCTAGCAATTCTTTAGCCTTAGCACTTGGTACTGAAACGGTATGAGTGAACCGGTCTAGCACTAAGTATGGCGGTAATATCCCCGAAATTCACCATTTTATATTTTCCTTATGCTATTTCTTTTAATAAAATGAAATTTTTTAGTAGTAAATTTTGGGGGTGTTACAACGCTACTCCACGCAGATGCATGAACATGGAGGTGCATGCATGGGCTGCATGCAACATTCTTTAGTTAGTGTAACATTAATTATAACTTTTATTTCAAGTCAAATAAGGTTGTTAGTAGCTAGATCATTTAACATCTTCTATCTAGTTTTAAGTCATTTATTATTATTTTTATTTCGAGTCAAATAAGGTTGTTAGTAGCTAGATCATTTAATATCTTCTACCTAGTCTTAGGGAATTCAATGTTTCTAGGAAATATTAGTGGCAAGATTATTTTAATCTTTGAAGGGAGGCTCGACAAATTTTAGCTATTTAAAGCCACAGAAACAGAGAGAAAGAATACAATTTGAATGAGAAGAAAAACTTTAAGCTTGCTTAAACCCAAATTCTGTGTGGATTCATCTTGTAACAAGTTGAATCTGTGTGAACGATTTGTTTTGAAAAACTTTAATCTTTATTTTTGTGTGGCTCAAAGATTAATCTATCCCTCTTTTTTTTTTACTTAGCCACCTCTATCTTTTCCACTAAAAACCCTACTCCAAACCGTCACTCCATTCGTCCATCCAAATCCTTTTCACCACCCTTCTACCTTTCCATCAACCCTAAACTGCCTTCCACCTTTCCTAACCCTAAACCACCGTTTATCTTACACCCAAGCCCAAGACTCTAACCGTACACGCTTCACTAAGTCCATCCATACAAAATCCTAGTTTAAATTCTCCCATGCAACACTATAAAATATACTATGCAAAACCCTAAGTCCATTCATATCAAACCCTAGTTTAGATTTTCCCATGCAACACCATAAAATATGACATGCAAAACCCTAAGTCCATCCATACAAAACCCTAGTTTAGATTCTCCCATGAAACACCATAAAATCTGCCATGCAAAACCCTAAGTCCATACATACAAAACCCTACTTTAGATTCTCCCATGCAACACCATAAAATATGCCATACAAAACCCTACGTACATACATACAAAACCCTTGTTTAGATTCTTCCATACGAAACCCTAGATTCTCTTATACAAAGCCATAGATTCTCTCATTCCTTCATTTTACTTTCACCCCTATTCTTCTTCCACTGATGGATCATTTACATTTTTAGGTTAACTCACATCCCTTAGTCAACTCATTTCTCTTGGTTAACTTACTCCCCTTTGGTCACCTTATTTCCCATTTTCAACCTTTTTCCCACACAATACCACTGTTATACATCCTCACATGTATGCCTAAAGGGTCACAATCCATAACATCACATACCACAATATTTCATCACATATACATAATAGACATGCCATATCATAACACATGAATACACTTCAACTCCACACCATAATACACATGAAATCAATATAATGATAAACATAGGATGCATAACATACAAATCATATAATGCACATCAAAATAAATAAGGCCTTAGTAACACCCTTACCTAAAACAACACTGATCATGGAGCACGCTCCTACGCCTCCATAGGGCTTTGACTGATCTCACCTATATAAGGGAAAAACTAAAATTAGATTCCCTCATACGAAAAATACTATTAATTTCTAACTTATTCTAAGAATAGGTTTTTGATAAAATAATAAAGTAATAATAATAATAATCGTTAACTAATTACTAAATTTGGCTAAACATATAGAAATAATAGTAATATTGTAAAAGTTCATAATATAAGGTTTGAAAACATTATCCTAATAATAATAATAGTGAAACTAAAATAATAACAATGATAATAGTAAAAATAATAATAATAACGATAATAATAATACTAAAAATACTAATACTACTTATGGATAAAGGATTTGTGAAAGAAAAAATGAGTTTTTATATAATTCTTCCAAATATTGCTTATGTCAAGTTTATGAGTTATTTTTGGAAAACTTTATGCCATATACTTGGCACTAAATTGTTATTTAGTACTTCACATCATCCCCAAACTGATGGTCAAACTAAGGTAACTAATAGAACTCTTGGTATATTATTAAGAGGTTTAGTTAATGAAAGTACAAAATATTGGGATGTTAAGTTAGCTCATGTAGAGTTTGCTAATAATCGTAGTCCTTCAAGTACTACTCAAACTAGTCCTTTTAACATGATTCCATTAAAAAAAGGTGTATAGCAAAATTATGAAGCTAAAGAGAGAATACAATTTTTTCAACAACTTCATGAAAAAATCAAAAATAATATTGAAAAAATCCAATGCCAAGTACAAAGCTCAAGCGAATAAGCATAGAAACTCTTATGTGTTTTCTACTAGTGACTTAGTTTGGTTAAATTTATGTAAAGAGAAATTTCCTAATTTACATAAAACCAAACTAATGCCAAGAGCCGATGGTCCATTTAAAATACTTAGGAAGTTTGGAGATAATGCTTATGAACTTGAACTTCTAGATTCTTATGGAGGAATTTCATGAAATTTTAATGTTAGTAGTTTTTCTCCTTATTATTTTGATGAAAATTTGAGGGCAAATTCTTTTCAACTTGGAGAGTATGATGCAGGAGAATCCATTGAATATAATGATTGTAAATTTCAATCTAATCCTCAAGGTAAGGAATATGATTTAGCTTTATTAATGTTGGAGCCTATCACGTTAAATATTCTTGATAATTCTAATATGCTTGACATTGAAAAACATTCAAGTTATTCTTGTAGGCATGTTACATATTTGCAAGAAGATGATGTTCATACACATTGATGTGTACAAGTATTCCAAGGCAAGAAAGGCTATGAAATACATGGGATGATACATTACAATAAGAGATAAAGTGATGATATCCATTATTTGTATAAACTTGTTCTAAACCCTAACCCTAAGTATATTTTATGTAAGTTAGGGTATGGCTATAATTTCATGTACGTATCTTAGTCAATTGTATATCTTTGTAATATTAATCCTTATTATCATTTAACCAATGATATTATGCTTTAGATTAAGGTTAATATGGGCTTAATTCAACCATGATTAATGAGCTGAATTAAGGATGAAAACTCGGCTGGTTTAAGTGAGTTCACCACCGAGCTTCCTTCTCCTATATATACCCTTTTATACGCAACATTTGTATGCAGATTATTGAATGAGAATTTTAATCAAACTTTAAGCAAGATAGCTAAAGTCTAAGCCTCCCTTTTGGGTCTACATTGAGCAAGGAAAATTTTGGATAATCCTTCCAAAAAATCTATCTCAATTCAACACATTTGAAGTTCTTCAAATCTGCCAAATACACCTTCAACTTTTATCTTCAATTTCTTCAACAATAATCCACCAATTAACTTCATTTATTTTACATTAGATCATGGGTTATAGCTTCTAATACAAATTTCGATACAACCTTCCTTTACTTTGATAAAAACCACATCACTTAGGTTATAGGGTTTAGAGGGTTTAAGGTTCAAGGTTTAGGGGTCATGGTTTAGGGTTTATAGTTTAGGGATTTAGGTTTAGGGTTTGTAGGGTTTAGGTTTTAGGGTTTAGGGGTTTAGGGGTTTAAGGGTTTAGGGTTTGTTGTTTATATTGTTTAGAGTATGGTTTTAGGATTTTGGGTTTTGAGGGTTTAGAGGGTTAGTGTTTAGGGTTTAGTATTTAGGGTTTGTAGTTTAGAGGGTTTAGGGTTTAGGGTTTTTAATTAGAGGGTTTATAGTTTAAGGTTTTAGGTTTGGTGTTGAGGGTTTATTAATTATAGGGTTTAGGGTTTAGGGTGTAGTAATTGCAGGGTCTAGGGTTTGGGGATTGTGGGCTTTGGGATTTAGGGTTTCTAGTTTAGATGATTTAGGGTTTAGGGTTTTGGTTTAGTGTTTAGGGTGTAATAATTGTATAGTTTAGGTTTTAATGTGTGTTTTATGTTTTCATAAAAAAAAGTTAATTTTTTTTAGAGTTTTTAGAGTGTTTAGTATTTTTAGAGTCTTAGAACCCTTAA
This sequence comes from Tamarix chinensis, assembly GCA_030549775.1. Classification (NCBI taxonomy): domain Eukaryota; kingdom Viridiplantae; phylum Streptophyta; class Magnoliopsida; order Caryophyllales; family Tamaricaceae; genus Tamarix; species Tamarix chinensis. The sequence continues at coordinate 64,858,914 of CM060179.1, read as the reverse complement.
TTAGTCAATGAGGAATATATCTTTGAAATCTAACAAAAAGGTGATCATTAAATCGAGATAAAGCAAGTGGAGAATTTTTATGTTAATTTCAATATAGGAAACACATATCTACATGTCTAGATTTGAATAGAGAAAGAATATGTATGATTATCTAATCACCGACATGGCATGTTGAGATTCATCACATTCCTCAGTGAGCTTTTGAACCATATGTACCTTCTTTCTATTAGCGAATTTACACAAAATCATCTACTTTTCTTAGCTTCCAAATTTCTTTATAAGCCTCATATATGTTTAATTGCTTTGATCAAATTATTTGCCATAGCTTTTGTAATGGACTATAGAGATTACTATAACTTACTCTAATGATAGTCGAAGCTTATAGTCAAAACATGCTTTGATTGAGAATATGATAAAGGCAGCTTAGGAATTTTCCATCATATGACAAAATAGCTTAACCTAATTTATGTACATCCCATAGAAACCCTTTGAGCCTATACATGGATTATATATTTTTCTTCATTACCCACATTGAATAACCTTCAGGCTTAATGTCCTTACATTTGCTTAAAGCTAGTGGAAGGAAATCAAATCATTATGGATATAAAGATTGGTTGTGTATTTGGGTGTGTGAAAGAAATATATGTATTTATGATAAGAAAGGGTATTGGTTATGTTTGGTGGAAAAAATTTAAAAAGTTACTAAAAACAATTGAAAAAAAATGAATGAAAAAAATTGAAAATCAAAAAAAAAGAAGAAAAAAATGTTAGGATATAAGGAAGAGAGGGAGTCATGGAGATGATGTTGAGAAAGTTCTATTCATGTTACATTTTATTGTGAAGGTAGAGAGGTGTATCATTAATCATTGATGTGGAGTTAATCTTATATTTCATCTAATTATTAGATTCTACTAGCTTTTGATCTTTTTAGCACCACACTCTTAAAATACTCCATACCCTTCTCTATCTTAAACCCCGCTACAACCAATAAGTAAGTCCTATTTGATTCTCAAGATGAGCAACCTTTGATTTGATGGAGATTAGTCACACGAATTAATATCTTTCATGAGTTTTTATCTACAAAAACATGATTCTTCATTGTTTATATATGTGTGTTGTTTGGTATCTTTATTATCTTATCTTACATAAATGAGTATTTCTATACATTTGTAGCCATCAATCTAAGAGAGAGAGAAAAAAATAGAGGGCATCCATAGTGAGGATGGATTTCAAAGTGACTAAAGCATGGTACAACTTCATCCATAATATTGATATATTCATACCTATCATGTTTATGTTTGAACCATATGTTGAAATTGATCCTTTAAATCTCTCAATGTTGAATCTTGATTGATTGCTAGTCTTAACGTATGAAAGTAAAAGGTTCTGAGACAAATATGGTTAAGGGTATTAGGTGTAGTTTGGTTATTTTTTTGTTGTGTGTGATTTTGTGGGTATATCATCTACGAAACCCTCACGAGACCTTACTAATCCTTGATGGGTGACCTAGGGGTTTAAAGGGCTTGTTGCACATGCTAAGTGTAATCGTGAGACCTACGAAAGTGGCTATAGTTAATTTAATTTTAATTTTTTAGAGTAATAACTTGCTTGAGAAAAAGCAAGAAGCTAAGTGTGGGGGTGTGATAAGTTCATATTTTGACACATTTTATGCCATTATAATCTTAGTTTTTAGTATTTTAAATAACTAATATAAGTGAATCATTATGATTTTATGCTTAAGTAGTAATAATTGCATAAATATTATTATTTAAGATAAAATGGTATAAATTAAGTAAATTTAGAATAAAATATTATTAATTAATATTTATTTTATTTTATTTTATTTTGTAGGTATTTTTCGTAAATAAAATAAAAGAAAAATTTTAAAAAATTAGACTTTTGGACCAACGGCCAAAGGCCAAAGGCTCAAAGGCCAGGAAATGATGAGAAAAAGAAAACAAAAGCCAAACGGTGACCAAGTAAAGAAAACAAAAGGACGACACGGGCTACATGGATGATCGGCCACACGTGACAAAAATTCAGAGGTGGGTGAAACAAGGGCTGACATGGCAGCCGCACGAAAAGAAAGAAAAGAAAGCTGCCGCATGGAGGAGCCACCAGGGCTGCACAAAAGTTTATAAAATGGGCCGCGTTAGATGAAAGAAAAAAAATATGCAGAGGCAACAAAGCCGCATGATAGAGGGGGAGTGAGTAGGCTACCTCAGTCGTTAGGCTCTGACGCAAGGAACAACTACACAAAAGGAGAGAAGTACCAGTATAGTCGCATGAGCCCAAAAATTGGTGTGGGCTGTAGACGGCATGCAATTTAAACCATCTTGTTGCCAATTGTAGCACTGGTAAATAAAGGTATCATTCTAGGCTGGGGATTGAAAGGGCTCACCTATATTTAACTAGCTTAAAAATAAATAAAAATAAAAAATCATAAATAACACAAAATAAATAAATAATAAAAATACTAATGGGTGTTATAAAAATAAATATAATAAAAGGAATAAATAAAATAAAATAAACTAATAATAATAAAAATAATGGAAAAGAATAGATATAATAAATATGCTAGGCAAATCGATTTCCACTACTAGATTTGGTTCAAATATAATATTTATTTCTAAGTCATATTTTAACTATGAGAAAAATATACACTAAGTTGTACACCAAAAGCAGGTCTATACACTTGATATTACTTTCCTTAATTAATTAATATGACAAAGCTCCATATTAACCCTATTAAATACTAGCAATATAGAAGCAACAAGAACCTCCTATATTTAACTATATTTAATGCATTAAGTGTAATTGGAAGGCTATTAATGTAAGTACCCAAACTAATACACAAAGCTTGTCTAGCTGTATTTCCTTTCCTTAACTCACACGTATCTAAACATTTTACTACTTTGGTTAGAATCACAAAACTATTAGGTGAATTATTATCTAACCTAGCTGCAATTTATACATAAAAATTTTAGTATATTTAGATATCCACCTAGTAGGTAAATAATCTCACATACTGTCATTTATGAGTAAACCAGAACAAGGTATGCACCAAATAAATTATACTTGACAGAATTATATATATAAACGATAGCAATTAAAATAGAGTCAAGAAACAATCTTACAAAACAAAGAAAATAAAATTATAATTCAAATCATAATCTAGGGTTTCAATTTATTCCCTAACAACAAATATTCAGCCAACCATAGTTATAGAATTAATTACACAAAAACATATATCTAAAATATAACTTAAAATAACAGAAAGAAATAAATGAAATTAGTTACAGATAATAGATCAAGAATTTTTTCATATAAAAATTAATTTTATCCGATATAAATTCTACCGGTATAAACTCTTCTCTAATTTTTTTTCTCTCAGTACCCTTTATTTTTGTGCAATAATTCCTTTTCCTTTTCGCTGACGGCTGCGTGCCTTCTGTTGCTCTTGCCGCTCTACTACTGCTTCTCTCCTTTGGTGCAGTTGTTCCTCATGTCAGAGCCTAATGGCTAAGGTAGCCTACTCACTCCCCACTATCCTACAGCTCTGCTTCCTGTGCGTATTTTTTTCTTTTGTTTGACGCTGCCCTTTTTATAAATTTTTGTGCGGCCCTAATGGCTCCTCCATGCGACAGCTTTCTTTTCTTTCTTTTCGTGCGGCTTCCACATCAACCCTCATTTTACCCACCTTTGACTTTTAGTCCTGTGCGGCAGATCACCCACGTCAGCCCTTTTTTTTCTTTCTAAGGTCACCGTTTGGCTTTCGTTTTCTTTTTTACATCATTTCCTGGCGTTTCAGCCTTCGACCTTTGGCCGTTGGTCTAAAGGCCCAATTTCTTCTTCTTCTTTTTTTATTTTTTCTTCTTATTTATTTAAAAACAATACCTACAAAATAAAATTAAATAAATATTAATAAATAATATTTTATTTTAAATTTACTTAATTTATATCATTTTAGCTTAAATAATAATATTAATGCAATTATTACCATTTAAGCATAAAACCATAATTATTCACCTATATTAGCTATTTAAAATTGTAAAAACTAAGATTATAAGGGCATAAAATGTGTCAAAATACAAATTTATCACACCCCTACACTTAGCTTCTTACTTGTCCTAAAGTAATTTATCACTCAAAACAAATAAAATTAAATTAACTATAGCCACTTTCGTAGGTTTCAGGATTACACTTAACATGTGCAACAAGCCCTTTAAACACCTAAGTCACCCATCCAAGACGAGTAAGGTCTTGTGAGGGTTTCGTAGATGATATACCCACAAAATCACACATAATAAAAAAATCAAACTACACCTAATATCCTTAACCATATTTTTCTCAGAATCTTTTACTTTCATACGTTAAGATTAGCAATCAATCAAGATTCAACATTGAGAGATTTAAAGGATCAATTTCAACATATGGCTCACACATAAACATGATAGGTATGAATAGATCCATATTATGAATGAAGGTCTATCACGCCTTAGTCACATCAAAATCGATCCTCACAGTGGATACCCTTTATTTTTTCTCTCTCTCTTTGATTCATGGCTACAAATGCATAGAAATACTCATTTATGTGAGATAAGATGATAAAGATAACAAACAAATCACATATATAAAAAAAAGAAGGCTCATGTTTTTCTGCATAAAACCTCATGAAAGATATCAAATGCTCGCTAAATGGACCAAGCCATATGCTTAACTCTTGTGAATAATCTCCATAAGATCAACAGCTACTCATCTTGAGAATCAAATAGGACTTACTTATTGGTTGTAGCAGGGTTTAAGGTAAAGAAGGGTGTGGAGTATATGAGGAGTGTGGTGCTAAAAAGATCAAAAGCTAGTGGAATCTAATAATTAGATGAAATATAAGCTTAACTCCACATCAATGATTAATGATACAACTCTCCACCTTCACAATAAAATGTAACATGAATAAAACTTTCTCAACATTGTCTTCATAACTCCCTCTCTTCCTTATATCCTAATATATTTTTCTTTTTTCTTTTTTTTTGTTTTCATTTTTTTTTCACTCGTTTTGTTTAAATTGTTTTCAATACTTTTTATTTTATTTTTTATTTTACCAAACATAACCAATCTCATTTCTTAGTATAAATACATATATTTCTTTTACATACACACATACACAACCAGTCTTTATATCCATAATGATTTGATTTCCTTCCACTATCTTTATGTAAAGGTAAGGACATTAAGGCCCAAAGGTTACTCAATGTGGATAATGAAGAAAAATATATAATCTATGTATAGGCTCAAAGGGTTTCTATGGGATGTACATCATGTATACATAAATTAGGTTAAGTTATTTGTTCATGTGATGGAAAATTCCTAATCTCCCTTTATCATTTTCTCAATCAGAGCATGTTTTGACTATAAGCTTTGACTATCATAAGAGTAAGTTCTAGTAATCTCTATAGTCCATTCAAAATTTATGGCAAATAATTTGATCAAAGAAATTAAACATATATGAGGTTTACAAAGAAATTTTGGAGCCAAGAAAAGTAGATGATTTTTGTAAATTTGCTCACAAAAAGGAAGGCACATACGGTTCAAAAGCTCACTGAGGAATGTGATGAATTTCAACATGCCATGTTGGTGATTAGAAAATCAAACATATTCTTTCTCCATTCAAATCTAGACATATGGATATGTGTTCCCTATATCAAAATTAACACAAAAATCTCCACTTACTTTATCTCGATTTAATGATCATCTTTCTGTTAAATTTCAAAGATATATTCCTCATTAACTAATTAAGGTTTCTATAACTGAAAAAATACTAAACACTCTAAAAACTATAAAAAAAATTATCTTTTTTTTTTACGAAAACATAAAATGCACACACCCCCACACATAAATCACACATTATCCTCAATGGGTAAACAATTAAGGGAACATGTAATTTTAAGTATGGAGAAAACAAAATAAATAAATAAATAAATAAGTAGAGGGTAGAAAACTCCCTTATGACATTGGGTTGCCTCCCAAGTAGTGCTTGTTTTTACGTCTTCAGCCCGACATAATCTCAATTTACTCATTCAAGGTGGGTATGTCCGCTTCAAAGCTACTTCACCAAATCCTTCATCGTGAGGATCATCTTTATCCTATAAGAAAGAAAAAGACAAAATATTAGAGTTGATGAAAGATTTGATCAAACAAGAACATAACTTACCTAGCATGGAATTTAAGCTCCTGTGGAAAGAGACAATGTTTTGCCCAATGTCCATATATTGTGATCTCTCTATCGAAGGAACATATTTTCCCATCTCAAACTCTTTAAACACATCCTTCTAGCATAACCTCTCCTTTGGAGCATTACAATTCTTATTAGATGTATCAAAGATGATTTGATTACTCTCTTCAATCTTGGATCTATATAACCTCCTAAAAGAGGGAAAATAAGGAGTATGGTTAGCATAAATAAAATCAAAGTGGTTCAAAGGCTTACCTAGTGTCTCATGGTCATCTCCAAGCAAAAATGGGGAATAAATGTTCAAAGATGGTCTATGGTAGATGAAAATGATAGTCATCCATATACTTTTCTTTGTTCACTTGATCCTTATTTTGATGAGATTCTTCTTCTACTTTTATATGCTCTTCTTCCACATGATCTTGCTTTTCAATGTTCTCCATGGAAACCTCCTCAACTAGTTCATCCTTACATTCAGATATGACATTATCATACTCATAACTCTTACTTAAATTTGGAACTAAAGTACTGGAGAGATATTTTTGTGCTTGTAATTGATTGATCATGTCGACCACATAACCCATTTGATCCTCCAACACTAGCATCCTTTCATTTTTTCTAATTTAACTTTGTATCAGCTGATTTTGCTCGTCTACCAACTGGTTTTGACCATTTGTTAGTGCTTCAAAAAGCTTATCCATTTTTTCTAAACTTGAGGGTTCTAAAACTAGAGAAGATTCTTATTGAGGATATTGATAATATTTTGAAACTTCATATTCACATGTATAAGGGTCTTGATATGGCATTGAATAATGATCCTTCATCTCTGATCTAAAGTTGGATTGATGCCTCATTCCCTAGTAGTATGTGCTTGTATAGGGATTTTGTCCTTAAAAACCATTGAAAGATTGAACATTTGGTTGTATTCATCCTCCTCCTCTCACAGCTTGTGAATGGTAGGCATATGTATTTCCTTGTGTATGACACACTCCATTTGTATTAATAACTCCAGTAGCTGTGGCTACCTGTGAAATAAGAGTAGTGGGTTAGTTAAGTCTCTCGTCAAGATTGCTTGAACTTACCTCATTCACTCTTGCATTAAGATTCATACAACATTGTCCATAGCTCAAGGCTCCTCTTATACCCATCTAAAATCACTAACACTTCAAACGAAAGGTTAATAGCAAAACACAACACACCAAAAAATCCTATATAAACCTAAAAAAAACACGCTACTACTAAAACTCCTATTAATTTAGAGATTTGAGTGCCCACAAGCACTGTAACATCTAAATAAAAGGAAAACACAATAAACACAACAAACTAAAAATAAAGACACACTAAAAATACTAGCAAAATAAAGGTGAAGTTACCAATCCCCAGCAACGGCGCCAAAAATTGGTGTGGGCCGTAACCGGCACGCAATTTAAACCCTCTTGTTGTTAATTGTAGCACTAGTAAACAAGGGTATCGTTCTAGGCTTAGGATTGAGAGGGCACACCTCTATTTAACTAGGTTAAAAATAAATAAAAATGAAAATCCTAGATAACACAAAATAAATAAATAAGAAAAAAATACTAATGGGGGTTATAAAAATAAAAATAATAAAAGGAATAAATAAAATAAAATAAACTAATAATAATAAAAATAACGGGAAACCACATATATGATAAATATGCTAGGAAAATTGAATTCCACTACTAGATTAGGTTGAAATATAATATTTATTTCGAAGTCATATTTTAATCATGAAAAAGAGATCGACCAAGTTGTACACCAAAAGCAAGTCCATACACCTTATATTACTTCCCTTAATTAATTAATATGACAAAGCACCAATATTAACCTTATTAAATACTAGTAGTATAGCAGCAACAAGCGGCTCCTATATTTAATAGATTTAATGCATTAAGTGTAATTGGAAGGCTGTCAATCTAAGTACCCAAACTAGTACACAAAGCATGTCTAGATGTATTTCCTTTCCTTAACTCGCACGTATCTAAAGGTTTTATTACTTCAGTTAGAATCACAAAACTATTAGGTGAATTGTTATCTATCCTAGCTGTAATTTATACATATAAATTCTAGTATATTTAGATGGCCACCTAGCAGGTAAATAATCCTACATACTATCACTTATGAGGAAACTAGAACAAGGCATGCACCAAATAAATTATATTTGACAAAATTATATATATAAACGATAGCAATTAGAATAGAGTCAAGAAACAATCTCAAGAAACAAAGAAAATAAACTTATAATTCAAATCATAATCTAGGGTTCAAATTTATTCCCTAGCAACAAATATTCAGTCAATCATAATTATAAAACTAATTACAAAGAAATATATATCTAAAATATAAATTAAAATAACAGGAAAAAAATAACTAGAATTAATTATAGATAAAAGATCAAGAATTTGTTTATATAAAAATTAATTTTATCTGATATAAATTCTACAAGTATAAATTCTTCTCTAATTTTATTTTATCTTGATACCCTTTATTTCTATGCAATAATTTCTTTTTCCTTTACTTTTTCCTTCTGGCTGATGGCGACGTGCCTTCTGTTGCTCCTTTGAGAGCATCCACAGTAAAGGAGCAAAAAAAAATCAATATACCTTATAAAATTAAAAAATATTTTTTTTTCTTTTAAACTTTAATTATACAACAAAGGTTCAATAATATAATATTAAAATATATTATATTATCAATCTATATTCGATCATAAACAACTAAAATATTTACTTAATTAATTATATTATTAATTAAATGTTAATTTGTATTATTAAAAAAATATTTTTTAATTTTAATAAAATGATATAATTTTTTTATTTACACATATTAACATATTTTTATCATTTTAATTAATTACAAAATTAATTATCTTCTTAATAATATTTGTATAATATTAATATTAAATATTAAAATAAAAATTAATATTTTAATATTTTTAATTTATGTTGTTTGGTATAATTAACTTTTATTTTACATTTTAAATGTGTAATATATTGTTTAATATTTTAACAACAAAATTTTGATCCGACATAGGAAATTGCACCCATCTGATTTTTTTGATACTTTTACGCCGTTGTTGTGACCTATTGCGTCGAAGCAACGGACACAAAAGTGTTTTTGAGCCGTCGTTGTTGACGGTTTGACTGCCCTATATGCTCGCAGTGTGCTCTCTACGTGCTTTGTCGCTCGTGCCGCTCTACTACTGCTTCTCTCCTTTCGTGTGGTTGTTCCTCGCGTGAGAGCCTAATGGCTAAGGCAGTGTACTCACTCCCCTCTAACCTGCTGCTCTGTCGGCTCTACGTATTTTTTTTTGTCTGACGCTGCCCTTTTTATAAATTTTTGTGCAGCCTTGATGGCTCCTCCATACTGCAGCTTTCTTTTCTTTCTTTTCGTGTGGCTGCCACATCAGCCCTCACCACGTCTGCCCTTGTTTCACCTAGCTTTGACTTTTTGTCCTGTGCGGATGATCACCTATGTCAACCTGTCTCGTCCTTTTTTTCTTTCCTTGGGAACCATTTGGCTTTCGGTTTCTTTTTCTCATCGTTTCCTAGCCTTTGGGCCTTCGGCCTTTGGCTATTGGTCCATTGGTCCAATTTTTTTTCTTTAAAAAAAAAGTTCTTTTCTTTTATTTAAAAAGAATATCTACAAAATAAAATTAAATAAATATTATTAAATAATATTTTATTTTAAATTTATTTAATTTATATAATTTTAGCTTAAATAATAATATTTATACAATTATTACCACATAAACATAAAACCATAATTATTCACCTATATTAGTTATTTAAAATACTAAAAACTAAGATTATAGGGGCATAAAATATGTCAAAATATGAACTTATCATTTAGGGTTTCTTGTTCAGATGATTTAGGGTTTAGGGTTTTAAGTTTAGTGTTTAGGGTGTAGTATTTGTATAGTTTAGGTTTCGTGTTTAGGGTTTGGGGTTTAGAAATTTGGATATCTAGTTTGGATATAGGTTTATGTTACATTTTTTTAGGTATTAATAAACTATTGATTGTTGATTAAATTTTAATTTAATGGATGAAATTGAATCCTATGTTTGTATTTTAATGGGAGTTTCTATGTAACCTTCCCCTTATACATACATACATATATATATACATTTATATATATAGATAGATAGATAGATACTGTGAGTTCGAAATTAATGTTACCTAGAAGCCATCGACAAAATACTAGCTTATTAGTTTGGTCGTCCTATAATATAATTTATTTACTAATAATGTTTACCCAATAAATACATATGCTTTACATATGAAACTTTAATTTGGCTTCTAGCATTTATTAGTTTATAGATAAGTTTGACACAGTTACCTAAATTAGGATTCATCAATTACTAATAATATAATATAAGATGGTAAACACTAGTTAACTTTTCATATTTTATTAACAATGTTTAATAAAATCAATAGCACTTCATTACCATGGAAAAACGTGGCCTTGGAAATGATTGAGTTAATTGATTTTAGTGTTGTAAGGAGAATATATTGTTATATATATTTATTTGAATCTCCACACCAAATTTATAATATAGGATATTGTATATATAACCTCTACCCCCATTCACTAAAATCATATTTCACGGCCATGTGATGTGTATGTCTATCAGCAAATATATTCTTTAAAGATAAATCACATATTTGATAAACTCTCGCAGTAATTAAATAAATTAGTTCAGTAAAATAATTTAAGATCCAAAGAACCTATACTTTTCTTTTCTTTTACATAGAAAAAATGATGTAGCTTTCTAACAAACGTTGTAGACTATTGCCTATGCTATCTCCTAGTCGAGTTGTGTCCCCTGTGTACATATTCATTGTCGACTTGTAGCACCCCTAAAATTCACTACTGAAAATTTTCGTTTCATTAAAAGGAATAGCAGAAGTAAAATATCAAACTGTGAATTGTGGGGACATTACCGCCATACTTAGTACCAGACCAATTCACTCCTACCATTCCAATACCAAGTGTTAAAGCTAAAAGTGTAAAATACAATTCATGAGAAGTCAAACCATAATTAAAACTTAGTAGCATGGTAAACCATTTACAAGAATAGAATCTACCAATGGTGGTTCCAAGAAAACTGATTACAATTAAATCAAGGATTAAGGGAGAAAGGATGAAACCCTAAAAGTCCAGATAATTTCCTTACGCTCTTTCCTGTTGCCTACCTGAATAGCACCTGAAAATGGACCTGGAAGGGACACTACCCATTGAATAGACAGTGGCCCACGAATGGAACCCTTCAATACTATGGTACTGTGTAACCTTTTAAAAATACACTTAAACTTAGGCTTGCAATGATGTGGTTTTTATCAAAGTAACGGAAGGTTGGATCAAAATTTGTAGTAGAAGCTGTCACCCACGATCTAATGCAAAAAGAATGAAGTGAATTGGTGGATTATGGACAAAGAAATTGAAGATACAAGTGAGTGTACTCGATCGATTTGTATAACTTTCAAAGATGTCGAGATTTAAGATAGTTTTGAGGAAGGATTATCCCGGATCTTCCTTGCTCAATGTAGACCCAAAAGGGAAGATTAGACTTTAGCTCTCTTGCTCAAAGTTTTATCAAAATTCTTATTATTCATTCTACTCAATTCTCTCTCCACAAAGTTGTGCACAACATGGTTTATATAGGAGAAGGAATAAGCTTGGTGGTGACTAGCTTAAACCATTTGAGTTTAGTCCCTTAATTCAGCCCATTAATCATGGTTGAATTAAGCCCATATTAACCTTAATCCAAAGCATAATATCATTGGTTAAATGATACAAAGGATTAATATTACACAGCTATACAATAGACTAAGATACATACATGAAATTATAGCCATACCCTAACTTACATAAAATAAACTTAGGATTAGGGTTTACAACAAGTTTATAAAAATAATGAATATCATCACTCTATCTCTTGTTGTAATGTATAATCCCATGTATGTCATAGTCTTGCATGCCTTGGAATACTTGTACACATCAATATGTATGAACATCATCTTCTTGCAAATATGTAACATACCTACAAGAATAACTTGAATGGTTTTTAATGTCAAGCACATTAGAATTATCAAGAATATTTAACATGATAGGCTCCAATATTAAGAAAGCTAAATCATCTTCCTTACCTTGAGGATTAGAATGAATATGACAATCATTATGTTCAATGGATGCTCCTGCATCTCGCAATGTAGCACATGATACATACATAATATTCACATCCATACATTCGCATACTTAACAAGTCAATCGGATATTAATAGGTCATAATGTATAATCAATACTTTTAGGCCTTAAGCCACTATTCTATCATTTATCAATCATCTCAGATTATAAATATCCATGTAAGTGCAGGAACCCTACTATTATAACTGGTGGACTGGAATACATATAGGGTAGAATGCTCCTGACCACTATTATTGTTGATGGACCAGTCACCAGGGCAGAACGCTCCTAGCCACTATTATTCGCCCGTGGATCGGTCTGGCCCCGACTCACTTGGTGTTCAAATATAAGTGATTAGTATTTTTCATAATTTATTCACATCTAGATTGGATTTATTGAGCTTGAGATCTCCCAATATTATCACCAGTGGACTAGGATTCATATAAACATCATCCAGGGCAACACGCTCTTAGGCCACTATTATATTTGGTGGACCACTACTCATAAAAATTTTCCATGGTAACATGGTACTCATAAACATCTTCTAGGGCAACACGCTCTTAGGCTACTATTCTAACTGGTGGACCGGTACTCATAATCATAATTAACTGGGCCTTGCTCATTACTCTTTCACTTTCAGGATTTATGTTTTTCCTTTTTAATCATCACAACAATTCCATTTGTTTACCTCAATCGGGAGATCAAGATCCTAGGAAACAAAGGTATACCAGTCACATTGGTGCATATAAGTGACTCAGTACCGTTCAACTATCAACCCTGTACCTAAAAGGTACCCTAGTCGTACTAGTGCATAAAGCTAACTTAGTACCCTAATGACAAGAACACGTAATCCATAAGTATGCATACCTCCTAAGTAGGTCTGTAGACTAAATAAAGTAAGATGTTGGGCCTGGCTAGGGCACAAAGGCACACCAGCAAATACTAGACTCACCGTGAGCTAAATCACGTCTTTAGGGTAGTGACCCAAAAAGAGCCACCACTCCCGATCTTTAGGTCTTTTACTTTCAGTATTAGTGTCATAATTAAGGAGATCATGAGAAGCACATCAATCAAATACATATTCCCTTTCTATTGTTATGATATCATTAGGTATTCCTTATTCATAGGTTATCCAAGATAATATACAGGAATCATTAAGGCCATCATAATCTCATCCGATTCCAATTAAGGATTCTTTCTCGTGATACTCACTAATTATCAAGTACCATTATCTTACTATTTAGTATTACTTGAATCTTATTACGAACTCCGTTATCACAACGACATATTAGATATGAATTACTGAATTACTCCTTCCTTGTATAATTGTTAAGGCATCCCTTCTTTACTTGCCAATTTAACATATTACCATTCATGTTGCATAATTACCAAATTACCCCTTTCTCGGTTTGTATTACCAAGGTATCTCCCACACTTATTAGGTCACTAATCACCCTTCATAATTATTACACTTATCATATTTCTATTTGGCATGTTAGATTACCAGATTGCCCTTTTCCTTTGTTATAATTACCAAATTGCCCTCTAATTGGTTGTATTACCAAATTACCCTTCTTTATTATCATAATGACCAATTTGCCCTTTAAATTTGTTAAATTATCAAATTGCCCTTTTTTATTATCACAATTACCAAATTACCCTTCTCCATTGTCATAATTACCATTTTACCCTTCTTCGTTATCATAATTACCACTTTACCCTTCTTCATTGTTGGTTAAATTACCAAATCGCCCTTCCCCATTACCATAATTACCATTTTACCATTCTCCATTATTATAATTTCCATTTTTCCCCTTTACTTCCAAAATTACCATAATACCCTTTTACTTAAAATTTACCATTTTACCCTTCTCCTCCAAAATTACCGTAATAACCTTTTACTTATAAAATTATCATTTTACCCTTTACTTTTGAAATTACCATAATACCCTTTTACTTACAATTCACCATTTTGCCCTTCTCCTCCAAATTTATCATAATACCCTTTTTCTTACAAAATTACCATTTTTCCCTTTACTTCCAAAATTACCATTTTACCATTTATTACACCACTACATAAAACATTAATATTAATAACTCTATTCTCATCATCTAATTCCACTAAATATTGTATTTCAACATAATACTCATTAACAACTACACATATTAGGCCACACTCTTGCAGAAGACGTATTACTAAAATTCCCTAGGGCTCACAAAAATATAGCAAGGATAAGTACTTAACATATTATTAACTAACAATTATCCTTCCATAAACATTTCTTCCATACATGGCATATAAACTAGCATGCTTTGGTTTTTATCAATCAATACAAGAAACTACATATATCATATTAAACAATATATAGCAAGCATAATAACATATTAAAAACCCTAATGTGCTAATATACGCTTATCCATGTGTTTAAGTGGGATTTAATGATTATCTTAATTCCTACAAAAATTAAACCTTACTGGTATCCCGGCTAAAGATTCATGCTTTGATTAGCAAAACCAATACCTAAAAACAATATCAATACTTATCATATTAGAAATGAGAAAACCACAGCATAAAACTTTATAAACTTAATTAATGTAATAATTAACTTAAATATTATACCTTGAAATTTATTAAATAAAATAATCCAAGGCATGTAGTAGCTCATGTAGTATGAGCTGCTTGTAAAACAAAAGGAGAAAGGCTCAAAGACAGGTGAAAGAAAAGGAGGAAGTGGTGTTTTCATGTTAGGGTTTCAGGGCTAGGAAAGAAGTTAGATAAGGGAGGGTTTAGGGAAAAGGAAGGGTTTAGTGGTGAAGAGGGGGTGTAGATGGTGGTCAAGGATAGGTTGTTAGTGGCGAAGGGCAACGAAGGTGGTAGCGGAAAGGCTACACAGGGGGCTGTCGGGGTGGAAGTGGCTGAGAAGGAAGGAAAAGGAAAATGAAAAATGAGGGGGTGAGGGTGTCAGTTTCAACCAAAGGAGGTGTGGGGCTGGTAGAGGAGGTTGCAAGGAGTGGGTTGGTGGCTTAGGAGGCAGCAGGATGGCACCGGACAGAGGAGGTCTATGAAAGTTGTCAAGAAAGGTGGAAAAAGAAGAGAAAAAGAGGAGGGGAGGAAGAAGGGACTGTAGGAAACTTGAGGGGGTGCCTTGTTGGTGTAGGGTGGGAGCAAGGAATGGAAGAAGGTGGTGTAGGTGGTTGCGGTGGCGGTAGCTGCTGTAGAACAGGGCGGTGGAGGAAAAAAAGGGATGGAAATGGAAGGAGAACAAAAGGGAGAAGAAGGAGGTCAAGGAAAAGAGAAGGCTCAATTAAAATGGGCCAAAAAGGGCTAGTAAGGATAAGAAAAAGAGAGGGAGAGACAGAGGGAGTAGGTGGCTAGTCGGGCCGGTAGTAGGGTGGCAGGGGTGGTCGAGTGGCAGGGAGAGGGAAGGAAAGAAGAGGAAAGAAGTCAGGTGTGGCTAGAGGGTGCAGGGGTTGGTTTGGTTCCAAATGGGGAAGAAAAGGACGGGAGAGAAAGAGGGAGAGAGGGAGAGGGTGGTGGTGGTCTAGCGTGCTTGGGCATGGACGTTCAAGAGTAGGTCGGGGCATAAGGTGGAAGAAAGAAATGGAGATGAGGGGTAGGCCGAGCATAAGGGGAGAAAGAAAAGTGGGTCGGTCCGATCTAGGGGGAAGGGAAGAAGGGCAAAGCTGCTAGGTTGTGGGAGAGAGAAAGAGAGGAGGGAAGGGAGTGGGTTGGAGCCTCGAGGGGAGAAAAAGGAAAAAGAAAGAAAGGAGGAAAAAGTAGAAAAAGGAGAAATAAAGAAGAAGGGAAAAAGGAAAAGGAAAAAAATAGGGGAAATTAAAATAATTTAATTTATAATAGAATAGAATGCAATATTTTTGGGTAATAGATTTATTTAATAATTTAATTTAATATACTTAAATATATGGGTCTAGAAAGGTTAATTTTAGGAAAAATATTGGTTTGGAAATTTATTTAAATAAAAAGAGTATGATAAAATAATATAATATTTATTTTAATTTATTAAATATACATATCCAATTTTATATACTCAAAAATCCATAAAATAATTAAATTAAATAATTTTAAAAGCTAATTTATCCCAAACAAAAAATTTATTTATTAAATTATATGTTTTTAAAATTTCAAGGGATTACATTTTGTAACATCTCGAGTCGAGTCAACCACACAAGGGCTACCTTGAGCGCTTTTGGACTGATTAACTAGCCCCACAAATCAATACAAGTCCTTTCAACACATTTTATCCTCACTCATATGCTTCAAAGAAATATTCAAAAAATTTCCAAAACATTCAAGGAGGGTCACCCATCCTACAATTTCTCCATGGCCAAGATACTTAACTGTGGAGTTCTTATGATGTAATTACCAAAATGATGGTATATCATGTTGATATAAGTATCCAAATCAATCCTTATGACACTTCACTAAATTTGGGGTATTACATTCACCCCTAAACTAATAATGCAACGTCCTCGTTGCACCTCAATCACTAACAGTCTCAATATAGCTTATCTTAATGATCGTCCCTAAAATGCCCCGAAAATTCTATTTTTAAAAATTATAGTTAAATGATATTTTATTAGGAAAATTATTTAAATAAATTATTTTTACTAAAATAAAAGGAAATTCATTAGGACAAATCAAGAGAAATATTATAAATATTTTAATTAGGAGAAATTTGAGTATTTTAGCTAATTAAGGATTTTATTTTGGAAATTTTAAATAAATTATTTTATTTGAAATAAGGAATAGAAAATAGTTTCAAATTAATAACAATTTTATAAATAATTTAATTTGAGAAAATTTGGGTGTTTTGCTAATTAAAATGGAATTTGTGGAAAATCTTTAAAAAAACTCTCAATTAGCCTAAAAGGGATTTAAATATTAGTTTACTTAAATATTATTAATTTTAAATATCCCAAATATTCTATTTGATTTAATGTACCTAACCTCCTATTTTCTTTTTTCCTTTTCCCTTTTCTTTTTTCCTTTTCCTTTTCTTTTCTTCCTTTTCCTTTCTTTTTCTCCCCTTTTCCCCATTTGGGCCTGCCCTCCCGCCGCCCAATCTTCCTTTCCATCACCCTGACCCAGCTTGCTCAACCAGCACATCCTTCCTTCTCCCTTGCTGCGCTGCATTTTGCTTCTTTTTCCACCGAAACTCTACGTTTCATTTAAATCCCCCTCCTCGCACCTGAACCCCCGATTCGCCCTTCTTTTCCTTTCTTTGTTTCCCCGAACCGCCGACCCAGCTTACCTTTCTTCCTCCTCCTTCTTTCATCTTCCCCGACGCCATCAACTATAACTCCACCATAGCCACAAGTTGATAATTCCACCGTCGACTACGCATGATCATTGCCCACCTCCCCCTCTCTCCCACGTCAACTCATCAACCACACCCGCCTGCCCATTTCCCCTTTCCTCGCACGTTTTCCTTTTTCCAGCTAACTGCCTGCCACGTTTTTTTTTTTGAATTTCACCAGCAATCATCGCCGCCAGTGAGCCCAACTAGCATGTTGATCCTCCTGTTCTTCCCCTTTGATCTATGCCACCCTTTTCATCCTGTAGATACCCCCTACCTAGTCTGCAATCGAGCATTTCCTCGAAACCCAACTTTTCCAAACCTTGCCACCGCCGCCCCTTTAGACACCTCTTCCGTCGTCTCCAGCCAACATTGCCACCAACTCCGCTCACAAAACTCATCCTTGCACTACCCTCTAACTAGCTAAACCGCCCTCATCTCTCGATTTTTCCTATAGAAGCCACCCCGGTTGTGCAAAGTCCCCTTCCCAATCAACCTATAATCTACCCTTGCCACCCTTCGCGCCGGCCTTAGCCACCACTTCTGCCACTTCCGCCACTTCTGTCACCTCCCAAATTGTGTTGTAAACCCCCTCTACCTTCCCTTATCTTTCTTTTCTTCTTCCTCCCTCTCCTACTCCCTTTCCCTCCTTCTTCCCCATTCGGCCACCACTACCGCCACCGTGCACCGCTACCTTTGGCTACTCCACCACCCTTATTATGTCCCTCTCTTTTTGGGAATCTCTAAACACCTCGACTCCCACCTTCATTTTCCCTATCTTTTTCTCAGCATTCAACTTTTACCCTTTTCTTCTCTTTTTTCGGCCACCACCGCTGGTGCTACTTATCCCCGCCTACCTAAGGTTGAACCTTAATATAAGGTTGAACCTCTCCACCCTTTTCCCTATTTTTACAAGCCTTAAATTATTTTATTTCATTTATTCTAATATAAATACAATTATTATTATTATTATTATTATTATTATTATTATTTCAATTACTATTATGTATTATTATTATTAGTTGTAGTAATGTTTTGATTACTATTTCTGTTGAGGGCTGAAGCCCCATTGTTATTTTATTTCAATTTTAATATTATTATTATTATTGTTATTAAATTTATTATTAATATTAGTATTTTATGATTAATAATAATAATAATAATAATAATATTATTATTATTATTCCTATTTCGAATTACTATTATTATTATTCCGTTATTAATATTGCAACTACTTTACTATTAGTTTTTCTATTGTTATGTAATTATTATTGTTATTGTTATTATTATTATTATTATTATTACTACTAATTTTGGTTATTTATTTTACTAATTTTATTATTAGTATTATTTTGGTAAAGGGGCTGAAGCCCTTATTTCACTATGTTTTGAGTAATGCCCTTATTATTATTATTATTACTAAAATGCCCCAAAATTTTCTAATTTTAAAGATTTTATTTAAATAAGGTTTTATTTGAGAATTTAATTTAATAAATTATTTTGAATAAAATTAAAGGGAATTTATTAGGGTAAATGAATAAGAAATTTTATAAACATGTTATTTTTACCATTTCCCTCGCAAAGGTCGGGTAAAAATTTGAAATTGTGCCACCCGATCAATGGCATAACCAACCCCTTTTGCCTCCAACTTTGACCTTCTGGTAACTTCCAGTACTCGAGCCTACCCTCCACCACTATAAATACCCTTCATTTAGCTTGAAATCGAGCTTTCTTTTCCCTAAAACCCTAAGTATAAGTCTGTGTGCCACCACCACTTTAGACGCACCGTCCTCCGCGCTAGCCTCTTCTTTCTCTCGAACTCTTCCCTAAAACGCCCTCTAATTAATTAAACCATATTCATCCTTCGATTCTCCATAACCAAGCAAAGTTTGCTACTCATCTCGCTATAATTTTTACCTCGAAACCTTAAAGCACCGTCCACCACCACATCTGCCACTTCTGCCACCCTCTAAACCACTCAAAATCTCTTGCTAATTCTCCTCCACTGACCCATAAACTTATTTTATTTTTCTCCTTCCCCCTTCCCTCTTCTTTTTCATTTTTACCCCTTTTAGATCACTTTTCCGACCACCTTCGGGCACCATCGCCGGTGCCACCCATCCCCACTAACTTAAGGTGAAACCCTAGACCTTTTCAACACTTCCATTCAATTTATTGAGAATTATTATGCTTTTATCCTAATTTTTAATTTTATTTTGATTATAATTATTATTATTATAGTTATCAACTGAAATCTAATTGCTAAATCTTATTGATAGGTTTGGGAGTATTCTTGAGTTAGATAAATTATTATTCTCAAATTTTAGTTATTTATTAGAATTATTACATGTTTACTATTATTATTAATATTATTATTAATATTATTATTAGTATAATTATTTATTTAATATTATAATTATTTTAGGAAGGGTAGAAACCTAAAATTTTAATTAGATCTCGCACCCTTGTTTTTATTACTATTATTAGCATTTTAACATTATTACTAATTATATTATCATTATTATCTTTATTAACTTTTATATTATAAGTATATATATAGTATTAAAATTATTATTACCATTTTTGAGTATTATTATTATTAAATGGGGTGATTTCTAAAGCCACTTTGTAATTTTAAGATTTATATTATTATTAATATTAATATTCTACTAATAAGAGTATTGTTAATAATATTTTACTTTTACTATTATTATTATTATTATTATTATTATATTAATGTTAGTATTATTACCAATATTTTATTTTAGTAATATTATCATCATTATTATTATTATATTTACCAATATCATTTTGGGTGAAGGGTAGAAACCCTTATACCACCATTCATTTAAACTATAATAGTATTTTATTAGTAGGTTAGTAGTATTTTGTACAATCAATTATATTATAATATTATTTTAATTAAAAACCAAATATTAGGATAAGTTAGTGAATAATAGTATTTTTAATAGGAGGGAGTCTAATTTTAGCTTTTCCCTCATAATAGGTAAAACCAGTCAAAACCCTAAGGAGGCGTAGGAGCATGCTCCAAGATCGGTGTCGTTTTACGTAAGGGTTTTACTAAGGCCATTTGTGTGATTATATGCATTATGTGATTCATATGCCATGTATTCTACGCCTATCATTATTAATTATTTTGTATGTGGTATATAGTGGAGATGAAGTATGTTGGTATGAATAAATTATGGCATGAGAATTATGTGTATATTTATGTTATTGTTATTGCATGATGTGGCCTTAAGACATGCATGTTAGGGTTGTAAAATAATGATGGGGAGTGTAATAATGTGGTATTAGTGTTTTGCATGAAATGGCATGGTATTAGGATTTGCATGAAATGACATGATGTTAGGGTTTGCATGGAAGCATGTCTACATGGAGTTAGGGTTTCATGGGAGCTAGGGTTTGCATGGAAGTGTGGAGCTAGGGTTTGCATGGGAACTAGGGTTGCATGGAGTTAGTCACGCATGTCTGGGAAAATTTTTGTGAATGGCAAATGTTTATGAATAAAATATTTAAGACACTAATCTCTGAAAGTGGAAGATTATTGAGTTGGGTCTAGACCGATCCACTGGTCAGGAATAGTGGTTAGGGTTTTATCCTATGTGCGACCGATCCACTGGTTATACTAGTGGTTAGGACATGAGATCCTATATTTGACCAGCTCACCGGCAATAATAGTGGGGTAACTCGAGCTCGATAAACACAAACCAAAATTGTTAAAGCTCTTAAAAGACATTAATTACTTAGAGTGGAACACCATGTGAGTAGGAACCAAACTAATCCACCGGTCAGGAATAGTGGTTAGGGTTTTACCCTATATGTGACCGATCCACCAGTAATAATAGTGGTTAGGGCAAGATGCTCTATGTGTGACCAGCCCACCGGTTATAATAGTGGGATGTTCCTGTTTTCACGTGGATTTGATAAAAGGTATGGTGCGTATCAACTTACGATGAAAGAAAGATTAAATAATTAATTTGGATCTTTTTGCGCCTTATGTGTGGGCTTGTTGACTATTGGCTATGGATTTCATTATATGCTTCTATATATATCATACGTGGATTTGTAAATGTATGTTGATCATTATCCTGCATCATTTGATGTGTTATGTGATGGCCTTAGTGCTCGGTTACCTTACTTAGTACGTAGCATACTGATCACTTGTTTCATGGGTGCTGCTCATTTCCGCGAGCAGAAGGCCCTTTATGACTTTGTGCAGGTGGGCAAGACATCAGTTGGGGCTGTGGGTTGAGCTTGTTTTGGCTCAAGGTTTGAGTGTTGTGGCCATATTTTTATGCTATGTATTTCCATTTTATTAGTTACTTTGTTTCGGATTTATCCATTTGGATCTATTACCTTATATTGAATATTTTAAAAGATTATTTCATCTGTTATAAGTTTAGTTCTCTTTCAAAATGAATTATAATTCTTCACACGTACTATGATTTCTTTGTTATGATCCTTTAATTCATTTTGTGAACTCTTTATTTGAGTTTAATAATAATCCCTTTTTAGCCTTAGCACTTGGTACTGAAACGGCCGGAGAGAATCGGTTTGGTACTAAGTGTGGTGGTAACATCCCTAGAATTTTGGGGTGTTACAATTACTATTTTTATTATTCTTGTTAATATTAACATTGATATTATTTTTAGTATCTTTGCTATTATTATATTAGTATCATCATTATTATTATTAGGGTAAATTTTTCAACCTTATATTATCAACTTTTATAATACTTCTATTATTTCTATATCTTTAGCAAAGTTAGTAATTTGTTAATGTTATCTTATAAATATAATATTATTTTGTTAAAAACCTAGTCATATAATAAGTTAGTGATTAATAGTATTTTTGATAGGAGGGCGTCTAATTTTAAATTTTTCATCATAATAGGTGAAACAAGTCAAAGCCCTAAGGAGATGTAGGAGCATGCTCTACGACCAGTGTCGTTTTAGGTAAGGGGTCCTAAGGCCATATGTATAATATGTGATTTTATGCTATGCATGCCATGTGATATTAATTATAGTGTATTTCATGTGTATATTGTATAATTGTTATGAATGCAGCATGATTATTGAGTTGAAGTATGTTGGTGTGAATAATTGTGGCATGAGAATTATGTGTATAAGGGTGTTATTATTATGGTATAATGTGGACTTAAGAAATGCATTATAGGGTTGTAAAATAATGATGGGGAGTGTAACAATGTGGTGATAGGGTTTTGCATAGAGTTGTGGGATGCATGGTATGAGGGTTTGCATGGCATTGGGCTTTGCATAGAGTTAATGTTGTATGGTGGTATTAATGGTTTTATAGTGGTATTAGGATTTGTATGGTGGTATTAGGGTTTGCATGTTGGTATTAGGGTTTGCATTATGGTATTAATGGTTACATGGTGGTATTAATGGTTGTGTAGTGGTATTAGGGTTTGCATGATGGTATTAGGGTTTGTGTGGTGGTATTAGGATTTGTATGGTGGTATTAATGGTTACATGGTGGTATTAATGGTTGTATGGTGGTATTAGGGTTTTCATGGTGGAGTTAGGGTTTTGCATGGAAGTTAATGATTGCATGGGATTTAAGGTTTGTGTGAAAAGTTTGAGAAGTTGCATAGGATGTGTAAAGTTTGCATGGGAATAAAACTTACATAAAAAAGGTTGATTTGGGATATAAGTTAGGTAATGTAAGTGTTATTCGGGTTTTTGAACATTTTGGATGGAAGATAGTATCTGGAGATTATATAAGGGTCCGTAGGAGACCAAACTAGGGTTTATTGTGCTTGCTTAGAATTTTTGTATTATCATGTGTATTTGGTGATTAAAGTGTAATTATGATGGTGGAATTTTATGATTTGTGATGTGTGAAGTATAAAGAGAATGATTCGTGCATGTCCATAGTGAAAGCCTTTGAATAAGATACTTAAGACATTATTAATGTAAAGTGAATGATTATTGAGCAGGGGCCAGACCGGTCCACCAGCAAATAATTATGGCCAGGTACTACGGTATATTGAAGATAGTTCCACCAGCTATAATAGTGGTCTGGAGCTATATGCTCTGTGTGTTTTTTAGTCCACTGGCTATAATAGTGGGGTTCCCGTACTCGCGTGGATTTCATAAAAACATGGTGTGAATCGACTTTTGATTAGAGATTAAATAAGTAATTGATTCAGATTATTTATGGGCCTTTGTACTTTTACGTGGTTGATCCTATGCATTTATGATTGTATTTTTCTATTCTTCTGCATAATTTATGTGCTTATGTATGGGCCTTAGTGCTCGGTCAACTTACCCAGTACATAGTGTACCGATCACCATTTTCATTGGTGCTACTCATTCCCACAAGTAGAAGGCCCTTTCTAAATTTGTGCAGGTGAGTTGGACATTCGGTGGAGCTGAGCGTTGAGTATATATGTGGCAGATTCACTCTTCTCGTTATTTTATATTCCTTCTACTATTTACTTTGTATCGAATTTATCTAATCTGATTTATTACCTTGCGTTGAGTACCTTAAATGAATCTTTTATCGGTTGTAAGCTATTTCTCTTTTGAATGTGAATAATAATTCTTTATACGTACTCTAATTTCTATTTTATTATCTCTTTAATTCATTTCATGAAATTTTGGTTTATGTTTTATGTTAATCTTTTTAGCATTAGAACTTGGTACTGAAATGGTTGGAGAGAACCGGTTTGATACTAAGTGTGGCGGTAACATCCCCAGAATTCACGAGTTTAATTTAAGTATTTTTATTTTAATTACTTCCGCTTTGAAAAAAAAGTAGTGAATTTTGGGTTGTACAGTCCCACTAGTTGGCTAACTGGCTTATCTTAGTTCAGCTCACGGTTGCGGTTTTGCTCAAATACCATTTGTAACATACTGAGTCGACATGACCACATAAGGGATACTTTGGAGCGCTTTCGGACTGATCAACTAGCCCCACTGAGGAACAAATTTCTTTTTAGTGCACTTTGTCCTCACTCAACTGCTTCCCGATAAATTTGTAGAAAATTTCCAAAACTTATGAGGAGGGTCACCCATCATAAAATTTCTCCAAGGCCAGCACCCTTAACCGTGGAGTTCTTAGGACGGAATCACCAAAAGAATGGTATACCATGTTGATATAAGTAGCCAAATCAATCCTTATAACACTCTGCTAAATTTAGGGTATTACACCACTCCTCCTAGGTATAGTAGAAAGTTAATAACAAAGGAAATGAAAAGAAATAAAAAAAAATTATTATCAAAGTAAGGACTAAGGGAAATGCTTGGTTATTAAGTCTTAAATTACTTGATTGACAGATATACAAGTATATGAAATACTCTACACTATAGTAAGGTATTATGTGGTTTGATAGACTAAATAATAATACGACTTATCTAGAATATAAATTAATAATTTAATATCACCTATAGATGAATGAAAAGAGTAAAGAGAAATATATGTTACTGGGACAAATAAATTTGATGGAAAATAATGGCTTGCACTCTCAAAATTTGGTAGAAGTTCAATGGTACGAGTAGCAATGTGTGACTCTCTTTCTCTATATATCTTTCATCGGATCAATTATGACGGCTGCTCCAGGCTTAGTTTAATTGAGGTAGAATTTATGTGTTATATTTAAATGCAGAAAAAGGCAGGGTTACATGGTTAATTACCATTTCTTCAAGTTACCTTTTTTAATTTTATAGACAATATATATATATATATATTTAGTTAGTTAATAAGACTTATAAGAAGTGTCGTATTAACTATAAGAATTATTTATATATACAACAAACCTTTACTAACAAATTTGTACTAACCAAATCCTATTGTAGATCATTAGTACCTTTAATATTCTTATTACCACTATTTCTATTATTAAAAAAAAAATTACTAAGCATTACAATAATTTATGAAATAATATTTTAACAAGGATATTTACATTTTGCGAATAAAAATATGAAATTATATAAGAAACATGGAATATTATTTCAAAAGTAATCAATAGCCAAAAAGCTTGAAAGATATCAATGTCAACATTAATTAGACAAATAGAAACTACATACTTCCTAACACCTTTGGTAAAAATTCGATACTACAATAATTTTTATATTATAGTGTTAAATATAGAATTTTCAAGCAAAATTATAAGTAGTAAATAACAAGTTTAAAGGTAATTATAAATAAAAAAGATAAAAATGTAGATTAAGAGAATAAAATTATTTCTATAATTAAAGAACCATTAAGCTAGGGTTTTATTTCCATTTTGTCAATATGTTAATTAATTATTTATAATACTACCACTACCACGGAAAGGGCTTTTAATAACGGTTATTTTACAGTTTTAATAACGGTTTTCAACCGTTATTGAATCGCCCGCTATTATATCTTTAATAACGGTTCATAACCGTCATGAAAAATACACAAAAACCCGCGAATATGTGCGTAAACTTCATATTTAATAACGGTTTTTACTTAAAAACCGTTGTTAAAAATGGAGCTTTTAATAACGGTTTCGCAGTAAACCGTTGTTAAAAATAAGGTTTTCATAACAGTTTATCAGAAAAAACCATTGTTGAAAACCATGTATTAATAACGGTTAATACAAAAACCGTTGTTAAAACATCATCGAATTACCGTTTCAGACATTGATTATGCGTTTATTAAACCCTATAATGCGCATAAATATCAGATTATAAGGAGTTTTAATAACGGTTCGTAAACAAAACCGTAATTAAAGAATAGGTTTTAATAACGGTTTTCATAGAATCGTTATTAAAAGTATATGTTTTTTTTATAGAATTTTTCTGTTTTGTTCCTGCCCACATACACAGTTGTATGTTCAGACAATTACCAAATCTGCAATGTAAAACAACATCAATTCATACCAGCAGGGTATCACACCATAATTTCAATCAATCTATAATTGGTATGCATGTCTCAATACACCAACTATACTTAGGAATAAAAATTAGTGGGCATACCACAACTTGGTAGCTCTATACCCCAAAATAAAGAGTTCACAGATCTAGGCTGGAAGACCAAAAGATGTAGATGAAATACAAACCTGAAAAATGCATGTAGAATATATAGATCGCTACCTAATACCGAATGAATGAGTGCACGTGCTTGGCCCATTGGTCTCTAAATTCATCAATTTCATGAACATTATATTGCTAGCCTCGTGCATAGTCATCGGTGAAAAACTACAACGCCCATGTTTCAATTAATATACAGTTAGCCATTAGGTTAAAAGTATATATGTCATGATTCATTAATAGAAAAATATGGAAAAGCAAACATACATAGCTTGGATCTATGTTGACCGATCTATTATGGACTATAAGATCCATTGCTTTACATACATAGTATCCACAATCATCGCCGTTTTGCTATTGTGGACACTGTCAAATGAATTCAGTTAGCTCTCTAACTATTATATATTAATTTGAATTAAAAAAAATACAAAATAGTTGTCTTCCTACTTACCATGATAGGCTCATATTGAAGATTCTTTGGGTCTGGGACACCATTCCCACCTCTCCTTTGATATGCCATCCGTATTGCCCTAATAAATAGAGTTGGATACATAATATTGTAAGTATATATACCTCAAATAATGAAAGTAGAATATATATATATGTATAAATAAGCTAATGAAGTAAGAAGTGAAAATTATACTAACATGTCAATAAATTCCTTCCCACCACGACGAACGACCTCAAAAGGCACGTCATAGGTTCGAAGGGAATCAAACACATAAACTTTATTAAGATTAGGTCGGACGGCATACAAAACCAAATGTTCAGTTTCGAGGTGAGGAATGAGATAGAGCTTGTTGTGTCCCTCAATCAAAATGCGATCTGCTAAATAGTTTATGTGCCTACCTTCTGTTATTGTAATACTATCAGCTATGTAGTATGGGCACACAAAAACAATAGAGGACAGCATTCCCTTCAACGCAGCGCGACTAGTTACCAACCTATATATGGACGACAATAATAATGGATATTTGTTAATAACTAATAAATCATATAAGCTTAAGAGGTCGTAAAAATTCTATGTCTCCAAGAGTACTAAAATCTGAAATATGAAATAATGCTTACGTGACATAAACGGCGACACTCATGGTTGACATCCATTCCTGATTATAAATGTCGCTTATGTCAACTGTCGATACCATGTAAGTAGCATCGTCCCTTCCAACATACTCAGGACGACAATCAATGGAAATATAATTATTCCCGAGGTAGTTTTGGGCATAGAAATACAATAAAGCTAATGCTGGTGGAGGTTCGCGTATTTCCGAAGAACGAATCTTTTGTGGGGCAACTGATTTTTCAGATTTAGCTCTCTTTCCTTTGGCAGCGCCATCTTTTGTGTTGCTCGTTCTACTAATACCTCTCTTAGTTTTACTAGCAGGAGCAGTCTTCTTCTTTGATTCCTTAAATAATAATAATAAAAAAATATGTATTGAGCATATATATATAAAAAAGGTATAAAAAATGTAACTACTAAACTAGGTCTAATGAAGATATTGAATGTCAATACCTCTTCAATAGTGAGACGTATCTGATCCACAGGCCAAGGCACGAAGCTTCCATGAGCTTCTAGCACTGTGGCTGCCTCATCGCCCTCTTTATAACAAGGCAAGGGCGCACTACCAATGATTGGAGTGTCAATACTCACCGACCTTGTAAGTAGGGCTAAGTTGTACCCGTGGACAGTTTTAGTTTGGGTACTGTGACTGATGTGGACCCTTCCTTTTGCCAAAAGAGTTGAAAGATCATTCGCTAACAAGTCACATTTAAGCAAACCCTAAACAAAAATATTACACATTATTAATTATTTATGACACCGAATACATTTAATAACAATTGAAAGTTATGTAATGCTTACCTCGGAAAGAGAAGAAAGACGTGCATCAACTTCACAACTATCTCTGACACTATTTACATTAGGTATGTAAAGCTGATCATGCTCGACTAAATTGGATGGCTTATACCCTTGAGAGTTAATAAATGACAACTCTTGCTCCATTGTTGCCATCCGTTCAAATGCCTCATTCAATTTCTGTGTAAGGATGGCGACTTGCTCATCAGTGTTACGAGAACCACGAGATCGACCACGTATGCTCGTTTTCATAACACCTAATCCAAGACCCCTATATCTTCCAGGGTGTTATACAATTCCTATAGCTTGTGATACAATGTTATATTGGTCTACCCCCTCCTCACCATCTGACGCTTGAATTTTGTCCTGTAATGTATATAATATATGTAAAATTAGCTTACATGAATATGCATAATATAATAGTTTTCTAAGAGAAAAGTAATTAGGGTTCCAAATATCTACAAACTTACAATTTTTTTCACTGCAACATCTACATCTTCATTAATATATCCATCTTTTGTTGCTCTAGCCTTCTTCCATAATGTACCAATATTAATGGACGAGGTACATGGGTCTAAGTCTTGGGCTATGAGCTATAAATCAAAAAATATTCTTATAATGTACCAATATTATAAAATTCGTCAGTACGCTGTAAATAGATAAATCACAAAATATATACCAACTCCTCTTCAAGGCCTGCATAACCTTTGCGAGCCATATTATGCCGGTATTTATTCTGCTTCGCAATCTCTTTATTTTTGGCACTTTTTTTCCTATGTCACCAGTAAAAACATAGTGACATAGTTATTTCAATATTATGCACAATACTAGGATCGATAAAAAAAATTTAATTGTTATCTAACAAATACCTTAAAATCACCCGTAAGACGATATGCAATAAATTGGTTCCAACTTTCTTGATCGATGAAACCGTATCGTTTGGGTGGATTCTGCCGTAGAGAACCATCACTCTTTCTGTACATTTTCCTACGAGCTAAAAATGACCTAAATGTTCTTAGACACTCCCCACAATGTCTAAGAAGCCATTTCCTCCTACTCTCTAGCACATTAAATACTCTCTGCATTGTAAGACATACAAATGTATACCGATATTAATGTATTAAAATTAATAACATTTTACATACATAAATGATTACATAAAATAGTATATTTACCGTGATTTCCTACCAAATATGCTCCTTATGACCCGTTGGAACCTACTTCCATTTATTATAGGATATAGGAACACGGTTATGTCACAAGTGAAATGTAAGTCAAAAACATGTCTGCATAAGGGCCAATGGGAAGATTGTAAGTATTCCATCCCAACTCCACCAGTTCTCCTTTATTCCTCATATTTGTGATGATTCTCATAATTGTCGGCCCTCTTTTCCCTTCTTCATCACTGCTGTCCCTATCAATATTCTTATTGGCCATATCTCTAAAATAAATCAATAAATAAATTATGTTAGAATGTTATGTATTGAACATAATTGAGTTGAAAAAAACCAACATAGATATTATATATTACAATATTATTACCCTCATTGCCTTCTTTTCCTTCTTTTTTTCCCCTTGTTTTTGGATTAGATTTAGGATCTGATACATATATTACTTCACGATGATCATCCCTGACATATATTTCCTCCTCATTAATTGTATTGTTATCATCGTTCTATAATTGAGTTGCTTGCACTGTTGAGACACACTCGTTATTCCAATTGGCATCAATTTCATCATCACATTCATTGGCATTTCTTTTTTCGTAGATAGTACTACATACCATCTGTTATCAGCACGGTCAGTGACATAGAATACTTGTGTCGCTTGTGATGCTAAGATGAATGGGTCTTGTTTATGCCCTGCCCTATTAAGATCTACTAATGTGAATCCATCTTCATATCTAACCCCACTGCCGTTATCAACCCATCTGCAGCCGAATACAGGGATTTTAAATACAGTGTAATCTAACTCCCATATATGTTCAATCACACCATAATAATTCATATCTGCATAAGTTGGATTCTTTTCTTTCGCACTAGCAACATGCATTACCTCAGCCACTAAAGTCACCCCACTGTTCTGCATTGTACTCTTCCCATCTTGTTCTTTTGTATAAAAAGTGCAACCGTTGATCACATAACTGGTATATTGAAAAACTTCATAACGAGGTTTCTGAGACAACCAATGCAGGGTTTCAGAAATTAAAGTTGGGGAATAACTGATGAGTGGAATGATGCGATCTCTTATCCAATCAATAAAGGAAAGATTATGTTTATCGATAATCCATTTCTCAGTCTTGGATGGATTTTCAATCCGTAAAGAAGTCATATGCTCTTCAATGTACGGCCGAACATCATCACTGTTGTGTAATACATATAGATGTG
This sequence comes from Tamarix chinensis, assembly GCA_030549775.1. Taxonomy (NCBI): domain Eukaryota; kingdom Viridiplantae; phylum Streptophyta; class Magnoliopsida; order Caryophyllales; family Tamaricaceae; genus Tamarix; species Tamarix chinensis. Next base: position 64,827,873 of record CM060179.1, on the reverse strand, counting down.
CTGCACGGAACATGTTAGGGTCTACACGCCCAAGCTGTCTGCCTCTAATACCTTGTCCTTCAAATTTTTCCGCATGTCGAGACTTAGGAATACCAAGAGCTTCAGCATTTGACAAGTACTTTGTGCAAAACTCAATTGCCTCTTCCACCAGGTAACTCTCAACAATACATCCTTCTGGCCGATATCGATTCTTCACATAACCTTTTATCAACTTCATAAACCATTCAAAGGGGTACATCCAATGCCCATGAACAGGTCCTAACATCTTTATCTCATAAACTAAATGAACAGTTAGATGTACCATAATGTCAAAGACTGACGGTGGAAAATACATTTCAAGTTGGCACAAAATAATCACAATCCCTTTTTACAAGGCATCTAAACTATCAAGATGTATAACTTTAGAGCAGACGGCTTTAAAAAACCAACAAAGCCTCGTGATAGTAATTCGAACACGTTTTGGCAAAATTCCACGTATAGCTATCTGCAACAAGTGCTGCATCAAGATATGACAATCATGAGACTTCATGTTAATTAATTTCAACTCTTTCATCGACACGAGCCTTCTGACATTTAAAGAATACCCTTCCGGAACCTTGACACCGTGCAAGAATTCACAAAATGAAATTTTCTCTTTTCTGAAAAGAGTATGACACGCCGACGGTAAATATGTTCTTCTTCAGTTGTCTCGCGGTGTCAGTTCCCGTCGAATACCCATTTCTTCCATATCCATTCAAGCATTTATCCCATCTTTAGTCTTACGTGGAACATTAAGTAATGTGCCAACAAGACTGTCACATATATTTTTCTCAATATGCATCACATCAAGGGCATGTCTCACGTAGAAAGATTCCCAATAAGGAAGGTTGAAGAATATTGACATCTGATTCCACCCAACTGATGGAGGCTTATCTTTATTCTTCTTCCCAAACTTGACACTCAAATGTTTCATCTTCAGCCACACTTGTCGACCCGTCAACCGGATTGGTGCCTGCCCTTCTTATTGGAATCCATTGAACGCTTTTCTTTGCCTACGATAATGATGATTCTTCGGTAAAAACCTATGATGCCCAAGGAACACAGTCTTTCGACCATGTGTTAGCTGAACAAATGAAGTATTCTCCTCACATATCGGACATGCATAATGGCCTTTCACACTATAACCTGACAAGTTGCCATACGTCAGAAAATCATTTATAGTAGAGAATAACAATGCTCTCAAAGTGAAATTTTCTTGACCATATGCATCAAATACTTCAACTCCCATGTCCCATAAGAACTTCAAATCATTAATCAAAGGTGCCAAATAAACATCAATATCATTCCCAGGTTGGTTTGGCCCGGAAATGAGTAAAGACAACATCATATACTTGCGTTTCATATAGAGCCACAGAGGTAAATTGTATATAACCAAAATCACTAGCTATAAACCGTAGCTGCCTTGATTGTGTGGATTCATTCCATCTGCAAAAAGCGCAAGGCGCACATTTCTTGCTTCTTTACCAAATTCAAGAAACAACCCATCAATCGTCATCCATTGTGGAGAGTCAGATGGATGTCTAAGAAGCCCGTCATCTATCTTGTCATCAGCATGCCATCTTAGGTTCTTGGCATCTTCAATATCATTAAACATCCGCCTTAATCTTGGTATTATAGGAAAATACCATAACACCTTAGCGGGCACCTTGTTCTTCTTGTATCGTGGTGCTTTGCATTAAGGATTAGGACAACTATCCAAAGATGCATTGTCATTGCGATATAAAATACAATCATTAGGGCATGCATGTATCTTCTCATAACTCATGCCCATAGAGGATAGAATCTTCTTCGCTTCATACGTACGATCGGGTAGAACGTTATCATCAGGAAGCATATCCTTCACAAGTAACAATAATTCTGTGAAACTCTTATCACTCCATCCATTACATGCCTTTAAGTTGTACAACCTTAAAGTAGCGGATAATCGCGTAAATGTCTTACAATCACCGTACAAAGGTTTCTCCGAGTCATTCAATAACTTCTCAAACATTTTTGGACAATCCCGAACACTTTCCTTAACCTTTTGAGTTATCAAATGATGATCCACTACTATCCCTCCCAACATCGTCATTTTCATATTTAGACTCTATTTCCCCATGCCATATCCAACAAGTGTAACTTGTATCAATTCCATACACAAATAAATGATCTCTCAAATCATTAGCGTTGACACGCTGAATATAAGCACACTTCAAACAAGGACAAACTATTCTACTAGAGTCCTGAGCATGTTCAACTGCAAACTTGATGAAAAAATCCACTCCTTCGTTATATTCTCTAGACAGACGATTTGCAGACAACCATTTCCGATCCATATTATTTGAATCTAGATATATCCCACATGAAAGTAATTATTAAAAATCAATTCAATTATAAGTATAATAATTTTCAAATCACTCTTGCTTAGAAAGAATTAATCTCAAATGTATCATGCTATTCTCTCTCTCTCTCTCTCTCTCTCTCTCTCTATATATATATATATATATATATATATATATATATATATACGAATCATGCTAACAAGTTTCCAAAATTATATTAATGTTGATCAATGAAACTCCTCATACTTACAAAGAGTTCATTATATATATATATATATATGCATACATACAAACGTAGCAAAATATTATACAATTAATAGTTCAATTTACAAAAGATATGCATACTACAGGATTTAAGCAATAGCAGCACTATATACATCAAAATGTTGCTACAACTCAAATACCTAAAAAACAAAAACTCATATCTAAAACTAAATCCCCCGATAGCCTCGTCGAGCCCGACTAAAAACTATGACTCTAAAAGTCCACTCATCACGATATATCATTTGATCCCTAACATCATCAAATGAGAGTCTACTCACGGATACTCTAGGGTAACCGAGGTGGATACTCTGAGGCAAGCTATGACGATACGTCCACTTGTCATCGATGACCATCAGTTCTCTCGATATCCTATCATACTCTCTAGCAAACAGCTCACCCTCAATAAATCTCGGGTGTGGTGCATCAGTGTGGTAGACAAACCACTGCAAAAAAGTAGACGTAGCCGATGCCCATGGCTCTATCTGAGGCAGGGTCAACAGAAGGTGATAAGATCTGAAATGGAAGGGGTGATAGGATGAGCCACTCGCGTACAAATGACATAGCTCGTCATATAACCATATCACATGAGTCCGTACATCTCTATGTGGCGCCATATGAAAATACAGTGGAGGGTATGTCATCTGATCACTACCTACAAATAAGAACCACTAAATCTTATCATCAAGGTTGTTCTCGAAATTAAAAGGATCTAAATTACAGAATATGTAAACTGATCTTCAATTAGCTAGACAAATCATAAATATATTCTACCAGATCATAACCAACTATGTAAACCTAACAACATCAAACTATTTAAAATAAGGACATAATCTTTAGTTATATATTTAACAAACTGGCTAAACATCAAACTATTATCAAATCATTCAAGCTACGCATAGTAAAATCAAGTAGATATTAATAAGATAATATATATATATATATATAGTACAATCTAATAAATCCTATATTTATTATTATTATTATTATTATTATTATTATACACAATTATTCAATTCTATTTAATTTTTATCGATCACAACACCGATGCCCAACCAACCTCCTCAACTTTTCCCCATGCACAATACCCTTATCCTTAGGATTTTTCCTTATAGCCCTAGTTTATATTTAGTATAATAAACGATAAACCCTAACCCTAACCCTCCCCCTCCCCTCCCCCTAACCCTAACAATAATTAACCCTAATAAATTATAATAAAAAATAACACTAAACCTCATAAGATAATGATCCTAAACCTATAGCTAACCCTAACACTAACCCTCCCCCTAACCCCAACCCTAACCCTAACCACAGTTATTTAAGATTATATATACACATCTTATATATAAATATATTATAAATATATATACATATAATAGAACACATATAAACACACATTTTACGGAAAAGCAAACATACATGTCTTACAAAATATATATTAAAAAAAGCATATAAATACATATGATCATCTGCATATATAATAATGTGAGTGCTAAAAAAATATATACACTTTAATTTTATACTTAGAACATACATATCTTATGATAATAATATATATTTTAGGCTTGTGGATTCTCTTAAAATAATAATACATATTTTTTTAAAATGTATTATAAACACATTTATATATATATATATACATATATATTAAGGTCTTGGCCGGCCACAATCAAAAAAGGCCACAGCAAAATTTTTCACCAACACATCAAACGACAGATTTTCGAACAACACATCAAACACAACCTCTTCGGTGCAACATGAATGCATTTATATATATATATATACATATCAGTAGAGACAAATTAAGCAATGAAGGAAGAACAACACATACGTAAAGGGAGCGACGGCGTACAAGTTGAGAACGGCAACGACGAAGGTACAAATGCTGGCTACGTTCGCAAGAATGGCAGATGGGTGGTGGAGAGATGGTGGTGCGACGGTTTCCCTTAATTCAGAGGAGCCGGAGCGGTGGTGCAAGGGTTCGCAAGGGAAAGAGAGTACGAGAGGGAAGCGGCAGAGTCTGAAATTTTTGGCATGAAACAGAAGAGAACGAAATAAAAGGAGATTTTAATAACGGTTTTTAGAGGAACCGTTATTAAAATCTTGCCAATTTTAACAACGGTTCTTGTTTGAACCGTTATTAAATCATGTTTTAATAACGGTTTTACGTCAACCGTTATTAAAATTCCCGTGCAAAATTTTACCTTGCACTTGTAATAACGGTTATTACATAAAACCATTATTAAAACTTCCGGCGCATTAATTTTCATGGATTTGACGACGGTTTTCGAACCACCGTTATTAATGTCCCGTTATTATTTCCTGTTTCCGTAGTAGTGTACAAATTTTTGAATATTTTCTATGTAATTAGATAAAATAATGTAACACAAAAAAAAACTGTTAATGAAAAAAAAATGTATACCATGTTAGCATTAATAAATATGAAAATATATTAAGAAAATTTACAGCAATAATCAATTTCACTAATGAATAGCATAAAGAGTACCTTAGATTATTTATTTTTAAGTTATTACTTGTTTTATAATTCCTTTATTAAATATTCAATACTTCCCCTATTTTTCTTAATACACAAGTGAAAAGGATAATATTATTTAAACTGAGGTAATAAATAGGAAATAAATGAGGTTAGGATAGCAATTTAGGCTATGATTAATTATTTCTATTAATATATGGATTGGTGTAAACTTAATTTAGATGCTTTGAATATAACCTAATCCTTTTTTGAATACTTTATAGAACAAAATAAAAAGTGATATACCTTAGATTAGTATCTTTATTAAAAAATATTTTAACAAGAACATTCAAGAATATTAAAATTAGAACATTTACATTTTATAAATAAAAATATAAAATCACATAATAAAAAATTTATTTTCTATCAAAAGTGATCAATAGCCTAAAATATAATTTATATCAATATGTATAGGAATTATAATAAACAAATTTTGTATTATTTCATTAATTAATGAAACTTTAAGAAATATTTGTTCCCTTATTTAAAAGAATAAAAAAATCTCAATAATTTCCTCAAATAACATACCAAACAATTAAAAGAAATGAAAGAAGATGAATAAATAAGAAAATTTATTATTTAACAAGAAACCTCTTGTAAAAATTAATTAATCCAATTATTTTGTATTGAAATGTTACACAAAAAATTATCAAAAAAATTGATTAACAACATATTACCTATTTAAAAGGGTCATTATAAATCAAACAAAGATACAAAGGGGTGAAGAAAATAAATGAAAGGAATTAAAGTATATATGGTGGTATATATTTTGATCAATTATTATTAAAATATTTTAGGAATAAAAAATTATTAAAAAAACTGAATGTCCATAACATATAGTTTTATTTTTCTTTTTATTGAAGTTAATAAATAATATTATATAAATAACATATGATTTCATTAATTAATGAAGCATTCAACAAAGATTTTATTTCTTATATTAAATGATTAGTTCAAATACTAAAAATTTCCAATAAATCCTCAAAAACCAATAAAATAACTAGGAAAACATTCAAAAGTAATTAAAAGAAAATAATTTTTTTTTAAGAGGTAGGATAACTAATTGAAGTAAAAAAAAATTATGTAAAAGATTATGATAATTTAATATAGATACTTTAACATTTTACCTACATGATCAATTAATATTTAGATACACTTTTTAATAAAAATGTGATTTATCCTTCATGATCAATTAATATTAATTTATGAATAATGTCAAATGTAATGTTTAATCGGTCAAACCAATATATATTAATAATTAATACTATTATTAAATAACATAATACTAATATCAACCTCACCATTTACCATCCAATATATTAAATAGCTCTAAAGTAAATCAAGCATACAAGGGCTAAAAATAAAAAGAGATTGAGAGAAAAAAAATAAAAGCAATCTAAGGGAAAGTAAAATAAGAAAATATATGACCCTTTAGTATAAATTCACCGTGCTACATTTTTCTTTATAATTTAAAATTTGCATCCTTTATATTTAAATTAGTATTTTCTTCTCCATAATGAAATCAAAATGCAATGTAAACCACAAAATAAAATGTTATGATAGGTTACTTACAAATGATAAAATGACAACACCTTGTAGAACCAAGTATTCAAAACTTGAAATATTTAGAATTTAGACATACCTCCTTGTATTTAAGCCATAAAATTCTCACACAAAAATAATAATGTTTTTCTAGATCAACAATTGCCAATGTGTATTAACCTAACCTCAAGAGTAAACAAGCATTACAAAATTAAATATTAGAGAAGTATTTTAACAATTAAATATTAGAGAATCATATTAAGTGCAAGTATTATTTAGTCTTGTGTGGGAGGTGAAGGATAATAATTAGGCTCCATCAATAACCAAATAATCAAATATAAAATGCATAAGGAATCACAACATTGGAAATATACAGTGGTTGGGTATGTCTCAGGTCTAAGGTCACATGTATAACTTTGTTCACAAGTATTGGACCTTCCTATCTGAATTCCATAAGGTATTTATTCATGATAAGGGTTTCTTTATCATTTTATGTATTACCATTAAGGATGTGCATCTATTGCTCTAGCACCCTTTAATGGAGCTTTGGCTTTTTCTTGCTTAGAAAATGAATGCCAAAATTGGATTTTACATAGGATGTCTAAAGGGTGATACCCCTATAGGTTACTTTACATAGAATTCCTTTGCATCTAAGGTCTAATGACAGCTTGAATAGAATTGGAGTGTTAATAGGAAACCTCTATGTGGTATTCTAAAACAAAAGACCGGTGGATTTCATACCCAAGACAACTAATAGATTTTAATATAGTTGCATCAATGGAGTAAAAATTAGGAGAGGAGGTGTAAGTCATCACAACAAACCAGATGTATGTTCTTTATAACCAACCAAGCTATTGGCCTATTAGCACTTCCCCTAGGTAAATGGCTTATGAGATAAACAACTAGATGCAAAAACTAACAAGATAGATGAAAGATTTAACTTTAGTTAGTCAAACATATATAAATTATAAAATAATAGTGACAAACAAAATAATTGTCTGGTGAAATATACAAGTAGATGCATTTCTAGCAAGTTTGTAATGTTAACATAGATTTTAAATCAAAGATCAAGTCAATATTAAGTAAAGGAGAAAATATAATTGGATAATTTGAATCAAGAAATATGAAAACAAAACCAACTAAAATATGGAAAGTTCATATAACATTTCTTATAATGTAATAAATAGTTAAATAGCTTAAACAAAAAGAGAAAATGTAAAAAAATAATAATATATATTTAAAAAATACATAGAGGTTAATAGCTTCAACAAAAGGTAATTCTAACAAAATTGACATTTAATATCTCCTAAAAACCAGTAGAAAGACTCAAAGAAGATAGCAAGTGATTTTTATTCCACCATAAAATAGATAGTCTTGGAAATTTTGAAGAATACAATAAGGCTTGGTTCTTATGTTATATTTCAAAGAGTGATTTAACATTGACAAATTTTAGAAATTTCTACCCAAAGTGAAATTCTTGCTAAATGTACCTATCCAAATGAAGCCTAAGAAATCAAAAATTTGCGTTCAAATAGCAAGTGATTAAGATAGCATCGAGTAAAGGACACTAAGAAAAGGAAATCTAATCACCTGTATTCATCCACAAAGTCCTTGAATAATCCTTTACTAGGGTTTTATATCTTGATACGTACAAATTCATGGCCTTCCTTTGTCTCTCCTCTATTCTTAGATAGTTGAAGACACCTAAATAAGAATGCTTGATAATAAATTTTTCTTTTGTGGTTTCTTAGGATATATATTAAATAATTTTCAAACTATTAAATATTGGTAGCACACTACTTCAATCAAGATAACCCAATTATCTACTCAACGATGGTGATGCAATCTTTTCAGACAAAAATTACCACACATACCACAATATATGGTTTGCGCCAGCAAGAGTATTCAAAATTAATGCGCATGGCACTTGCTCACATTTTAGTGTTGAGACTAGAATCATCTTTAAAGATAGAAAGTGGTGTAAATCACTAGGTTAAAACTTATGAAGTTGCAGTTACATATTTGAACTCACCATTCTATGCCAAATCTCAAGCCATGTTGTAATGCCTTCAAATTGTTGTGGTGAAAGGATACTCGGACATAACTTTTGAAATTAATTTGGCCACCTTTGTATGTCTGATGCTCAAATCATTTGTGGATCCATGTTGGATGTTTTTGTTGATTCTTCAAGGAGCATTATTGGTGAGCAATAAGACTTTCTATCACAAAAATTTTGTGTCTAGATATGGAATTCCATTTGTCTTAATTCCTATTAGAAGCTATAGTAAAGGACAAAGCTTATTAGTGAAATATACTACCCCTTGGTATTTAGGAAAAAAATTAACCAAAACACAAATTTTAAGAAATAACTCATGAAGAAGTAAGAACACATTACCTACAAGCCTTATAAGTGTCAATACCCAACACTGATACAAATAAGAACCATAGAAACCTTTTTATCTATAGCTTGTAACTCCAATGATGATGAATATATCCCAAAAAAGTTCCTTCAAAGGGTCTAAGTGAAAAAAATATTAATTATTTTGCAGATCAACTATAAAGTTGAGACAACAATCTTAGGACTAGAAGAAAGTTAATACATATTATTATAAGAAAGTAAATAGAAATAGGTAAATAATTTGAACAAAAGAAAAAAATTCCTACTCTCCTATGGAATAATCTATAAGATTAGGAAAAATAACAATTATATATTATTGTATACTAAAATTTCAAATTATAATATGCGAATAAATATAAATAATAGACAATCAATAATTATGTTATATAAATTATAAAAATAAAATTTATTAGGTGTAATTATTTTATATTTTTACACAAATCATCCTAATTATTATTATTTCATTTTAATTTTTTTTGGAACAAGGTATTGATGGAAAACAAAGGGTCTCATATGTCCCAATACCAAGCACATGGTACATCAAAGCATAGAAACAAAAAGAAAACTTGGAGATAAATAATAACTATAAAAAGCCTTTTACATTTTGATGGTATCTCCCAAAAACATTTGCAAAGAGGCCAATCTTCATAAAGAATCCTTGAAGATTGGCAAATATTGAGATAAAAATAGAGGCAAATTGATACATATTTACATTAATAACAAGTAGTCACAAAATTAAATGAAAATCAATACAAAGACCTTTACATAGACATATATATATATAAACATGCTTATGATTCTTCAAACTTACATCCTAACATATTGATGCATAATGCTAAATAAATAGAAAAATGCTAAATGTTGATGTTGGAGTTTGGTCAGGTACTTAAAAAAATTAAAAATATAGAAAGGAGAAGAGGAGATATTGGATAGAAATTAATCTTGAAAACCATCCAAAATTAATTACTTACATAAACCAATCTATATTTCCACACTTGACATAAATTATGTAAGATATTTTAGAGGATAAAACAAAGCTATGCACTAAGCTTGAGTGCAACTGAATTCGATATACATGGTTCAAGCCAAAGGGTTCTTTGCAGGTCTTGGGCTAGAGCAAACATATACTAAGAGGTTGTGTTAGGTTCCTCAAATTACAAAATGACCTTTCCACCCTCTAAGGGCTAACTTAGTTACACAAACTGACTATCCAGTTCTCTAATACAACTCAACTAGCTAACTTTTAACTTAACCAAAAGAACAACTAGCTTTTAACACTATGGCTTGTTTTTCTAACACTACATGGGAAAAAAAACTCCCTAAATTGAGGACCTAACCTTGGAGATTTTATATGATATCAAAGTCTAACTATTTATCTCACTACATTACCTGCTAGACATAAAAGTTCCCAGCCCATAATATGCAATTACCCCATTAACTACCTGGTAATTTAGTGTCTGGTTATTATCCATGGTTGATCGAGTTGCTTGGACAAAAGTTGTTGTAAGCCCTACTCATTATTCCCAACATCATAGGCTTGACTTGTGTTGCATGTCTTCTTCTTTTTGTGGTCCAAGTTACCTAAAATAGTGGCTGCTATAGGATATTTCATTGCTGGGTCTATGAGCTAGGAAAATGGGAATATTAGGGCCTTAGTGATTAAATAATGGAGCTCCCAAGGCTAATGGTTACATGACGCATGTATGGTTGTTTATGGAAAATGATTCAACATTATTTGTCTGCTATCCTTCTTCTTTTCGTGCCCAAGGTACTAAGAAAAGTGGCTAATGTAGGCTATTTTGTGGCTAGACTTGCGAGATAAGAAACTAGGGGGTGTTAGAGGTTGAGTGACATCACAAAAAGGATCCTATATGGTTAACCCATTCGGAACCTGCATGATTGCCCACTTCTATATGGTTAACCTAGTCCAAGTTAGAAGTATAGTGTAGCTTCTCAATTTAGAGAAAATAATTAGTACCAAAGGGAACTCCTGGATGTAAGGTTATATCAACATTTGTAATATGACTTTTGCTATATCAAAAATACATTAAAAGACCTTAAGCATAAGACTGAAAAAAGACCTTAAGCATATTATTAGGAACTCAACAAAATTCATTATAATTTTATTAATTAAAATTAAAATGAGGTGGATGCTCCTACATCACATATTTTAAGAAATTAGCACATGCATTGAATGTAGTTGTGGATTTATAAATATTCCAAGATTTTGAAGATTTACAAATGAATCATGACTGAAGATAATTATTTATCATAAAATATAAATATCAATAGAAATCTGGATGAATTAGGATCCCAACGCATCTTTTGGATCTCAAATTTGAGTATTATTCATAAAACTATAACCTTTTTACCATATTTGTGTCAGACTAAATTTTTACTTGTGAATTGATTTAGTATCGTCATTTGCATTATGGATATCATTATCTTTTAATATGTATAAATTAGGGTTTTATTTACTTATTTGTTAATTTTGTTAAGATATTAGTAAGTTAATTTAGTTTCCTTAATCATTCAAAAATTAGATAGGTTTTGTGTTTTATCTTATTATATATTTTTTCTTATCAAGTTTTTGTTAGGATTTAATTCTTATTTTCATAGGATTAAATGACTTACTATTTACAAATATTAATCATGTGAATAGTATCATTAGTAGTAATTTCATTAAAAGTATTTATATTATTTAGATTTAGCTTATCTTATTAGTAAAGAGGTTACTTGAGGAGGTAGATGTTAGCATATAAATACCCCATATATACTCACACTAGATTTAGCTTATCTTATTAGTAAAGAGTATTCTGTTGTTGAACCTTGTGTCAATTTATTTATACTATGTTTACATTATATGTGTGAGTTCTAAACTAGATATTTCTAAAGTATCTTATCTATGTGAGTAATAATTTAGAAGCCCTCCATGCCTTTCCAGTATAGGTTTGTATAGTGTTATTTAGTGAGTTTATTGTGTGTTTTTTTATTATAGATCCTTTAATATTTATCTATATGAGGCTTTTGAAGCTATTTTAAATAATTAATTTGCATGATCCTTCATCCATATCATTAGTATAAAATTTAGCCTTCATGTATCATTATAAAATTACATAAAATAGGGCATTTTCGAAACCATTCATTCCATTACGCATCAAATTAGTATGAAAGCTTAGTTTTGAAGATGATTGAAGACCTTTAATGATCTCAGAGGTCAACCGATTCAAGATCTAAGCTTTAATTTAAATTTTAACAAGATTTAATCAAGAGAAAATTTGAGGTTCGACTTTTCTCAACATAGGGAGAATGATGCAGGAATATTCTAAGATTTTGAAGATTCAATTATGAATCATGATAGAATGAAGTAAGGGTAAAATTTGAAGATAATTGTTTACCCTACAATTTGGCTATCATTGAAAATCTTATTAATGCATCTTTTAGATATGAAATGTAAGTTTTCTACACAAAGTAATGATTGTCTAACTATATGTGTGTAAAGTTTATTTTTACACACGAGTGGATCAAGTGTCATAATTAGCATTTAAGATGGTATTATATTTTTATATTTATTAATTAGGCTTTTAATTACTTATTTGATAATGTTGTTAAGATATTAGTTACTTAAATAGTTTGCATAATTATTAAGAAATTAGACAGAGTTTATTTTTTATCTTATAATGTATTTTATCTTATTAAGTTTTTGTTAGGATATAATTATTATTACCATAGGATTATGTGACTTACTGTTTATGAGTACTACTCACAAGAGTAGTATAACAAGTAGTTATTTCATTAAAAGTGTTTTTCTTATTTAGATTTAGTTTATCTTATTTGTGAAAAGGTTACATGAGGAGGTAGATGTTAGCATATAAATACCCCATGTATGCTAACGTTATTTAATAATGATGATAGTTAAATTTAGTTATTAAATCAAGTTTTCTTACTTTGAAACATTGTGTGAGTTTATTTGTTATATGTTTTTGTTACCTATCATATTTCTCAGCTAGAAATATCTCTAAATTATCTTATCTTTGGGAGTGATAATTTAGAATTCCTCTATACCTTTCCTGTGTGGGTTTGTTTAGAGTTATATGGTAAAGTTTTCTATCAATTTCTTCATTAAAGATCCTTTTAGGGTTATCTATATGAGGCTTTTAAAGCTCATTTGAAAAAGTACCTTATGTGGTCTTTCATCCATATCTCTAATTTATAATTCACCCTTCGTTTATCATTCTATAATTATCTAAAAGAGGGTATTTTTGTAAACCATTCATTTCATTACGCCCATAAACCTAAAATATATCAATACATGTAATTTAGGTTTTTCTAATAATAAAATTGCAAATTGACAAAATTAGACCTAAAATAATAAAGTATTACCAAGGAACCCATATTTGCCATTAACAAAATCAACTAATAGATTAATTTTGTGCAATAAATTAAATGAATATTACAAATTTATGAAATTCCCTAACACTTATCCTTTGGTCACCCTTGATCTAAGAAATCAAAACCAACAATATATTGATATACATTCCAAGATAAATTATAGCAAACACTCATATCACCGCATAGAACATCCTTAAATGAAATACAAAGGTGATGAGGAAAACACATAAGAAAACTAAAAATGATTGAAATAGTTAAAGTTTAAGTGATGAAAAACTTTTGTTTAGTTAGCAACTACACATACTATAATTCTTTAACTCTAGCAAACCAGCAAACTCTATCAACATAATACATTGAAAATGAAAATCATATTAAATATAATTTTGAATACAAAAATGTTCGCATACCTTGTCATAGCTTAAATCATAAAAAATCTAGTTGTTGAAGTAAATTTCTTGAGTTATAAATGTAAGGCACCTTAGAATGAATTTTATCTTTTAGATGATTCCATAAATTTCCACATATTTTATTAGTGTTTGTATAGTTCATTCTTCCCTTATACATTGGTTTAAAAGGAGTATTTGATACCATGTTTTTCTCTTCTTTTTCTTTCTCCTATATATTCTTGAGCCATAGTTCAACAAAATATGTACATTTTTTTACTTCATCATATTTGATATAAGGATCTAGTGGATTTTTTTTCCACACTTTTTTTTCCACTTAAGTTCCTCAAGCATTTTTTTTCCTTTTCTTTTTTCTCCCCTAACGTCATATATTTCTCTCGTAAACAATAGTTATGAAGGTCCCTAAATAATTCGAAGCACTAATTAGGTGAATTAAATATAAAAAAGTCTTCCATTGCCACCTTTCATGAAGATTTATTCAAAGGAAACTATACTAAATCAATAATATGTTAAGTTATACCGAATGAGTGTTAGTATTTTTGAATATTTGTTTTTCTGAGTTAAGAGAGTCTAAACATGCATTGTGATAATGTAAATAGCTAATGATAGCTTGTTAGAGGTTCAAAAGTATTTACATACATAGCCTAAAAACATTTTAGGTTAGTTTCGAAAATAAAGCAATGTTAGATTAGAGTTGCCTACCACATTCCCAACTAAATTGTTAGATATTAAAGAACTTGTTTTTACCTATTATTTTTAATACTAAAATTATATAATGAAGAATGGAACAAGTATTTTTAGCTTCTAAATTACTCTAATTAGCATCTAAATATGATAAAGTAAATTAGATCAATTTCTAGATCATATAAGTAATATCTAATAATGTGCATTAAACTTTCTAGTCATATCATAGAATGTAAAGTGTACAAGAAAAAAGCATCTCACACAAAAAGAAACCGAAAGTTTTCTACTATCATCCACACATAAACTTTACATTATTCTCAATGTAAGATCAAAATGAAGGAGAGGAAAAATAAATATTTTTTTTATGTTATTGTCTACCTCAAATAATACTTAATGAATTTAACCTAAAAAACCCATAAATAATATATAGGCAAAGTAGAACATCCAACTCCAATTCATATAAGACCTATAACAATGGGCATATAAAACACATTGAAAACACAACCGTGCAATAAAAGGGTTGTATGTATTATTATCTAAGTTTGAAACTAAAATAATGAATGAAACTACAAGAGGGCAAAACAATCTAAATAAGATAAGGGTAGAAAAATGCAAATCCAGTTATTTTCTTCTTTTTCTTAGGTTGTCTCCTAATTAGTGTTTAATTCCCCAAATTTTACATTAAATTAATATTGAATAAGTAATACCTCAAACCAATTATTATCTAGAGAAATATATATTTTAGACTTACCCTAATTCTTTAATCCTAAAATCTTAATATAATCCTAATATTTAACCAAGGTAAGTTATATTTCTTAGCCTAACCTTAACCCTAAATGATTTTTATATTTTTAATCTTACCTAATTTAGCTAATTAAAAACTTAATCTAATCTAACTCTTAAGAAATCACCGTTTCCTTTTTTTTTTTTTCTTTTGCCCTTACCTTTTTATTACTCTATCTACCACTAACATTTTCATCTCCTTTCCCTTGCCTTGCGTTTATTTCCTCTACCTTCTACAACACACTAATGTCCACTTTCATCTCAACCATAATCTCCCTCATTTCTGTATGAAATTTTTACCATCAACCCATGCCTTTCCCTCTGCTCATGCCCTACCATGCTTGATCATACTACACTATGTCACCCCTTGCCTTTTTCCTACGCACATCTTCCTCCTTTTTCCATTTCTTCCTCTTACATGCAACCATTCATTCGTATATATATACTCCCTCTCAAATATCTCCTTACCAAATTTATTACTTCATTTATTGCCTGATTTTCTATCAAGAACAACATGCTAATCACCTATTTCTTACTATTCTTTCTCCCATCCCTATTTGAAGTTGTTGAACCATCATCACCATCCAAACACCACCACTAACAACAAATAAATACCATTTCCTTGGTAAAACAACCACCTCAACCATCCTATCAATCTCTCTCATTGTCACCATCCGTTGTCTTTCTTTGTTGTTGCCCTTTTCCTCCTTCGCCATGTGTTTTGTTTTGCTTTCATGTGGCGCACGACCATGCTTCTCATGTAGGCCCCAATCATGACCTCTCACAAAATTTCTTACATGCTTATGCTTCTCATGCATAGCCCAATCTTGCATGCCCATATAGCCCACACATAGTCTCTCTCATAATCATGCACCCTCTCTTCCTTATCACCATTTCATGCCCATGCTTCACTTGTGCAACCCTCCTATGTGTTTTCTTTGCTCAAAACATATGAATCTATGCATATGCCATTCCTTGGGCACAACCATGCTGCTCTTGTAGCACATCCATTCTCCACTTAAAAATTATAAATATACCACCTTACCTTCACAATACCTTCACCAGACTCCCATGCAACCTGAGCTTTCCATAGGTTCCGGTTGTTTCCATTTAAACCCTCCTTTACCTTAAATTTTCCCTCGATTATAATCTTATGTTCTAATCATGTTTTATTCTTGTTTTATAGGTGACATTTTGATGATCTTAGAGGATATGATTTAGGATTCTTGCTTAGAGCCCAGTGTCCTTGTTGGAAAGGATACATGTAGTAGCTAGGGATTTATGTGCTATAAGTATATTTGCGTGTACATTTATGCTTAGGAATGTTATATGAATAATTTTTCCATGGTAATGATAGGATATTATATCTTGAGAGAAAATAAATTAGTAAAGTGCGTAATTGGGTTTAGTATGGTAATCATGGCATTCTAATATATTTTATCATTTAAAATATGCTAAGGAGTATCTAGTAAGTGGTTAGAGTAGTCATAAATTGCATAAATTTAATACAGTATGAAAATAGTCTAATTTAGGAGTAGTAACACTAAAACAAAAAGGTTATTATATCATATGCAAGACCTTAAAGTTACGAATTAAATTTTAATTATGCTGATAATAACAATATACAAGGAAGAGGTATTAATTTTGGTGGATAAAAGAGTAATAGATGAAGAGTTATGACAAAATTGTGAAATTAATGTTTTTTGGAACATAAGGGTCTTAAGATAGAGAAAAACTTTAAGATCTTTATGAGGTGCTCTAGCTGATTTAAATATAATATGTAATTTTAAATATATTATGAATAATACATTAATTACTTAAAATGAAATATTGTGGGAGTTAGGCTGAGATGTTTTATGGGTCCATTCCATTGAACAATAATAGTTGCTTAAGAGTACATTCACTTGATGGGTGCATCAGTCTGTTCCACTAGGAGCCTTAAAATCAACGTGAAAGAGAGTATAGTTTGAGATACTTACCCTAATGAAAAAGATATTAATGACTTAAAGTAGAAGAGTATGTGAGTCAAGATCAATGTATTTTTTTCATTCTATTAAACTATAATAGTGTCTCAAGTGTGTTGTTCCTTAAAGGTATTTCAAACTGCTCTACTAGTTTATGAATAGTGGCTCAATAGTGCTTTATCCTAAGAGGTGTTAGATCTGTTCCATAGAATAATAATAGTGGCTCCACTGTATTGTCTTTGGGAGATGTTTCAAACTATTCTACTGGTTTAAGAATAGTGGGGTCCCCAAACTCAACGTAAATAAAAATTAGAATATGACATATATATTAATGAGACCTAGAGTCAATTTTTACCTATCATCATTTATGTTAACGCATGCATGCTTATTGTCCAAGGTGAACTCATTTATTATATGTAACACTACTTGATGGTACCATTATATTACTTATTACATAATATAATGATCATTTGTTTTATGGTTATTGCTTGCTCCCATGAGTAAATGATCGAAATATCCTTATATAGGTCAATGATGAACTAGTTGATGAGTTTACAGCTTTTGATGCAATATATGTGGATGTGTGACTTTTGTATTGGGTATAGATTCATATTATTTGGATGATAATTTTACTCTAATACCTTTGTAGACTCTTAGTTCCATAGAATCCCTTTTGTTGTATTTTAATTTTGTACTCAGAGTTAATCTCAAAACTATTGCTATTCAAGAAAGCTCTCTCACTTCCTTTTTATCATGTTTTATATTATAATAGTTTTGTTTTGTTATTGATGTCAGGATGGTATGGTAAGCAAAAGTTATGTTAATTACAGAGGTAACTATAACACCCCTAATTTTACTAATAATTTTTTCATTTTATAAGAGAAGCTTATAACAAAAATATCGGATGTTATTGCTATAATTGATGTAAGTCTGGTTCACCATATCAACCTCACATCAATCACAAGGCTAAAATCATTAAACGTAAAACAAAATTACTAGAAATGAGAGAAAATTTATAAATGTAAATATAAGTTTGGAGATTAACTCTAGGGTACAATCACAAAATATAACAAAAAGGGATATCATGGATCAAAGAGTCCAAAAGATATTTGCATAAACATATTCACCCAAACACCTAGTAAAAGAAAAGTCACTCCTCCCCATGAAATGAATCAAAGGCTGCAAAATCATCTAATTAGTCCTCAATGGCCTACATAAAAGCATTCGACTTATCTACTCATGAAACTTATTAGCACCTATAAAAAGGATGACTAGTATGTTATGTATTGATCAAGGTAACAATTCTATTGATTTAGCGATATAGTTAAATATAAATGTTCATATTAGATGATATATACACATACATATTATAAAGTCTCACAATGTAAATAATGATCCAAGCCTCTTTATTAGATATAGCCATTTTCATTCTTTTATTTACATAGAGTTCAGGGACCCCGTTATTCTTAAATCGGTAAAATGGTGTAAAGCACCTCTATGAGATAGCACACTTAAGCCACAATTATCTTTTGGTAGAAGGGACCCAACACCTCCCAATATAGAATGCTCCCGAGCCACTATTCTTAAAATTGTGGAATGGTTTGAAGTACTTCTCATCGACAACACACTAGAGCCACCATTATCATCTGCTAGAATAAATCCAACACCTTGGTCTTAACTGATATACTTATCCTCTTTAAGCCATTAATATCTTATCCATGAGTTTACTTATTTCAAACTATATTATTATTCATGATGAGTATAGGGTCCCACTACTCTTAATTTAGTGGAATATACTAAAGCACCTCTCAATACAACACACTTGATCTAAATTTATTGTCTGCTGAAACAAACCCATAAACACCTCTTCGGGAAAAATGATCCTAAAAAACTATTCTTTAACAACTAGAATAGTATGAAACGCACCTAAGCCACTATTATCATCTGATGGAAAGGATCTAAAACCACCTTGGCTCACTCACATGATCTTCCACTTTACATGATTAATATATTATTCATGATTAATTCATAGCCACAAAATACATTTAACGTAGGTAATTACATCACAAATATCATAAGGTCATTCTCTAGAGTTAAGATACCTATATTTCCTAAAGACTTTAATTTCATACTTTTTTCATAACTCTTCTTCTATTACTCTTTTAATTACCAACCTTTGTACCTCTTACTCAAATATTATTATTATCAACATACTCAAATTTCAAGTCCTAAATCTATGTTCATGCACTTACAATAATAACCTTATTCCAAAAAGTACTATTCCTAAGGCTTATAAACACTACGTTTAAAAATCAATTATAATTTTTCATGTAGGACTAAAATAAATACCAACTTCTATATAAACTCCCAAAAAACTAATGTTAAAAACATATTTTCATTTTATGGTCTAACTATACCAGTTCACATAAATAATATCCTCTTTGTTTTAAGTTTACTACTCCCAATTTAGACTATTTTTGGTCTTTAGTAACCTTATGTCATTCAATGTTACTCCAAACACTTCATATAAAATCCTTAGCAGATTTTGGATGCTCCAACACCTTAAAATACTATGATCCTAATATTTAACCCATATTGACCAAAAAACCCTTATTGGTTAAAAAATTATTATTTCATATGAACCTTTTGTGTTTAGCAATATTTTTTTTACAAATCCTCATTTTTCTCCAAATACCATATCATACTCATTGAACATTCATCATACCATCAATGAACCCATTATATATCCATATTTCACTCTGGTGACTTTTCCACATAAAATAACATTATCGCATGATCTTAACATATTCATTCCTTATCATCTAATATCAACTGCATATCATAAAATAAAAAATCATACACAAATTTACATAATAATAATAATAATATCATGGTCCAACATAAAATCATGCATAAAACTTGGCAATCAAAACCTTACGATGACAAGTATCCTTAGAAAAACTACTCCAATCTCTAAGCATACAAATCCTATTCCACCTCTTCTAGGACCATGGGAAAATCACCTAATAGAATCATAATAAATTAACATTAGGATTAAATCATATAATTAATTAAATGAAAGGGTGAAAGAAGGGAGAAAATTGAACAGAGTAAGGTGGTGTTTTGGAAAAAACTTGCATAACCAATCCACGAGGGAAACAATGGGTTTTTGTGGCAATGGTGGGTGAGGAATGTCACACGATGCCATTTCTAAGGGAGGTGCAATGGTAATGAAGACTGTTCAAGGAGGCTAGCGTATAGTGGTAGTAGTAGAAGGGTGGTGGTGTGACATGGTTGGAGGTGTTGAACGATAGATGGAGGGATTTTGGCTATCGAAAGATGGAAGGAGGGTTGCAATCAAGGTTATAGTCAAAGATTTTGCAGTAAGAAAGGGGAAAGGGGGAGAAGATAGCTATTGTGGAGGTCCGTAAAGAGGAAAGGAGGGAATTTACTATTTTAGGCAATGGTTGGGGGTGATGTTTGACAAGGATGGCTAAAGATGGTGAGGGAGAAATGGAAAACTTTGCCAACGATTGTGTGGTTGTCTCTGTTTGGCTAGCCGATGGAAGCTCTTTTTGGCTATTTTTATGATGGTAAGGAGGCGGTGAAGGAGGGAAAACGGGGTGCTCAGATTGTAGAAAGAAAAGGGAGAGAGGAGAGGTGGTAGGGAAATTTATTACTGGTTGAGTATGTGTATATATATATCCATGCACATGTAGATGTGACGAGTTGTGGAAGGAAAATTTTCAACCCCAACCTTTATACGTAGAAGGTCAGAGTTGATGGAACTAAGGGATGTCTTGATAGGTGGTAGGGAATGATGGGGCATGTAATCATTGTCTCTTCATAATGTTTCATATATGGAAATGGAGGAAAAGGAGAAGAAGAGGGAGTCGGCCAAAAGGGGAAAAGTGGGAAAAAGGAAAAGATGAAAAAGGAATAGGGGGTTAATGTAACACCCCCAAAATCATTACTTGAATTTTTCATTTTGCAGAAGTGATAATTAGAAAATAGTGGGTGTTACCGCCACACTCAACATAAGTCTGGTCTCCTCACCTTCCTTATGTGAAGTGCTAAGGCTCAATATAAGTTTGGTCAAATAAAAACAAAAGAAAGACGATATATAAACAAAGGTTTTACAAATAAGAGATTATCCATACAAGAAGATCATCTAATAACTAAGTGACACAAGAGCTTGAGAAAAATAGTCACAAAGGGACCACAAAGGTGCGATAGTGGTTTGCCCTTACACTCATCTAGTCCACCCAAATATTATAAGAAAAGGAGAATAGGGACAGAATCCCCTCACTCCCTTAGTTTAGCTAGTTTTCTAGATGATCATCCTCAAAATCTTTTAGCCACTACATGCCACGAACGTACTCCTCTGAAAAGTGATAGTATCAGTACGAGTTCCTTATACTGAGTAAATTACAATTCCTTCAGAGAGGTAGCATACCCATATTGCAATTAACATAGAAATAAAGGATTCTAACAAAACATGTAAGATCATATGCAAAACCAATTTTCATAACATGAATCCACATTACATTTGACAATATTTGTTAGATCAAAAATTCCTAGAAAGGGTACTGAAAAACATGCTTCAAATTTCACAACCATTTCAAAATGTGTTAACAATCATACTTTAAACATAATAGGGAAAGTTATTGATATTCTAAGCAATCTAACCAAGTTCTAGCCACACCTAATCCAATTATTACAGATATATTATGGTGGGTGTCTAATCCAGTTATATCATTCATATATTAATTCTCGAGTGGAATATAATCCTATATAGAAGACAATGATCGTTAAAGAGGTAGTACCAAATGAATTCACTCAATTCCAGGTTAAAGCTTGCCAAGGAAGCCACACAAAATATCAGTTGCCCATACTAAAACCTTAGAACCAAAGTCCTTAAGTACACATAACTTTTGTAGGGTGTATGGAATACCTATAGAGCAGAAGTGGGCCCCTTAACCCGAAGGCCCAACATGCACTCAAGGGCCAAATCCGAGGCATGAGATTCTTTTCCAAACTTAAGTCTTCCTCTTTAAGTGGTTAGTGTCTTATGAAATTTTAGGTTATTAATTCAAGAATACCAAGGTTCATAACAGTACAAATTAGGCATCAATCAATCAACCAAGGGACCACGAGCGTCTCCACAATAAATCAATCATCCAATGTGAAATCCAAAGGACCACAAGGGTCGCAATGATTCCAAGCCAACACAATCTAGGGTTAGGCATCATACTATAACCTGAATAATTATCTAATCGAGCTATTCAATACATTCATCTAATTATGTCCAAAATTATTTTGAGGCCAACACATAAGTCAACTAGTCTAATTATTCTCTTTCAACCACATTTTTTCCCTAATGAATAAAATTCCCTTTAATATAAAACTACCACATTTTTCTTCACTTTATTACCGGATTTACCCCTATATGATAATTATCATGAAGATGCTAAAATAGAATAGCCAAGAATAATTTATCATACAATGTATTTCTTTGATAAAAAAAAGACCATATTACCCATTAGCATAGACATAACGTAATACACATATACAACCCTAGCATGTGACTCTAGCATATCACAATATTCATGCAGTTTCCACGAATAATTTGCAGATATGAATTATTGTATGAAAAATTTACATGTCTACCTCTAGAGCATGCGACACATAATAATCACCATTGAAACAAATTTATACTCTAAAGCCAACATTCTATACATCCACATTTATCTAAAATATCTAAGGGACATATTTAACTCTTTAGTAGCTCTAGCATAAGGCACAACAATTTTCAGTTGAACCCTAACCCTAAACATGCACATATCCCTTTAACAAAAATCTGTATATGTTGTCATAGGCATACACTCTCAATTTTAGAATACTACCTAGGCAGATAGATATTAGCATGGAAAAATATTTTATTCTACACATCATAATATTCACATAGAGACGAACTCAACATGCTTTCATTTTTTGCAAAAAATACAAACTATTTGATATCCTTGACCTAGCATAATTATTATCCAAGATAATGAACCTATCTTTTTCATGCAAGTTTCTACCATCTACAAATTAGTTAGATTTAACTCCAAGCTATAAAATTAATACCACAAAAGCCTCTTCCAATGACACCTTACGCAAGGTTGGGATTACCTAAAAATTAATAACACCATCAAGATAATTATATATGCATTAGTAACTATACTAGATAAAATAACTAGATAACAAACTATGAGACTAATGCCAAAATAAGCTTAGGGGATTATTCAAGGCTATGGGTACATGGCACTACCATGTACCACACACGCCGGAGAGGAGGATACTTATGCCGGAGGGAGCTGTTGCTTGGTGAGGTAATGGATGAGGGGAGAGGGAGGCTTGGTAGGGCTGTATATTTGGCGTTCTTGGCAATTGGCTAGGTGGTGCAATAGTGCAAGGTGGAGGCTGCACGCAAAGGAAATTTGGCACTAGAATGGGCGAAGGAAGGAAAGAGACTATAGGAAGAAAAAGGGAGAAAAAGGGAGAGAATCGAAAGGGAGAGGGAAGGAGGAGATCCTGTAGGTCGAAGCTGAAGAAGGGAAGGGGAATAGTAGGGAAAATGATGGCGTGTATGGGTAAGAGGGGGTTATAGGGTCTTGTTGGGCTAGGCGATGAAGGTTAGTTTCTGGTGTAGCGGCAGTCGCGTGTATGTGTGCAGGCATGGGGGAGAGGAAGGGCTACCCAATTGGTTAGGTGGGCTGGGTTGTTTGCATAGCTGGTGTTGCAGGTGTGGTTGGTGTTGGATAGTGTGGTCGGTTGGCCGAGGCTGATAGGGATTGTGGTGGAATGGGGGATGGGTTATAGAAAGAGAATTATGGGGTGTGTTTAGGGAAGAGGAAGGGGTTGCATGGCTGGTTGGTTTCTAGGAGTGAGGTAAGGGGCACATGCATGGAGAAGAGGGAAAACAAAAAGAAAGTAGGTTGCATGGGGGAGGACCTGCCGAGATGAGGGGAGTTTTAGGTTTGATTAGGTTATGCTTTGAGGTGGAAAATGATGGGGATTGGGTTAGTAATTAGTTAACAAGAATAACAAGTAGCATTAGGCTTTTAAGTGCTTATTAAATACCAAGGAAGAATCCTACCCATTCAATGTTTTATTAAGACCATTATTCTAACTATTACAATTATGATTATTATTATTATTATTATTAGTACTACTACTACTACTACTACTACTACTACTACCACCTTTATTATTATTATTACTAATATTATTATTCCTACAATTATTGTTATCAATATTATTTTAAGAGTATTATTATTATAAGACTATTGTTATTACCATCCTTATCATTTTGATAATTATTGATACTATTCTTGTTATCATTGTTATTACCGTTATTTATTATTATTTTTCCTCTAATTATAAATACACTAGCCAAGATTATTATCAAAATTTAAGAATGGTAGGCATACTCACAGTAACGAGACACCAAACCTAAAACAATTCTGTGATTAATTACACATGCTAATCAAAATTTAAGTTTTTGATATTTAAATTAAGGATTAATTGGAATAGGGTATTATAGTTAATATGTTTAGTTTTTTATTAGAATAAGAATAAAATAATTTAGGTTAGGATATTAATATATATTAATTATTGATAAATTGAGATTAGGTTAAAATATACGGTTCGATAATTAGGATAAGGTGGGAATATTTATTTCCTGAGAATAAGATTAGGTCATGATATTATTTATTGAGGATAAGTTTTAGCTAAAATTTAGGGTACTACATCACTATCCCCTTAAAAGAGACATCGTCCCAGAATTTAAGATGTAGAGGGTGGGGAAGAAGTGAAAAACAAAACAAAAAAATGTAAGGAAGGTGATCTCAGCAACAAACTATATTTATGTTGCTTGTATATTATTGGGGACTACCCCCATAAAAGAGAGAAAACTTGAAACCTAAACCACCCAAGCCAAAGAGCTTGGGGTATAACTAGTGAATTTCATTCTCAGTATCCTCCTTTGCTCCTTGGTGACTCTAATGAAACTTCACAAGAAAAATTGAACTCATCAAATTTTATCTAATCTTGGTGTTGAGAACCCTCAAAGGCCTCTTCTAGTTGTGCAATGAGTCATCAAGCTCAATCTCATCTCGTTTGATCATGAGGGATGGATAAGTGATGTCCTTCCTTAGTTAGGAGATATAGAATATATTATGAACTTGAGCCAACTCTAGTGGATGTGCTAGGTGGTATGCAACCTTGCTAACCTTATCAAGAATCTTGTGAGAACCAATTTACCTTAAACTCAACTTACCCTTCTCACCAAAAATTTGCAACCCTTTCGTGGATGAAACCACAAGCCAAACCCATCAATACGGTGCTTCCAAGCTACATAGCTCTTGTGGAAAATTTTATATACTCTCATCCTATTCTAGATTAAGTAAACCTGGTGAGTCATCTCTTTAATTAATTTTTGTCGAAGTACCACAATATTATTGATGTTGCTCCAACATAAAGGTGTCTAATAGTTCCTTAAAGGGAGTTATCCATCTACTAGTGTGATAACAGTTGTTGTATGAGAACTCAACCAAATATAAATTGCCTTAGAAGTCATAACCACATGCTCTTTACATATCCTCGAGTGTCTTAATAGTTATCTAAGTCTGCCCATCTGTAGTTGGGTGGAAGGTGGTACTTATCCTAAATATCTTACGCATAGCTTCCTACAACTTCCCCCAAAAGTGATAAAGGAACCTCAAATTTGGATTGGAGATAATGTTGGTAGACATGCCAAGCCTTGTCACACCCCAAAATTCACTACTTTTTTTTTAGCGGAAGTAATTAAAATAGAAATACTTAACACCTGTGAAATTTGGGGATGTTACGGCCATACTTAGTACCAAACCGGTTCTCTCCGACCATTTCAGTACCAAGTGCTAAGGCTAAAAAGGTTAACATAAAACTTAAACCAAGATTTCATAAAATGAATTAAAGAGATAATAACATAGAAATCAGAGTACGCATAAAGAATTATAATTAATCATAAGATAGAAATCGGAGTGCGAAATCAAAATTCCTCGAAGGGAATAATCAAAAGGAATTAATCGGATATAGAAGAAATAACAAAAGGAATTAAATCACGGAAAGAGATAATATGGCCACGTCACTCTTGAACCTTGAGCCAACCACACATTCAACACTCAGCCTCGCCGGATGTTTTGCCTACCTACACCAATTCAGAAGGGCATACTACTCGTGGGAATGAGCAGCACACATGAAATGGGTGATCAGTACGCTATGTACTGAGTAAGGTAACCGAACACTAAAGCCAACACACAAAATCAACTAAACCATGCATAAGATAAAAGAACATAAAGGCCAACATGATAACATAATAATGAACAATCATTTGGATGGATACATAAAGGTTCATTTATAGTCTGAATTACTTATTTAATTAATCTTTTATCGGAAGTTGATACACACCATGCCTTTTATCAAATCCATGTAAGTATAGGAACACCCCACTATTATTACTGGTGGGCTGATCACTTGCGGGACGAAGTCCACATGACTATTATTCGCTGGATGATCGGTCACTTGCAGGACAATAATCCACACTACTATTCCTGAACGGTGGATCGATCTGGTTCTTGCTCACATGGTGTTCCACTGTAAGTAAATAGTGTCATTTAAGTACTTTAGCAAACTCTACTTTGTGTTTATTGAGCTTGAGTCACCCCACTATTATTGCCGGTGGGCAGGTCACTTGCTGAACAATGTCTACACCACTATTATTCGGTGGTGGACCGGTCACTTATAGGGTAAAAACCCTAACCACAATTCTTGACTAGTGGATCGGTCTGGACCCGGCTCAATAATCTTCCACTTTAAATGATTAGTGTCTTAAGTATCTTATTCAAAAGCTTTCACCCTGGATATACATGAATAATCACACATCGTAAATCATAAATTCTACCTTCATAATTACACTTTAATCACCAATTACACATGATACAACAAAAATCCTAAGCAGCCACACGAAACCCTAATTAACCATAACAACCCATAGTTAACCACTCTAAACCCTATTTCACCATAATTTGCTATTCCAAACCTTAGTTAGCCTCAAAAAACCACAATTAGCCACTCCAACCCTAGTTAATCACAACAACCCATAGTTAATCACTCCAAACCCTAATTCAGTCTCCTCCATACCCTTATAATGTCCTATGTACTATTTTTCACCCAAAACTTTCAAACATCCAAACAAATCTTCTATTACGTACCTTAAATCCCATGTCAATGTTCCATACGTAAACTCCACACCCCTACAGACTTTACACATCCCATGCAACCTCTCGAACTTTTCATACAAACCCTAAAATCCCACGTGAAACCCTAAATTCAACCATACAAACCCTAGATCCATCCATATACAACCCTAGATTCTACCATACAAAACCCAAGATTCCTCCATGCAAAACCCAAGATTCAATTCACACAAAACCTAAGGTTAGATTCCACCATACAACACCATAAAATCTACCATGCAAAAACCTTAAGTCCATCCATGTCAAACCCTAATAAGATTCTCCCATATAAAACCACAAATTAGATTCTCCAACATAAATCCATAAATTAGATTCTCCCATATAAACCATGCAAAACCATAAATTAGATTCTTCCATGCAAATCCTTAAATTATATTCTCCCATATGAAATCCTAAATTGGATTCTCCCACATGAAACCATAAAGTAGAGTCTCCCATACAACATCATAAATTACAATCTCCCATACAACATCATAAATTAGATTCTCACATATAACATCATAAATTAGATTCTCCCACATAACACCATAAATTAGATTCTCCCATACAAACCATAAATTATATTTTTTCACACGAAACCCTAAATTTTCCATTTTATTCTTCCACTCATGAATCATTATAATACTTAGGTCAACTCACATTTCTTGCTCTACTTCTTTTTCCATCCTCCTTTTTCATCCTTTCTTCCACACAAACCATATCAACCTCCTCACATGCATATCTTACAGGGTCACAAACCATTCATCACATATATATAATACACATGTCATGCAAATACACGAAAATATACTTCAACTCTACATCATACCATATACGACATAATTAATAATGATAAACATAGGATACATAGCATGCAAAGCACATAATGCATATAAACACACAAAAGGCCTTAGCACGCCTTACCTAAATCGACACCGGTCTTGGAGCACTATCCTTCACCTCTTTAGGGCTTTGACTGGTCTCACATATTTTGAGGGAAAAGCTAAAATTAGACTCCCTCCTATTAAAAATGCTATTACTCACTAACTTATTATAAGACTATGTTTTTAATAAAATAATACTATATTTATAAAATAACATTAACTAATTACTAACTTTACTAAAGATATAGAAATTATAGAAATATTATAAAAGTTGATAATATAAGATTGAAAATTTACCCTATTAATAATAATAATAATACTAAAATAATAATAGAAAATATACTAAAAATAATATCAATGATAATATAAATAATAATAATAATAATAATAACAATAATAATAACAAGGACATTATTCGAAATAAAGTGAAATAAGGGCTTCGGCCCCCTTTACCAAAATAATACTAATAATAATATTAGTAATACAAGTAACCAAATTTAGTAATAATAATAATGATGATGATGATGATGATAATAATAATAATAATAATAATAATAACAACAACAATAAAAAAATAATAGTAAAAATAATAGTAAATTAGTAGTAATATTAATGATGGAGTAATAATAGTAATAATTCGAAATAGTAAAAATAAAAATAATTATAATTATAATAATAATAACACATTAATATTAATAATAGTAATAATGGAAATAATAAGAATAATAATAATAAAATAAAAAATAAAATACAATACGGCTTCAGCCCTCAACAGAAATAATAATCAAAACATTAATACTAATAATAATAACAATACATATTAAAAATAGACATAATAATAATAATAATAATAATAATAATAATAATAATAATGATAATAGTATAATATATTCAAATAATTGAAATAAAATAAACTAAGGCTTATAAAAATAGGAAAAAGGGCTGAGAGGGTCTAGGGTTCAACCTCGGACTAGAGGGGATAGGTGGCATCGGCGATGGTGCACAGAGGCGGTGGCGGTGGCCAAAAAAAGAGAAGAAGAGGGGATAAGTTGAATACTGGGAAAAAGATAAGGAGAATGAAGGTGAGGTATGTGGTGTTTGGGGTTGCCTAGGAGGAGGGGGACAAAATGATGGTGGTGGCGCAACCAAAGGTGGCAGCGCACGGCGGTAGCGGTGGTGGCCGAATGGGGAAGAAGTAGAGGAAGAGAGGAGGAGAGGGAGAAAGAGGAAAAGAGAGGTAGGGGAAGGTAGAGGAGGGTCTGAAGCACAATTTGGGAGGTAAAAGGAGCAGCGGAAGCGGTGGAAGGATTGGCTAATGGGCGACGGAGGCAGAAAAATAGGTTGGTCGAGGGGGCTGCTTCACACAGCCTCAGTGGCTTGTGTAGGAAGAATCGAGAGGTATGGGACATTTGGTTAGCTAGAGGGTGATGCAAGGAAGAGTTTGGTTGCCATAGATGGTGACAAAGTTGGCCGGAGGCGGAGAATGAGGAGTCTGAAGTGGCAGCGGTGGCAACTTTGGGGCCTTTTTTGGTAAGAAACAAAAGCTCGATATAGGGCTATTATGGGGGGTATTTATAAGCTTAGAAGGGAGGTTAGGGTTCTGTGGGTCGGCATGGGAGTAAGGAAAGTAGGGTTAGGTTTAACGATTGGTAATGGTTGCCAGCAAAAATTCTAATGTGGCGGGGATAGTTGTGTAAGAGAGAGAGAGAAGATCATGCACAAGGAAAAGGAAGGTGGATTGGTTCAAAATGGACAACAAGTCAGGGGAAGAGAGAGGAAGGAAAATGGCCTATCAAAATGAGCATAATCGGCGGCGAGATTTTCGAAGGTGGCTACGGAGATTGTAGGTCGAACGTGGCTAGGAAAGAAGGAAGAAGAAGATGGGGGGACGGGGGGAAGAAACAGCGGTTTAGGGGAGAAAAGAGGGAAAAGAAAAGAAGGGGAGACGAGGCCGAGTGTGAGGTGAGGTGGTTTAATTAAATACAACGTAGAGTTTCGGTGTAAAAAAAGATGAAATGCAGTGCATCTCAGGAAGGAAGAAGAGAGATGGCCACACGGGCTGGGCCATGCTGAAGAAGGAAGAAAAGGAAGGATTGGACCATGGGAAGTAGGCCCAATAAGGGACAAGGTAAGGAAGAAAAAAGAAAGAAGAACGATAAAGAAAAAAAAGGAATAAAATGGAAGAATAGAAAAGAGAAAAATAATTAGGTTTGGTTAATTAAATTAAATAGAATATTTGGGATATTTAAAAATATTAATATTTAAATAAAATAATATTTAAATCCCTTTTAAGGCTAAATTAGTATTTTTAAAAGATTTTCCATAAATTCTATTTTAATTAACAAATCACTCTAATTTCCTTCCACTAAATTATTTATAAAATTGATATTAATTAGAAACTATTTTCTCTTTCTTATTTTAAATAAAGTAATTAATTTAATTATTTTCCAAAATAAAATCCTTAATTAGCTAAAATATCAAAACTTTTTTAGTAAAAATTATTTATTATTTTCTTCTTAAATAACACTAATTAATTGCCTTTTATTTTAATAAAAATAATTCATTTAATTAATTTTCATAATAAAATATTATTTAATAATAAAAAATTAAATTAGAACTTTCGGGACATTTCAAGCCTACTCACCATAAACATCATATATGGATCAACCAATCGATGTATACTCCAAATCAACTTCATCGACACAAACAAAGATGATTTAGTGAGCCTATCTATAATTACCCAAGTTGTGTCACACCGACTCTGAGTCCTCTTTAGCCTCTCACAAAATCTATCTAAATGGATTCCCAATACCTTCCTAGAACATATAAAGGTAGAACCAACCATACAAGCCTCCAACTCTCAATCTTAACCTTCGAGTTCATAAAAAATCTCGACACAAACTTTGCTACCTTTGACTTTGTGTGAAGTTACCAATAGATCCTTGTGAGGTGTTTACACAACTTATCCCTTATTGGGTGAACAAAATATGGAGTATAGTGACCCTTCCCTAAAATCTAATGTTTTAGATTAGTGTAACTCTGAGGTATACACCATCAACCACTGTACCGAATGCTGCCATCCTCATGAATCTGGAAACCCTTGGCCCCACTCTCTAGATCATCTCTATCCCCATCTCACCAATCTCCTCAAGTAACTAATTATTCACTAGAAAAGAACTGAAGAAGTGAAATATCCCAAAATTCTAATTTAGAAATTATGACTAAATAAGGATTTAATAGAAAAATTAATTAAATAAATTATTTTATTAAAATAAAAGAGATTTAATTAAGGTAAATAAAGAAGATAATAAGAAATAATTTAAATAAGAAGAATTAGGGTGTTTTGCTAAATGAAATGGAAGTTAACAAAATTTATTCAAAATAACCCAAATTAATCTAAGAAGGGATTTGATTATTACTTTCCAAATATTATTATTTTAAATAACAATCCAAAATACCAAATACACAAATTACCCCATCCCACCTACTTTCTTTTTCTTCCCATTTACCTTTTTCCTTTTTTTCTTCCTTCTTTTCATTTTCCTTTCTTTCTCTCCTTTCTCCTTTCTTTTTTCTCTCCTTCCCTAGATTGGGCTAGCCTAGTTGCCCAATTCCCTTCTCCCCCTTCCTCATCCTACGCGGCCCAGGCCTAGTGTTTTTTCTTCCCTACGCCCGTTTCCCAACCGTACTACCTCTTTTTCTTCTTTTTATTTTCTTTTCTTCTTGGCCTCCCGATCTAGCCTATCACCTTCCTCCCCCTTTGATCCCAACCTGCAACCCCTGACCCTATAGCCGTTCTTCCGCCGGCCGCCACTACACGACGTTTGGCCTTCCTTCCCTCTCTCCCCCTTTTTTTCATTACCATTTTGGACCCTAACCAACCCCATAGCTCCCCTTCACGTGTGCTCCTTCCTTTCCCTTCTCTTTGTGACCTAACCTACCTTGCCATGGTAGAACTGCACTACCTACCACCGCCGGCTAGTGGTCTTGCCTCACCTTCCTCACTTGTCCTCTTCCTCCTTCATCATTTTCCCCCTCCAATTGGCTTATAAAAACCCCATTGGCATCATGGGTTGGGTTTACATTTTCGCAGCTAACAAATTCCAACCTTGCACTACTACCCGATCAGATCCCTATTCTGCGCCATCAACCATTGTCGCCCCCCATGCCACCCACCAAAGCCTTCCCTACATCACCCTCTACATAACTAAGCCTCTCTCCTTCCTCGATTTGACCTACATGAGCTAGCTCGGCCATGCAAAGTCACCCTCCCGATCAACCCTCATCAACCCCTCGCCGTCCCTTGTACCATTGTTTGCCACCAATTCTACCGCAACTAATGCCTTATCCACCCTCCAAAATAACTAGGGGACCTAATGAAATGCTCCAAAATTTTTTTATTTTAAAAATTATATTTAAATGAGGTTTTATTATGAAAATTAATTAAATAATTTATTTTTATTAAAATGAAAGGAAATTAATTAGGAAAAATCAAGAACAAATTTTTAAGTATTTTAATTAGAGTGAAATTTGTATAAATTAGCTAATTAAGGATTTTATTTTAGAAATTAATTAAATAAATTATTTTATTTAAATAAGAATAAGAAAATATTTCCAAATTAATATGAATTTTAAAAATAATTTAATTAAAGAAAATTAGGGTGTTTTGCTAATTAAAATGAAATTTATGAAAAATCTTTCAAAAATCCTAATTTAGCCTAAAAAGGTATTTAAATATTATTATTTTTAAATATCCCAAATATCCTAATTAATTTAAATAGCGTAACCCATTATTTTTCTTTTTCTCTCTTTATTTTCTTTTTCTTTTTCTTTCTTCCTTTTTCTTTCTTTTTCTTTCTTTTTCTTTTCTTTTTCTTCCTCCCCTCCCCCGGTTTGGGCCTAGCGCGACCCAGTTTTCTTCCTTCTATTTCTTCTCTAGCCTCGGCCCACTCGTGTGTCTTTCTTTTAATCTTCCTTTGCCAATTAGCGCACTACGTTTCTTCCCTTTTATCTCTAAAATGCGTCATTTTAATTAATGAACCTCACCTCGTGCCTGACCGCTTGGTCTCCTCCTCTTTTCCATTCTTTCTTTCTCTCCTTGAACAACTCAGTTACCCCCATCTTCTTCTTTCTTTGCACTTTCCCCGCCTTGCAACGCAATTTTCCTTCCGATCTTGCCACTAGCCGAAATTCCTACTACCGATCTTGCCCTTTTGATAGGCCATTTTCCTTCCTCCCAACCAATTTTTCTATCTCCGCCGCCCTTCGAACCACCTTTAACCATCTCTTCTGCCGCTACCACCGCTTCTTGCACCCCCATTCTCTTCTGCAGACCCTCCTATACCTTCTCCTACCTTTCTTTTCCTCTTCCTCCCTCTACTTCTCTCTTTCTCTCCTTATTCCCCATTCGTCCACCATCACCACCACCGTGCACCACCGCCAGTGACACCTATCCCCACCAGCCTAAGGTTGAATCCTAGACCATCTCAACCCTTTTCCCTATTTTTATAAGCCTTAATTTATTTTATTTTATTTATTTGAATATAAATACCATTATTATTAATATTAATATTTCTACTTTTAATATGTATTATTATAATAAGTATTAATGTTTTTATTATTATTTCTATTGAGGGCCGAAGCCCTATTATATTTTTAATTTGTTATTATTATTATTATTATCATTATTATTATTATTATTATTATCATTTCATCATTATAATTATTACTAAAATTTGGTTTTTTACTTTACTAATATTATTATTAGTATTATTTTGGGTAAGGGGGCTGAAGCCCTTATTTCACTTCATTTTTGAGTAGTGCTTTTTTATTATTATTGTTACTATTTTTATTATTCTTGTTAATATTGACGATGATATTATTTTACTATCATTATTATTATTAGGGTAAATTTTTCAACCTTATCTTATCAACTTTCATAATATTTTTATTATGTCGCATAGTTAGAAATTTGTTAATGTTATTTTATTGATATGTTATTATTTGTCAAAGTAATATGGAGGCGTAGGAGCGTGCTCCAAGACCAGTGTCATTTTAGGTAAGGGTGTTACTAAGGCCTATTGTGTGTTCATGTGCATTAAATGCCTAGTATGTTATGCATCCTATGTTATTATTGTAATTATTTCATATATGGTATGATGTGGAGTTCAAGCAAGTTTTTATGTTGTTATATGACATGTGAATTATGTATATGTGATGATATGTGTCGTGACTCTATAAGACATGCTTGTAAGGGTGTTGATGTTGTTTGTGTGGGAGAAAGGATGAAAAAGGAGGATGGGGAAAGAAGTTGACTAAGGGATGTGAGTTGACCTTAGTATTTTGGGGTGTTACACCTTCCTCTACCTCCCCATAAGTCCATTTCTCTCTGCCTCCCTCTCATTCTCCCTCCTCCACCTTCCAACACCTTTGGCCACCACACCCGCTGCCACCTTTGTCTCCACCACCACCTTCATTCCACCATCTCAAACACCCCCTCATTCCCTCTCCTCTAGCCTATACCCCCATCTCTCCACCTCTCTTCCTCCTCCACTACCGCCACTGATGCCGCCACGTGCCGCTGTTAGTTCCACCACCAACCTAGGCGGTATTCTAATTTTCCTAACCCTAAACCTTTTTATATAAGTGTTACTGATGTTTAGTAATATTAATAGTATTAATCTTATTATTATTATTATTAATGTTATTATTATTATTATTATTGTTATTATGTTACCCCTCCTATTATTTAACCTAACTTCAGACATATTTCTAACTAATGTTATTATTATTAAAGGGCTACAAATTTAGTATCGTTATGACTATTATTATTATTATTATTATTATTATTATTATCATCATCATTATTATTATCATTATTATTATCATTATTATTATTATTACCATTATTTTCTTACTAATAATATTAATAATAACTTTGACCATTATCACTTTTATTATTAGTGTAAATATTAAGACACTTATATCACTATTACCCTTTCAATTATTATTATTATTATGCTTAACATTATTATTACTACTATAATTATTATTACTACTATTATTATTATTATTCTTATTATAATTAAC
This sequence comes from Tamarix chinensis, assembly GCA_030549775.1. NCBI lineage: Eukaryota > Viridiplantae > Streptophyta > Magnoliopsida > Caryophyllales > Tamaricaceae > Tamarix > Tamarix chinensis. The sequence goes on along the minus strand of CM060179.1, from coordinate 64,792,257 downwards.
CATATTATCACCAAGGCTACTAGTATTATGATTTCTATGACCTTTACTAACATTATTCTTAAGATGGGCATTATTATTATTATTATTACCTTGTCGTGTTGTTAAGATTTCATAATCGCTAACCTATTATCACTATTATAGCATTATCAAAATAAGTATCATTATGGTCACTACTTTTATATTAGTAATATCACTATTATTATTATTACTAGGGTTTGGGTCGATACTAGTGTTATCACTAAAACTAATAGTATTATTATTATTAGTAATATTAAAACTATTACCTTTAATACTATGAACATCACTATGACTACTTTAACATAAACCATGATGGCTACTTAGAGTTATTATGATTAGTAGTAGCATGATTAATTATTTTGAGGATAATAACCCTACATTTAATTATAAAAGTACTTTTATCATCATTAAGCTTAATAGCTGATTATAATAAGGGTAGGGTAGGAATAATGGTAATTTTGGTAAGAGGGAGACTAACCCATAGTATTTTCCTCTTATAGGTGAATCAATTTAAACCCTAAGGAGGCGTAGGAACATGCTCCAAGCCTAGGGTCATTTTATGTAAGGATGTAGCTAAGGCCTATATGTATTGTGTGAATTGTATGCCATGGATGTTGTATACCATGCTATGTTGTGTATCGTATGGTTATCATTAACTTGTCTTATGTGTAGCGTAGCTTGGATTTTAGGTATATTCATGGGTTTCCTTATGGCATGAGTATAATATGTATATATGGTGATTATGACGTGATATGATGTGACCATCTAGGACATGCATGCTAGGATGATTGATAACATGACATGGGATGAAAGGATGAGAAGAAAGAAATTGAGAATTGAGTTCACTAATGGGGACATGAGGTTGACCAAACTACCTTATGATCCATGAGAGGAAAATAAAGAGGAAGAGGTGATCAAAATAAATGAGAGATGAGAACCATGAATGGGAATTCTAGGGCTTACATTGGAACTTCGAAGGGTTGCATGGGGTGGAAGGAGTTTGCATAGGGATGATGCTTAAGTGAGTAAATTGGATTTAGGGTGTAAGTAAGGTAAGGGGGATTTGTGGAGTGATTGGAGACTTAGGATACAAAATAGCATGTAGGTTGGTGTAATGGCGTATAGGGGATTTGATTAGGGTTTTGGGAGGAAACCCTAATCCGGGGAAAATATGGAAGTAAAAATAATTAAGGAAGAGTGTATGGGATAAGAGTGGAAATATATTATATGAGGGATGAGTATGGATGCCATGGGATGGAAGAAATAGTTGGTGAAAAATAGTGAGGTTACTTGTGGGGGAAGAAATGTGCTAGGGGTGGGGTGGCCAACTAGGGTTTCTCCTGTCGCCTGTGAAATCGATGAGTAAACTGATGTGGTTTGGGGTTGAGCCTAAATGAGATAAGTTAATGAGCGATAAAGGAAATAATGGAAGTGTGAGTAAGAGTAAGTTGGGCCACATAGGTACAACTAGGTTTTTTAAGGAAAAACCCTAGAGGGTAATAGTGAGTAGAGTTGGATATCCTGAGGTGGTGGGTCTTAACCCACACCCTTAGGAGTGGGGTCTTCATTATGGGTAGATGCAAAGGGGAATGGACGCCGGGGTGTGATATGGGAACAAAATTCCCAAGATATGGGGAGGGCCCCCCTTGAGAGGATAGAAGTAGAAGGTTTGTGACATGCATGTCAAGGGTGAAATATTTATCAAATAAGACATAAATAAGATACTAACCATTTTAAGAGAAAGAATGTTGTGTTAGGCCCAAGCTAGTCCACAGGAAAATAATAGTGCCCAGGAGCTAGGGTGCCCTAGAGATTGGTCCACTGACAAATAATAGTGGCGAGGAGAGTTCTACCCTAGATACCGGTCCATCGGCTATAATAATGATTAGGAGCATTCTACCCTATATGTATTCTGGCCCACCAGCTATAATAATGGGGTTCCCGCACTTGCTTGGATGGATAAAGAGTATGTGTTAAATGAGCATGTTAACCATCGAACTAAAGAACAAGTTTATCTGGACTATAATCCGGCCTCATTATTTGTATTGTTGTATGTTACCTGTATATGATCATATGTTTGTTACATGCCTTGTATGTGGGCCTTAGCACATGGTTACCTTGCTCATTACGTAGTGTACTGACCACCAGTTTCATGGGTTTTGCTCATTCCCATTAGTAGAAGGCCCATCTATGTTTGTGTAGGTAGGAGATGGTGTCTTTGATGCCTATGACACTTACGAGGCATTGAGCGGGGTTAACAATTGATCCTAGACTTGGCCTGGGGATTAAGAGCAACCTAGCCGGACTCTATCTTTCCTTTGATTTTCCCATGTATCTGTTATGTCATGTTGTACAATATTTTATGTTTTTGGAAAACAATGGTTACTCCTTGGGTTGTAATTCTTAAATCACACTCTGAATTCTATATGATTATAAGTGAGTCCTTCAACAGATTCTCATTTTAATTTATTACTTGTATTTGCGTTAATCTCGTTCAGCCTTAGCACTCACTACTAGAATGGGAGGAGTGAACCAATATAGTACTAAGTGTGGCGATAATATATCTAGAATTTACAATTTTTTTATTTCACTTCTATTAAACTTTTTTATTAAAATAAAATATCTTAATAGTAAATTTTGGGGGTATTACAAGGAGTGTGATGTCTTCCTACTCAAATAATCTACAAAAAGTATGGCCTTTCCCTCATGATAGGTTAGCTTAATATTATAGTCCTTCACCAACTCTCATCATCTCCTCTACCTCATATTCAATGTTTTTTGAGTGAATATATTTGAGACTCTTACAGTCAGTGTAGAATATGCATTGAGTAACATATAGATAATACCTCCAAATCTATAGTGTAAAAGTGATTGTTGCCCACTCTAAATCATGTGTCAGGTAGTTCTGTTCATACTACTTCAGCTGATGAGACGCATAAGTCACTACCTTACCATGTTGCATCAATACACAATCTAATATATGATTCAACGCATCATTATAGACCTAATGAACGAGTCAAAATTGGTGATGTAGTCAACCATTCCTTCAACTCCTGAAATGCTCCCTCACATGCATCATCCCGTTTAAACCTTGTCATCTTCTTGAGAAGGTTTGTCAAGGGATGAGCTGCCTCCAAGAGGTCATGAAAGATGTGTTTGTAGTACCTGACAAAACCTAGGAAACAAAAAACCTCAAGGATGCTAGTGGGTTCTTTCCACTCAGTCACTACAAAAATATTCACTGGATCCTTAACAACTCTTCCTATTAATATTATGTGTCTCAGAAATTTTTCTTAGCATACAAAATTTTCTCTCTAAGGAGTGAGAATATCATATGAAAGTGATTTTCATGCTCCTCTCTATTATAAGAGTAAACCAAAATATTATTTATGAAAGCCACAAGAAACTGATTGAGGAATGATAGAAAAATCCTTGCCATCAAGTTTATAAATATGGCAAGCCCATTGGTGAACCCAAAAGGCATCACTATGAACTTGTAGTGCCCGTATCATGTTATAAAGGCCATCTTCATGATTTCCACCTCGGTGATGCACAATTAATGATATCCTAACCATATGTTGATATTCAAGAAGATATAAGCACCCCAAAACTTGTCAATCCCTAAAAGTAGATAACAGTTCTTCACCGTCAACTATTTCAAACCCCATTAATCTATGCACAAATGAAGACTCCTATCCTTCTTCCTTAAGAACAAAACTAGTGCTCCCCATGGAGACATACTAGGATGAATATATACATGAGCCAACAAATCCTCCATCTAGGTCTTTAGCTCCCTCAACTTTATTCAAGCCATTAAGTAGGGCACCTTCTAGAGAGGCTCAACCCCTCTTACCAACTCAATAGTGAAGTCTATCTCACGTAGTAGTGGAATTCCTAGGATCTCCTTGGGAAATAAATCAAGAAATTCCTAGGATGTTGAACTTTCCTCCAAAGCTGACACATCCTTTTTCAATTCCTAAACTCCACACAAATACATAGTGTAACACCCCCAAATTTACTACTGAAAAATTTCGTTTAAATCTAAAGGTTTAGCGGAAGCGAAAGAATTAAAAACCGTAAACTTGGGGGTATTACCGCCACACTTAGTACCAGACCGGTTCACTCCTACCGTTCCGATACTAAGTGCTAAGGCTAAACCAAACAATCATTAATTAAGAGTCATCAAAACATAGGTCCATAGTTAGCATAGACCATTCATGAAACCACGAGTCAACAACAGTTAAAATATCATTTAGGAATACAACTTAGAGTACGGTTCCAAAGCGAGGAGCGTGGTACAAAATATAGCAAATAAAATAGAATCCCAAGGGACCAATATCCGGATCGCCTACTCACTCAAGCCAAGCCTTCCACCCGACAATTGTAACCGATCAAACCTGCATAGGAGGTCTGCTCCCCACCATTGGTGGATCATCACAGGACCCATTCAATCAGTGTAGTATCAGTACGGGTCCACTACTGAGTAAGGGCGCTGGTGCGCTAAGGCCAAGCATACATTCATACCACATAGCATACATAGCACAATCACATAAGCAACGTGCGATAACACACTAGATAAGGCCTGAGTACGCTCCGATGATTCATTCTTTCCTCATTAATAATATGTACATTTCACGCATATTCTTTAGAGGTCCATGTGAGTGCGGGAACCCCACTATTATAGCCGGTGGATCGGAAGGTATACACTCAGGGCAGAACGCTCCTGACCACTATTATTTGCCGGTGGACCGGTCTCCAGGGCAAATTGCTCCTGGCCACTATTATTTGCCGGTGGACAGGTCTGGCCCCGACTCACATGGTGTTTCACTGTAAGTACTTAGTGTATTTTCCTTATTTTCATTAACAACATGTTCAATCCACACATATTCTTTAATAGTTCATGTGATTGCGGGAACCCCACTATTATAGCCGGTGGACCGGAAGGTATATACTCAGGGCATAACGCTCCTGACCACTATTATTTGCCGGTGGACCGGTCTCCAGGGCAAATTGCTCCTGGCCACTATTATTTTCCGGTGGACCGGTCTGGCCCCGAATCACATGGTGTTTCGCTGTAAGTACTTAGTGTATTTCCCATGGTTTAACTTACTTACTTCGGTTTGTCGAGCACGAAATCCCCCACTATTATAGCTGGTGGACCGGAAAGTATACACTCAGGGCAGAACGCTCCTGACCACTATTATTTGCCGGTGGACCTGTCCCCAGGGCACCCCGGCTCCTGGCCACTATTATTTGCCGGTGGACCGGTCTGGGCTCGGCTCAACAATCTTTCGCTTTACATAATTAATGTCTTATCCGTGTCTTATTGAATCACATCACACCCTTGACATGCATGCGGTTGATACTCTACCTCTTTCCCCTCCAGAGGGACCGTCCCATATTTTGAGACTCGCACCTCTTCTCACACCCGACATCCATCCCCCGTAGACTTAGGTAAAGTAGCATATAGTAAGACACAAACCCCAAGGATATAGGCCATCCCAACACATATGATATCGCCTCTGCATGTTCTCATCCCTCTAGGGTTCCTCCTCGGATACCCTAATCGGACCTATGTGGCCCAACTCTTTCTTACTTACCCAAACGCTATGTTATTCTCTATCTCGCACCTCATTCTTTATTAGGAAATTCCCCAAGTGTATTTCTTTATCTCCCAAGTTCATATGTGACCAACAAAACCCTAGTTGGCCACTCAAACCCTAATCGACCACGCCAACCCTGGTTGGCTGCACCAAACCCTAGCACTTTACTTCTTCAACAAGTAACCTCCCTTCTTTAGAAAACTCATACTCATCCTTTATATAAGTGAATTCTCACTCTCAACCCCCTACTCCATAGGCAATTAATACCACCATGTAATCATTAATACCACCATACAACCCTAATACCACCATGCGAATCATAATACCACCATACCAACCATAATACCACTATACAACCCTAATACCACCGTGCAATCATGAATACCACCATGCAACCATTAATACCACCATACAACATTAATACTACCACAAAATCATAAATACCATCATACAAACCCTAACACCACCATGCGAACCCTAATACCACTGTTACAACCATAATACCACCATACAACATTAATACCACCATAAAATCACAAACACCATCATACGAATCCTAACACCACCATGCGAACCCTAATACCACCATTACAACCATAATACCACCATGCAACATTAGTACCGCCATAGAACATTAACACGATCATACAAACTTCAAGACTCCCATGATGGTTCCCAACTCATATTACCATTTATCCTAACATGCATGTCCTAGAGGGCCATAGCATAATACATCGTAAACATCATACATATAAATGTCATGCTCATGTCATGGAAGCACAAACAACATACCTCAATCTCCAAGCTGCGCTACACATAAAACGAGTTATCCACAAATCATATAATACATGGCATAGCATGGCATACACAACATTCAACACATCCATGTCACACATAACACAAGGCCATTAGCTTCGTCCTTACCTAAGGCGACGCCGGGCTTGGAGCACGCTCCTCTAACTCCTTAGGGCTTTGGTCGGGATTACCTATAAAAAGGGGGAAATGCTAAGTATTAGTTTCCCTTATAATTACTATTAATCCTCATTTTAGTTTAAGGTTAGGGTTTTTATTACTAAAAAGGGTATTATACAAAAACTAGGGTTTTTACCTTAGAATTAGTATACTAGATATTAGTAGTCAAAATATGTTTATTTTTAATACCTATTGTTACACTTATATTATTAGACCCGCTAGCTCTATTCTTATAATAATAATTTTCATGCTAACTATAGAAAAATAGTGATAATAATAATAATAAAACTAGTAATAACGATAATAATAATAATAATACTCCTAGTAGTAATGATAATAACAATAATACAACCAAGTAAGGTTTAGCAACCACAATAATAACCGTAGTAAGGATAATAGAAGTAATAATAGTAATATTATTAATAATGTTAATACCAATAATTATAAAATAAGACCAAAGTTAAGTATAATACAAGTTAGGGTTTAAAAGGGATGTTAGTATTAGTAGGAAGATAAGAACATTAATAATGAAGACAATAATAATGGTAATAATGATGATGATGATAATAAAAATAATAATAATAATAATAATAATAATAATAATGATAACAATAATAATAATAATAATAATAATAATAATAATAAAAGTAATAATAATAAGGATAATGGTAATAATAATAAGTATATTAGTATTAATATTAGTAGAAAATAGTAGCAATTATATATAAGGGGTATTAGGATTTGGATGAGTGGAGAACCACCTAGGGTCGGTGGTGGTCCGGCGGCGGCGCGTGGCGGCGACGGCGGCGGCGGTGGAGGTGGAGAAGAGGGGAAAAGATGGAGGTGGTGGTTAGATGGGAGGAGAAAAGAAGAAGTTTGAGGTGGGGGAGGAAACAGCAGGTGAAGGGGAGTGGAATGAGGGTGGTGGCGTGGCAAGGGGCGGCGGCCCGCGGTGGCGACGGCGGCGGCCGAGGGTGGTGGAGAGGGGTGGAGGAAGAGGGAGGAAGGAGGAGAGGGAGGCAAGGGAAGTTGAAGGTAGGGAAGGGTAGAGGGAGGTCTGCTGGGAATTTTGGAGGGTGGAAGAGGCCCTGGTGGCGGCTGGGCTGGCGGTGGGAGGCGACGCAAGGGCGGCGAAGGTTGGAGGTGGTGGTTTCGGGTTAGGAATTTTGCACGGCTATGGCGGCACGTGCAGGGCAAGGGGAGGGGTGCTGGTGGCTTGGTTTCGTAGAGGGAAGTGCAGGGATGATAATGGTGGGAAGAGGTGGTTTCAGCGGTGGCTGGAGGCGGCAGACATGGCGTCTGTTCTGGCGGCGGCGGAACAGAGTTTCGGCAAGGTCCAACGGGAGGACTTGCTGTGGCCGTTCGGGAGGGGGTATTTATAGACCAAGGGGGAAGGAAAACGACGAAGGGAGAAGGAGGCGTGCGGCCAGGGGTGCAGGTGGACGGCCGATGGCAGGTGGTGCAGGTCCTGCCATGGCAGGTCGGGTCGGGGAAGGGGAGAGGAAAAGGGAAGGGAATGGCACGCGAAAAAGGGAGAGAGAGACGTGGTCGGGGTCGAAAAGAGAAAGAAAACGACAGGGAGAGAGGTAGGGAAGGACGATCGTGCTGGTGGCTACCTGCGAAATCGACTTGCAGGTCGATTTGCAGGTCAGGGGGGGGGAGGTCGAAGAAGAAGAAGACAGGTAGGGTGGACCGGTGGTCTAGGGAAAAGAAAGAGGAGGGGAACCGGCCTGTTCGGCGGGGTTTATTTAATCCGCAATTCAAACGCGGCGTTTCGACGTTATGGGGGACAAAGTGCCGCATTGCGTTGCCCGTTTGGCAACGGCTATAAGGTCATTAATTTTGGCGCGGCGTTTCGGCGTCCTCGGGGTTAAAACGCGTCGTTGCGACCATAGGCGTACGAGGGCCAACGCACGGCGCTGGGCCGCGGGAAGGAGAAAGGAAAAGAAAAGGGGGGGGGCTGGACCTGTGCGCGAGACGAGGGGGGAAGGAGAGGGGTTTGGGCCGGTGGGCTGGCCCAGCCAGGGGAGAAGAAGGAAAAAAAGAAAGAAAGAGGAGGGAGAAAAAGGAAGAAAAGGGAAGATAAGAAAATAAATAGGTTAGGAAAATAATTAAATTAACTTATGGGGAAATTGGGGTATTTTTGGGTTATTCAGAATATTAATATTTATAAAATGTTAAATAAATTCCTTTTTGCTTATTTTAGACTATTTTAGATAAATTCCCTAAACCTTCATGCTAATTAGGAAAAATAACCAAATTTTCTTCTAATTAAATTCTTTATTATTTTCCTCTTAATCTACCTTAATTAACTCTCTACATTTTAATAAATGAATTTATGTAACTAATTTTCCTAATAATTCCTTATTTGGCCATAATTTCGGAAATTAGGATTTTGGGATATTACACATAGGGTTACCACTCTACAACAAATAATACAACTTGGGCATATACAAACTTTTTCATAGGTCTAGGCTTACATCTTCGATAGGAGACCCTACCATCCTGAGGTCCTCACAACATGACTTTTTCCTGTGAAAACTCTATCATTCCCTTGTAACTCCCTAACATATCCATCCCTCAAATAATGCCAAATTCCTGAAGCTCCATCTCAAGCAAGTCTATTAGGAAGTCTACCCCACCGATCTATTAGACCACATCAAAGTAAAGCCTAATAGAATCCAATATATCTCTAGAAGGAAACATTAGAAAATAGACATGGAAGAAGATGGAGATAAACAAACTCTAGCAATAAATTAAGAAGACATAAATGATAGAGATGCCCCTCAATTGAAAAACACATAAGCTGGTAACAAAATGATTTAGAATGCACTAGTAACTACATCTAGTTTTCTCTCAGCCTCTACCTAGTTGATAACATTTAGATACCCACCTCATTTTCCTCCCTGGTATCCTCCACGATATCTACTAGAACCCTGAGTTTGTCCTCCTTACAGAGGAAATGGATGAGATCCCTACGGTCTCCCTTCACCTTTCCTCGATTGGCCACTTATCTTTCAAACTCCCTAAAATATTCCTCAACACTTATAAGTCCTCGTCTAAGATTAGTAAATATAACATAACTATCTTTTCATACTCTTTAGGTACAAATTTCTTCCTTATATGCTTTTTAAGTTTATCTTTAGATTTGATTTTTAATTTTCCTTCTGTTTCCCTAGTCATTTACAAATTATCATATTGTATCCTTGCAAAAATCTTAAACTTAAGAGTAGATAGTTTACATTTTTATTTACTATGATAATCTTTAAAATACCTCATGTAACCACTTAAGAAATAAATCAACATCAAGTTAACCATCAAAATCTAGAAGATCAAGTTTAATAGCTTTTTTTCCTTTTTTATGATGCTTTGGTTGATTCTCATAGAATTGTTAGTTACTAGGTTAGTTGGTTTTACTACACTCAATCAATCTCTTATAAATAGTATACTAAGATGAAAATAAATTTTATAGGGATGCTAATACTAATCAAGACATTATTTCCATTTAACATAATTTTTTCATATATAGACATTTTAAACATTCATTTGAATTCGATGTTAGTTTATTTTTTCAACATTCAATTCTACTTTAAGGAAAAAAGGTAAAATTGAAAAGGAATGTTTTTCTTTCATACTATCATTTATTGCAACTTTATTATTATTAACATTGTCTAAAAAATAACTACTTTAAAAACATATTATATTCAAAACAATTCTTTACATATAAGCCATCATAGAAAGAAAGAATAAAATTGTTAAATGAGATTTATTTTATTTATATTAATGAATGAAAAATAAATAAATTAAGGAATAATTAGATCAATATAAATCCATAAAAACCTATGAATTTTTTAGGGTTATCTAGTAACACCGCGATTTTTAGTACTAAAATTTTTTGTTTTGCAACAAAAGTAATTAAGTCAAATATTAGGAGTTACTGTCGTGATTGACATAAATCTAGCTTATGCAACCATCCCTATATCAATCACAAGTCTAAATTATTTAAAGTAAAACAAGGAAATTAGAAACAAAAGAACATTTATACTATAATACTGAGTTTGGAGCCTAACTCCGAGTTTAATGATACAAAATACAAGAGGGGATATAATAGATCAAGAGTCAAAAAAGGATTTCCAGTTAAATATATAAAAAGGATAACAATAACTCTTCACCAACCCTAACATAGATGAAGGCTTCATAGGCAACATACTCATCTAACTGATCTTCTGAAACCTACACATAATATTTAGGGCCTTTTACTTATAGGAATGAGGAGCACCAATAAAATAGGTAGTCAATACGCTACATACTGAGTAAGGGAAAAGTACTATCAAAATAGGGATACAAATAACACATGCTTTCACATTAGATAATAAGGGAATAACCAAATAAATGAAACATGTCATGAGATAGAATATGATCCTTATTTTTTCATTAAGCATGATCAATTTTCATTCTTTTATATACATTAAGTGTAGGAACTCCACTATTCTCAAACCGGTGGAACGGTCTGGAATATCATCTCAGGGATAACACACTTGAGCCACTATTCTTTCTATTGGAATGGAGATTAAAAAATCTCTCAAGGCAAAATGCTCCTTAGCCACTATTCACCCTGAGGAAATGAGAATACATATATATATATAGAGAGAGAGAGAGAGAGAGAGGGAGAAATAGATCACCATGGTCTTGTCTGATGTATTCTTCCACTTTAAATCATTAGTATCTTTTCCATAAGTTATGATCATAAATTTTCATCATTGGCCTTACTCACGTGCTCTTTCACCTTAAGTAATTAAAATCTTATTCAAGACTGATTCTCAGGCATAAACAATAGTAAAACAGACATTGTAACACCACGAGTCGACAAGACCATGTGGGGGCTACCTTGGAGTGCTTTCAGATTGATCGGCTGGCCCCACAGATCAACATGAGTTCTTTCAATGCACTTTGTCCTCACTCACATGCTTCTTGAGAAATTTTCAGAAAATTTCTGAAAGTTCGTAGGATGGTCACCCATCCTCAAATTACTCCATGGCGAGCACGCTTAACTCTGGAGTTCTTAGGATGGAATCACCAAAAATATGGTATACCATATTGATATAAGTAGTCAAATCAATCCTTATAACACTCCGCTCAAATTGGGGTATTACATTCACCCCCACTTAAAGAACGCAACATCCTCCTTGTGCTTGAACCACTAACTATCTCAAATACAGTTTATCCCAAGAATCATCCTGCTAGGTGGCTGACTGGCTCATCCAAGTTCAGCTCACGATCGTAGTTTCACTTTGATATCATTTGTAACACCCTAAGTCAACACGACCACTCAAGGGATATCTTGGAGTGCTTTAGGATTGATCGGCTGGCCCCATAGATCAGCACGAGTCCTTTCAATGCACTTTGTCCTCACTCACGTGCTTCCTAAGAAATTTTCAGAAATTTTATGAAACTTCTTAGGAGGGTCACCCAACCTAAAATTACTCCACGGCTATCACGCTTAACTGTGGAGTTCTTAGGATGGAATCACCAAAAGGATGGCATAACATGTTGATTTAAGTAGTCAAACCAATCCTTATAACACTCCACTCAAATTGGGGTATTACAGATATACACATAGCATAGGTCCAATTCCTTTAGTCCTTTGAAACCCTAATTACACACCCTTTAGTATTTATTCTCCTATATTGATTATTCCACACAACTTACATTGTATCATCTCTAAATCCCATCATTATTATAAAACCCAAAATGCACGATCTAATTCCCATAAATATACTTTACTAATCTTATCGCGATATGTTTATGACAGAAATATCTAAGACTTAAATTCCACAGATTGTGTCATAAAACATCCTATAAAATTTTCATGATTACCAATGCTAATAGATTTTCTCATAAGGCTAAACATTAGCAAGGCATTCAGAAATCCGTATAACGTCTAGGTCCTATACATGGAATAATGGTATTATCATTATAAGATATTTTTTCCCAAATTATCCATTAAATCATTTAATGACTCCAAATAGCAATAGTACTTCTAAGAAATTCTCATGCTATTATTGTCATATTTTAATCCTCCTAACACATAAAATACCAAATTTTCCTTATTATCCCATAATCACCAAGTTACCCTTAAGCAATCTTATAAAACTCTATTTTATGAAATCTTATACCTTCTATATATGTTATTTTCTAAGTCCACAACTAATCATCATACCTCACAAGAATTCTTAAGTCCATTTTTCAGAACTCATTTAACCCATATTTCATACCATAATATATTTCCACACATATGACATTATCATAGCAAAATAATAATGGTACCTCTTACACATTCTTACTTTCTTTCAATAACATAATATCCTTAAGCCCATATTTCATATGATAAGATATATTTCCATAATATGACATTATCACAAAAAAAAAAATCCATAAAATAATGGTACCTCTCATCTATTATTACTCTCTTTCAACATACTACTCATATCATCACAAAGTATCATGAGCAACACATGTTAAATCATATATCAACAATAACATGAAAACACATATAATCATATAAGCAATTAACACCAAAAATCCTAAACATGAAATAGTATCCTTACCAACTAGCACATAAGGCTATAAGAATGCAAATCCTAAACATCCTCCTCTAAAGCAACTATAATACCACCTATGAAAAATAATAAAATTCATGGTTAAGCTCAAGAGTTAAATGGATGGAGAAATCAAGGTAAAGAGGGTAAAAATATATATAAAAATAGGAAATAGGAGCTTGTAATGTGTGGATGTGTATAGAGATGTGTGCTGGAGCTATGGTTAAATTTTGGTGGTGTTTGGACAAGATTTTGGGGTAACAGAAGGGTTGCATGGCCAAAAGTAGGAAGTTTCATAGCTGTGTAGCAGGTACTAAACCTCCTGGTTGAGAGAAAAAGTAATACAAGGCTATGTGGTGAAAAGGCTGCACGGATGTGCAACACTAGGCCAAGAGAAAATATCATGCATGGTTAGGCAATGTAAAGGCTAAAAGATTATGTAGAAGGAGATTTTAAGTGTTGCATGACCATGTTGAGCTCGTGCAGTAACATATGGGATTTATATGCTATTTTCCTCAGTAAAAAATTCCTTTATTCCTCATTATTTTTATAAAATTAAATCTCTTCTAATAGATTATGTAGGAAAAGCTAAAAAATGAAGAAATTCAAAGGAAAATGAAAGGAAAGAAGAAATGAGCAAATAATACATCATGAGATATTGAATCAATGGAAGAAATGACAAGAAATGAAGAACAGATATCAAAGTGAAGTTTGTGTTGAAATTTCATAGAGAAATGATGAAGGAACAAAGAACACAGTACCCCCATATTTCCTTAACATGGGCCATATTTTCCACCATAAGATAAAAATCACAATTTTCAAAATTCACCATTTGGTAGAGAATTCATAGAAAAACACGGAGGTACCCTATTTCCCAAAATATAGATTGTGTTTTCCTTAAATTTTGTAACTACTCATACAAACTTTTCTGATATATTCTCTAACAATTTTGGAGTTGAGGGATTCAATTTTGAGAGTTTCAAAGTTTAATTCTCTCTTTTTCTCTATTCTGTCTAGAAAACACATGTACTTCACAATTTTATCTTTCTTTTTCTTCCTTGTATTCAATTGAACAATTGACAATCTACCATTCAAGTTGATAAGTTCTTCTCCATTTCACTCTTAATTGCAAGTTTTTAGTTTTGATTGAATGCAAGTAGATTCTCTTTATTACATTATTATTTCTCTTATTTTTAGTGTTTCATTATTTATTTATTAGTAATCATTAATGTGAATTACAAACTACTACATTCCTTGTTTGTTATTACAATAATGTAGATCGTAGATTCGATAATATAGGGTATGAGGATTTGAGAATGGAATTTGGTTTCAAATATAATAGTATAATTAGAATTCATGATTCTAGATGAAATTTAATTGAATTGATGGACAGAATCAAGTGATCTCACATCATATATTAAGAATTTAAACTAATTAACTGGATCTATCTAGTTTAGATCTTAATCTATGCTAGGATAATGTAATTAATACATAATTGTTAATTAACATATCCAAAGTAGCAAAATATTAATTGTTAATCTTTTCCATTGATTTGTACAGGTGCATGATCCAAACTTATAAGATTATGGCTGTAGCTGACTACTTTTCATTCGTAATGCTATCATTAATTGAATCTAGCATTCTTAACCTAGGTTATTAATTGGTTAGATGATAAATTGAGACCTTATTCAATTTATTAGAATTAAGAGACAGCAAAGAGATGAATTATTATGAGTTTCTAGAGGTCAATGTTAAATCATTTAGATTCATTCTTTTTTCCATGATTGTTTGATATCCTAATTCTATAATCAATACCTTCCTATCCTTATTTATTAATTAGTGAGTAAAGCATTCCACAATATAGAACTTAGCTATAGAAGTAAATGATATTGTATAAATGGAGTTTTAATATGGATTACAAAATTATTGATTATTACCATTGCTTGTGGCTTTGACTCCTTCTTGCCATTCACTACGTATTTGGAAATTATGATTTATTTAATAAATTTGTTGTTCATACAATAGTGTATCAAATTTTTAGCGTCGTTACCGGGGAAAGGCAATTATAATCTTTAGTTTTGTTTTTAGTGTTGTTTCTTATTTTTTCTTTCAATAATTTCTCTAATTGTACTTATCTATTCTTTAATTATGTATGATGCTCAGGCACTCATGTTTGAGGTTGTTTGAAATTGAGCATCAAGGACAAATCATCCTACGAATAGACTCTAATTCTCCCTCTCCTATTGCAAACTAAATAAGAAGGAGATTGGAATACGCTCATCATATTCCATTACCTTCTAAAGGAAATTACATATATTTGGAAGACGACCACATAAAGGATTTGTTTAATTGACCTAGTCACATTAATCCACCTATGGCAGATCAAACTCTCAAGGAGCTAGCTGCTCTTGTCTTCAACCCTAACCTTTTATGCATTAATTATCTTGTCGAAAATGATACTTGTGAAATCAAACTTGGTTTGATACGTTCTTTACCTTTTTCTTGCAGAATTCAGGGACAATAACTCTATGGGTTCGGGTTGTTTCACTGATCCGAACAAGTTTCTTAAGGAATTCCATATTGTATGTTCTAGTATGAAACTAAATGGAGTAAGTATAGAAAAACTTAAACTTAAAGCTTTTCCTTTTACTTTGATTGATGCTGCAAAAGAATGGTTATATGAGTTACCAGCGGGTTTTGTGAATACTTTGACTAATATGAAAAAGGTTTTCCTTGAAAAATATTTTCCTTCATCTAGAGTAACTAACATAAGACAAGAACTTTCTACTATTTGGAAAGTTGAAGGAGCTTCCATGAATATTGGGAATGTTTCAAGAAGTTATGCGGTATTTTTCCCAATCACCAAGTTACTGAGCAATTATTAATACAATAGTTTTATGAAGGATTATCTCTTATGGATCGAAACATGATAGATGCTACTAGTGGTGGTGCATTGGTTTATAAAACTCCTACTAAGGCTTAAAGATTAATTACTAATACGGCATCTAACTCTCAATATTGTAGTAGGGGTAGTATTTCTATATATTAATAGGTGGAAGAGGCTAATATTGCTGAATTGATAACACAAGTGTCAAATTTGACAACTCTTATAGAGAAAGTTGTGGGTGAAAAAATTCCTGCAAAGGTATGCGGAATTTTTTCTTTCAGTAGCCATCCTACTGATATGTGTCCTACTTTGTAGGAAGAACAATAAGTGAGTGCCACTAGAGGACAACAAATACCAAAGAGGAATGATCCTTATGCTCTAACATACAATCCAGGATGGAAGGATCATCCTAATCTAAGGTATGGAAACAATCAACAAGGTGGTAATTCATATTTTTGACCACAATTTTATCAAAATCAACAAGAACCAAATATGCCTCTTAAATTCTTTCAAGTTCCACTAAATCACCAAAGACCACCATTTCAACCATTACCTCCAGCACAAGTTCAATAATAATTAGGAGGAATGCCTTTAGAAGATTTGGTGAAATATTTGGCTACCAATACATTGTAGTTTGAACAAGAAACTAAAAATGGTATCAAGAGCTTGGAAAATCAAGTGAGTCAAATGGTAGATTCCCTTGGTAAATTACATGCACAAGGGTCCTCAAAATTTTCAAGTTGTATGGAAAGGAATCGTACAAAAAATGCTATTACTATCACAACTCGGAGTGGGAAACAATTGATAGGTCCAAGGCAAGTGAGTGAGGAGGAAGAAATAAGCAAAGAAGAAGATGAAACAGTTATTGAAGAATAAAAATGTAACACCCCAAAATTTACACAATTTTTTTTTTTAAAAGCAATACTCACAAATTAAAACTGTAAATTCTGGGGATGTTACCGCCACACTTAGTACCAGACCAGTTTACTTCTACCGTTCTGGTACCAAGTGCTAAGGCTAAGAAAACATTATCAGTAATACCATACAAATTCAAATTTATGAAACCAGAAATCAGAGTACGCGTAAGTCTTACATAATTCGAAATACCGGCTATTGTTTTTTCCAGATAATAACTAAACAACCTTAGTAAAATTGTTTCGACAATTCAAACATAATAAAAGATAACATGAATCATAAATTTAAAAAGGACCACGGCCACGTCACTCTAAGATTGATCCAGCCCAGCTATCACTCTGCCCCTCCTGATGTCCCGTAGACATCGATAGCATCAAAGTAAGTATCTCCTACCTGCAACAAATTAGACGGGCCTTCTGCTCGTGGGAATGAGCAGCACCCATGAAACGGGTGATCAGTACGCTACGTACTGAGTAAGGTAACCGAATACTAAGGCCGGCATATAACACATTAATTCATGTAGGATAATGATCACATACAATTACAACTCATACATACAATACATAGAAGCATAAAGTGACATACATAACTTATAATCAACAGTCCACACATAAGGCCCAAAAGGTCCGGATTAACCATTTAATCTTTCTTTTATCAAAAGTCAATTCACGTCATACTTTTTATCAATCCATGCGAAAATAGGAACACCCCACTATTATAACCGGTGGGCCGGACACACATAGGGTAAAACCCTAACCACTATTCCTGACCGGTGGATCGGTCTGGTTCCTGCTCGCCTCATATCCATGCAAAAACAGGAACACCCCACTATTATAACCGGTGGGCCGGACACACATAGGGTAAAACCCTAACCACTATTCCTGACCGGTGGATCGGTCTGGTTCCCCTTCGCATGGTGTTTCACTGTAAGTAATTATGTCTTTTAAGAGCTTTAACAATTCTGGTTTGTATTTATTGAGCTCGAGTCACCCCACTATTATTGCCGGTGGGCCGGTCACACATAGGACCTCATGTCCTAACCACTATTATTACCGGTGGATCGGTCACATATAGGGTAAAACCCTAACCACTATTCCTGACCGGTGGATCGGTCTGGACCCGGCTCAATACTCTTCCACTTTAAGATATTAGTGTCTTAAGTATTTTATTCAAAAACATTTGACATTCACAAACATTTGCCCAAACATGCATGACTAATCCATGAAAGCCCTAACTCTCATGCAACCCTACTCCATGCAAACCCTATCTCCACAATTCCATGCAAATCTTAGTTCCCATGCAAACCCTAACTACACATGACCCACTCTTCCATGCAACCCTAGCTCCCATGCAAACCCAATCTCCACGTACCACACTCCCATGCAAACCCTAACTCCACGTATGCAAACCCTAGCTTCACATATACCACCCTTCTATGAAAACCCTAATTCATATGCAAACCCTAGCTCCACGTAGACATGCTTCCATGCGACCCAGATCCCCATGCAACATTAATTCCATGTAGGCATGTTCTTATGAAACCCTAATCCACATGCAAAACCCTAACTCCACATTAATTCATGCAAACCCTAATATTATGTTATTTCATGCACACCTTCAACTTCTTGCTATTCCATGCAAACCCTAGTACCATCCTCTTACATGCAAATCCTAATTCATATATCACTTCAGGTCATACATTAATGACATAAGCATACACATATTTTTCATGGCACATGACATTCATAATAACATAATTCAACTTCATAACCATGTCGCATGCATAATCAATAAGAATAACGAACATAGATTACATAACATGTCATATTCATAATACATGCAAACACATAAATGACCTTAGTAGACCCTTACCTAAAACGTCACCGGTCTTGGTGTACGCTCCTATTCCAGTTGAGGGATTTGATTGGGTTTGCCTATTATATCAAAGCATAATAGAATTAGACCCTCTTATATAATTTTATTATCCTCTAACTTATTCCAAGATTTATTTTTTTTAATTAAAATACTACTACTTAAAAATTAACTATAGAAACTATTACAATTAATTTATTATTTTCATTCGAAGAGGGTGGTGATACAAGGGTTTCTATCCTTCACCAAAATATCAACAATAATAGTAATAACAATAATAATAATAATAATAATAATAATAATAATAATAATAATAATAATAATAATAATAATAGTAACACTCTTATTAGTAGGATATTAATATTAATAATACCATAATTCTTTAAATTACAAGGTGGCTTTCAAAATCACTCCATTTAATAATAACACTATTCAAAATGTAATAATGATATTAATATTATATGTATACTTATAATATAAAGTTAATAAGGATAATAATAATAATAATATGATTAGAAGTAATGTTAAAAATGTTTATAATATTAATAAAAAGTAAAAGTGCGAGGATTAATTAAAATATTAAGTTTATGAACCTCCTGAAATAATTACAATATAAATCCAATAATTACACTACTAATAAAAATCTTAATATTATTATTATTAATAACATTAAACATGTAAAAATTTAATTAAATAAGTAAAGGCCGAGATGAATAATATTTCTTTCTCAATAATACTCCCATACCTGTAACAAAATTTTATAAATTAGATACAGTCAATATTACTAATAATAATAATTATAATAATAATAATTAAAGTTGAAATAACACTAAAATTTAGACTAAAAATAGAATAATTATCAATAATTCAAAACTAAGTGTTTAAAATGTCTAGGGTTTCACCTTGAGTCGGAAGATGTGGGTGGAACCGGCGGTGGCTCCCGGAGGTGGCCGGAAAATGGATCTAAGAGGGTAAAAATGAAGAAAAAGAGGTGAGGAGGAAGGAGAAAAATAAAATAAATCTATGGGGCTGTGGAGGAGATTTATAAGGAGTTAATGGTTGGTTTGGAAGGTGGTAAAAGCGGCGGATGTGGTGGTGGCTGGCGTTTCAAGGTCTCGGGGTGGAATTTTCTGGTGAGATAACTAGCCAACTTTACACGATTATGGAGGTTTGTACAAGGTGAATCGAAGGTCGTGGATGTTCTAGTTAATTAGAGGGTGTTGCAGGGAAGAGATTGGGATGAAGAGAAGGCGTTGAAGTTAGCCAGATATGGAGGAAGAGTCGTCTAAAGAAGCGGTGGCGCTCGGGCGATGCTTAGGGTTTCGAGGAAAGAAAATCCCGAACCCAGGCCATAAGAGAGGTATTTATAATGTTGGAGCTTAAGTACGAGTTGGGGAAGTTATCAGGGGGTCAAAGCTGGTGAGAATCGTGATGGTTATGGCGTCGATTGGGCGGCAAAATTTTCAAATTTTGCCCGACACTTCGTGAGAAGAATGGAGCAAACGAGCGGGAGAGAGAGGCAGTTGAGGGCTTCAAATGATCGTGCAGACCGAAAGGAAGAAAACGAGCGGGAGAAGAGTCGGTCACGCCACGTGTGGCCGGCAACGCCATTTCCGGGGAAGAGAGGGAGGTGGGTGGTTATGGCGTCGGGCGGGAGGAGGAAGAAGAAGAGGGGAGGGGCTGGCCGGCCGGTTCGCAGGGGAGAAAAGAAGGAAAAAGGGAGGGCAGGCCGGGCGGTTCGCGCGACATAAATCGTCGTTTAATGAAACGACGAGTTTAGGTGTAAAAAGGGTTGAAGAACGGCGTTCCGTTCTACCGCACAACGGTAATAAGGCTAAATCAAGACGCAGCGTTTAAGAGAAGGAAGAAGTAAAACGCGGCGTGGAAAGAATGGGGGCGGCGACGACGCGCGGGCCGGGCCGCGCCGAAGGAAAAGGAAAGAAGAAAAGGAATTGGGCCGCGCAACAGGCCCAATTCGGCGAAGAAGAAGAAAAAGAAATAAAAGGAAAGAAAAAGGAAAAGAAAGAAAAGGAAAAAGGGAAAAAATGAAAGAGAAATAATTATGTGGGGTCAAATTAAATAAATATGAATATTTAGGATATTTAAAAATAATAATATTTAAATAAAATAAATTTTAAATCCCTTTTTAGGCTAACATAGGCTTTTTAAAGGATTTTTCCAAAATTTTCATTTTAAACTAATAAATCCCTCAAATTTTATTTAATTTATTTATTTATAAAATTAAAATTAATTTGAAACTATTTTATCTTTCTTAATTTGAATAAAATAATTTATTTAAATAATTTCCAAATTTAAATCTTTAATTAGATAATATGCCCAAATTTCCTTTACTTAACCTATTTATAAAAATTTCTTATTAAATTGCCATAATAAATTTCCTTTTATTTTAATAAAATAATTTATTAAATTAAAATTTTAAATACAACCTTATTTAAATATAATATTTAAAAATTAGAAAAATATCGGGGCATTTCAAAAAAATTAAAAGTTCTCCACAGGAAACTAAAGGTGGGTCTTCCACACCTATTGAAATTCCTACTCCTTTTCCTAGTAGGTTGGCAATAAACATGAAGCTGAATTATGACAAGAAGATATTTGACATATTTAGAAAGGTGGAGGTTAATCTCCCTCTTATTGATGTAATTAAACAAGTGCCAAGGTACACAAAATTGCTTAAGGATTTGTGTACTAACAAAAAGAAACTAAAGGAAGATGAAAAGCTAAGTGTGGGAGAAAATGTATCAGCAATTTTTCAAAGGAAACATCCACCAAAATACAAGGATCCAGGTATTTTTACCATCCCTTGCAAGATTAAAACACGAGGTATAAAAGATGTATGCTTGATTTAGGTGCTTCAATCAACTTGATGCCTTTATCTATTTTTAATGCACTAAGTTTAGGTCCTTTAAAAGAAACTTATGTTGTTATTCAGTTGGGTGATAGATCTAACACATGTCCTGAAGGAGTAATTGAAGATGTCTTAGTTCAGGTGAATGATTTAGTTTTCTCTGCTGATTTTTATGTGTTAGATATGTAGGGTAATGGTTCATCTAATCCTTCTCCTATGTTTTTAGGTTGACTGTTCTTGAAAACTTTAAAAAAAGGTTGATCTATATGATGGATTTTTGACTATGGAGTTTGATGGTGAAGTCATTATGTTTAACATATATGACTCCATGAGATATCCTATAGATGGTGAATAAGTCTCTATGATTGATGTTATTGATGATTTGACTAAAAAGGTTTACAAATTATCATATATAGATCCTTTAGAAGTAACCTTAACTCAATTCATAGAAACTAAAGTTTTGTAAGAATTGAATGAGAAGTTTGATGTTGATGAAGAGATCAAAGAGAGAGTGGCTGCTTTAGGTGCATGGCCTGGTAGAATTGGAAGATTTGTGGATTTACCATTGACATTGGATAGACTTTTACCCTCCATAGAGCAAGCACTAGAAGTGAAGTTGAAACCTTTACCTAACCATCTTTAGTATGAATTCTTGGGAGAAAGATACCCTTCCTATTATCATCTCAAGTGACCTAACACCCAAACAAGAAGAAAAACTTGTTAATATTTTGAAGAATTATAATTCTGCTTTGGAATGGATGGTTACTGATATTAAGGGTATTAGTCTTTCAGTATGTATGCATCAGATATTAATGAAGGATGATATTAAGCCAAGTAAGCAAGTATAATGTAGGGTAAATCTGATTATGATGGAGGTAGTGAAGAAAGAGGTGCTAAAATTGTTATCTGTGGGAGTTATTTATCCAATTTTTGATAGTAGTTGGGTCAGTCCTCTTCAAGTAGTACCCAAGAAAAAAGGAATCACTGTAGTGGAGAATAATAAGGGAGAAATAGTCCCTACTAGAGTTCAAAATGGTTGGAGGGTGTATGTAGATTATAGGAAGTTGAATTCCATGACTGGGAAAAATGATTTTCCTCTATCTTTTATGGATCAAATGTTAGAGAGGCTAGCAAGTCATGCTTATTATTGTTTTCTTAATGGATATTCTGGATATATGTAAGTTCCCATAGCTCTAGAAGACTGAGAGAAGACCATATTCACCTCTTCTTATGGTACGTTTGCATATCGCCGCATGCCATTTGGGCTATGTAACGCCCCTGCCACATTTCAAAGATGTATGATAAGCATATTTTCCAAATATTTAGAGAAAATTATCAACTTATTCATGGATGATTTTAGTATTCATGGGGATAATTTTGATCAATTCCTAGATAATTTAACTCTCATATTAAAAAGATGTGTGGAAACAAATCTTGTACTAAACTCTAAAAAATGCCATTTTAGCTACAGGAATCGAAGTAGATAAGGAAAAATTGATCTTTTTTTTTATCAATGTAAAGATATATGATATATATGAAACATGTATATGTACAGAAACCCCTGGTAGTCCGGGGAAAAAAACCGACCTAAAGTGACCTAGGATACCCCTCATACAACAAAAACGTGAGGGTGTCATCCTGCCAGAACAAAACATCAACTAGATAGGGAAGAAGGGAACAGGAGCTAAGGACTAGAGCTAGAAATTTACAAAGGCTCGATGTTTCCTGTTGTTTAATATCCCATAGATGTCTAGCTTAATCTGGAAGACTAAGGCATCAACTTCTGCTGTTACGTCTTCAAAAAGGGCCATATTCCTAGCCTTCCAAACATGGTAAACCGTGGCTGCAAGAGCTAGCATCCTGGCTTGCTTGTGTTGTGGGGTTCTTCTCTTACATTTTCTTAGTGTCCTTAGAGTGCTATCCAGGGTGGTGCATCTTCTTGCAATTCCTAGCCATCTTCTAACATGCAACCAAATATTATGGGTGGTGCTGCATTGGAAAATGAGATGGGCATGTGTCTCATTGCCCAGGTTGTAGAGTGAGCATATCTGTGGTATGTCCATGTAGGTGAGTCTATCTTTCGTTTTGAGTTTCCCCTAGCCGCAAGCTATAGGATAAAGGCCTGCCTCTGTATGTGTAGATTATTCCAAATGATAGAGCTACTCCTCATTTTCTCCCCTTTCGGTCTGAAGTGTTCATATGCCCTATTAGTGCAAAACTTCCCAGCCTCCACACAGCCATGTAAAATTTGTTTTGCTTCAGTGACTGTACCAACATGGAAAATCAACATATCCCTAATCTTGCAGATTGATTTCATGAGTGGAGAAGTTCTCTTCCCCATTGTAAAATCCCACACATCATGTTGTTGGAGGTACACTTGGTGTATCCATTTTGTCTAGAGAGAATCTTTTTTACTTTGAATATTCCATAGGTATTTTACACATCAGAGCTGCATTCCAGGTCTTGAGGTGCTTAATACCACAGCCACCTTCAGTCTTCGGTAAGCACATGTCATCCCATGCAATGAGTGGCTGCTTTCCATCCCAGAAAAAACTTCTGCAATGGCAAAGAATTCTGCTAATAACTCTTTGAGGGATCTCAAAAATGCAGAGCCAGAAACAACAAATACCCTGGACCACTGATCTCACAAGTTGGACTCTCCCTGCATAGGATAATGTTTTGTTGTTCCAGCTACTGATTGCATTTGTGATAGCAGAGTGAAATGCATCATAATCAATGGCTTTAGTTTGGTGGGGCTGAGAGGGACCCCCAGATACCTAAAGGGCAGAGCCCCTTGGGTCATATTGGTGATCTGCAAAATTTTTTCCTTTGTTACCTACCTGGCTCCTGCTAAGAACACCTTTGATTTCTCATTGTTGATGTGGAGGCCAGAGAAGTTGGTAAATTCCTTAAGGGTGTCCATACACACTTGCACAAAATCTGGATCTCCTTTGCAGAACAACATGAGATCATCAGCAAAGGCAAGGTGTGTGATACCTAGCTTGCTACATTTAGGGTGGTAGGAGAACTGTGGGCTGTGAGCATTCATGTGAAGGAGCCTAATGAGGAAGTCAAGGCATAAAACAAAGAGGTAGGGAGACAAGGGGTCCCCTTGCCTGAGCCCCTATTGACCCTTGAAGAAACCACATACATTACCATTTAATACCAGTGAGAAATATGTGGTGGTGACACAAGCTAGAGCCCATTGAATGAACTTGGGTGGGAGGCCTAGCCCCACCAAAACAACCTAAAGGAATTTCCAATTCACAATGTCATATGCTTTTCTCAAGTCAATCTTCATCATGCATTTGGGCGAAGTTCTCTTCCTATTGTACTCTCTCATGAGTTCCTGAGTAAGGAAGATATTTTTAGGCATTAGCCTACCCTAGATAAAAGCTCCCTAAGTGTTACTAATGAGCTTGTTCAAGCTGCCACTAAGATGATTTGCAAGGATCTTAGTGATGATTTTGAACACTACATTACAACAGGAGATGGGCCTATAGTCTGTGACTTTTGTAGCATGTGCCTTCTTGGGGATAGGGGAGATGAGGGTGTGGTTTAGCTACTTCAACAGCATGCCAGTAGTGAAGAATTCTTGCACAACTGCCAAAACGTCTTATTTGACCGATTGCCACGATGTCTTGAAGAATTTAGCTAAAAACCCATCAGGTCCAGGAGCCTTTTCATCCCCAATAGACCAAAGAGCCTCCTTTACAACCTTGTGGGACACTAGTGCTGTCATGTTGTCACTGTCCTTCTTTTGCACCCTCCTCCCCTACTCAAAAACAAGGTGTTTTACCTCCTGGTTAGTCCTTGAGGTCCCTATAAGTCTCTTGTAGTACTCACTGAATTCATCCTCAAGCTGCTTCTCACTTGTTGTGAGGGAGCCATCCTGTTTCTCCACTTGGGAGATGAAGTTCTTTTTATGGTTAGCTTTGACTAATGTGTGGAAGAATTTGGTCCCCTTGTCAGCTTGGGATAAGGACTGAATCTTTGCTTTTTGTGCAAGGAAGAGTATGGCAGCTTTGTTGAGGTGAAGAGATTGCTTCCTTAGTTCCTTAATATCAGCATTTTCAATCCCCCCCATCTTCAAGGTTGCTTCTTGAGCTGTCTGTAGCTTATCATCTGCTTCTTCAGCCCTAGAGATGATGTGGGAGAAGTGGAGCTTGTTTAATAGTTTTAGAGGCTCCTTCAGGTTGGCCAATTTTCTGCAGAGTTGATATTGTGCTGTCCCGCAACCCCTAAAGTGCCAAGCCTGAGCAACAGTAGAGTATAAATCAAGGTGATCCACCCACATATTGAAGAACTTGAATGGTTTGTTTCTGTATTGTAGTTTAACTAACTGGATGAGGGTAGGAGAGTGGTTAGAGAAGGTGCCAGGGGCAAGAAAAGTGGTGTGGATGTTGTTTGTGAGCCGGCCAATAGCTGAGTTCATCAAAACTCTGTCAATCTTGCTCTTCATCTTAGCATGAGCAAAAGTAAAGAAGCAGCCTGTGGAGGGCACATTAGATAGGCCAGATGCTAAGCAGCATCTTTTAAAGTGTGCTATTTCATATTCAGATACTTCCGTGGCTCCTTTTCTATCCTCCTTATTTAGAGCACAATTGAAATCACCTACAGCAAGCCATGGGAGGGAGTACCTACTAGCAAAGTCTGTTAGATTTGCCCATAAACCTTTTTTTCCTGTAACAGAATAAAGCCCATAACATACACTAAGCATAAAGTGATCACTGCGTGATTTAGGTTGTACCCAAATGTTGATGACCTCTTGGCATATCTTTAGGGGTTGTATATCCACCCTCTGGTCATTCCACATAATCAAGATCCTCCCATTGGGATAGTTGGCATAGTTGTGCAGGGCTTTCCAGCCTTTAAAATAAGAATGCATCATTTTAAAGAGTTTACCTTCATCAAGTCTGGTATCAAGCAAGCCTATGAGATCACATTTATAATACCTAGGCATCTTCTGCAGCCTCTTCTGTTTAATGGGGAGGTTGTAGCCCCTTATATTCCAGATGAGGACTGTCATGGGGGTTTGGGTAGGTTTTTAGGCCTCCTTTTAGAAGGCTTGATTAGGGTACTGCATTTCAGTTGCTTTGACAATTTTTTCCTGCTAGCTTTTGAAATGACAGGTTGGAAGAGGTGGTCATCAGATTCCAGGCCCTCTGGATTGGGTGAAAATTGGCATAGAGGGGTCCTCTTTTCCCCTACTCCTCTGATCAAGCCTACTTCTCTCGAATGACCATCTTCTTCATCTTGCAAGAGGGGTAGATCATCCACAGACTGGTCATCAAAAGCCTGAGGAGGGGTAGAGTGGCCTGTCAGAGTAGAGACCTCTGCTTGTTCAACCTGGCCAACTAATTCAGAGCTAGTGGCCCCAAGAGGCTTAGAAGCAGGGGCTTCCTTGGCAAGGTTGAATACAATCTGATGGATAGTATCAGTAGGCTGTGCAGTAGTCTCCATTGGTTGAGGCAAGGAATCAGGGGGGCTGGAAAGCTCAACTTGAGCTTGTTTAGGAACCCAAACCTTACTCTGAGGCTTGCATGCACCTGTTAGATGACCAATCTGCTGGCATTCCTTACAAAAACTAGGCAGCTTCTCATAATAGACCTTTTGGACAAATGAGGATTGGCCATAATGTATTTCCACCTCATGTGGGAGGTCTTTACTGACATTAACCTCCACCAAAGCTCGAGCATACTCAAGGGCATGCCTCTTTTTTGTCACAGCATCTATTTCAATTGGGTTTCCCAGGTGGGAGAAAATAGCACTAAGTGCTCTAGGATTCCACAGGTCCATAGGGAGGCCTGGAAGTCTAACCCACACAGGGACATCAACCACCTCAATCTTTTCAAAATTAAACAGCCTAGGGACACTTCTGACTGTCATCACCCTATCATACATATGGTAAGGGCCATTCTTCAGAACCTCCAGTTTGGCTTCAGGTGATAAGAATCGAAAAACAATCCAACCTGAGCTAAGGGGTAGAAATTGACATTTTACCCTCCATTGTTTCTTGAGTTCTAGGATGACATGGTCATTAGGTAGTTTCCCCACAAACCTGCCCAATAGACAGATCCCCCAAGTGTCCTCTATATTGTCAATCATACTATCATTGATCACACCTTCTCTCTGCATTCAGTAACTGTCTCCAATTTGTCACCTGAGATTGAGGTAAAGAGGGTTGTCCAAGGTTCTTTGGCTTGCTGCTCGACTTCAGGAATAGCATGGTCATGTTCCCCATTTTCATGAGGCCCGACTACATTATCTATAGACTTTTGGTGTTTTATGGTTTCAACTTGGATAAAAGGGGTATTTGTGAAAACATTTGTAGGATCATTGTTTGTGTCATGGCTTTTTTCTCGCATGGATGCAGTGTGATAATTTGAAATGGGGTCTATAGACAGCCCAATAAGATTCATATTAAGTTCAGCATTAATGAACCCTTCACTCTCATTAATGACCATTTTGTGGCAGGTTTGCGAAATTAGGTCGTCTGTGTCCTGTTCCCCGACAACCTCGTTAATGGTAAGGGGGACCTCCATTTCAATTTTTGTGCCAGTCGCAGGCACCTCAGTAGCACTAACAGAGGTAGATAGTGGGGCGCACTCATCCGTTTGTAATTGTTCCATATGGGGCAGAATCTTCTGTCCAACACCAGTTCCCAAGTTTGGGTCTTTGCGGCCACCCACTTGGATTCGTTTGGCGCTTCTTGTAAGCATGGAAATCAAGCAGAGAAAGGAGGGAGGGGGGAGAGGGCGAGTGAAGTTAAGCAGCACAGCAAGGTGAGGATGTCGGCATCCATGCTCACAGATAAACCACCATGGTCGCACTGTCCAGAGAGCACGGGAACCACACCTTTTTTTTGGCAAAAATTGATCTTATAGCTTCATTATCTTATCCATCAACTATTAAATTTGTGCATTTATTATTGGGACATGCTTGATTTTATCGCCGATTCATTAAGGATTTTTCTAAAATAGTCCAACCTTTGTGTAAGCTTCTTCAGAAAGAAATAAAGTTTCATTATGTTGATGCATGTAAGAATGAATTTGAACATCTGAAGGAAAAATTGATTACTGCACCCATACTTCAACTACCTGATTAGAATTTTCCCTTTGATTTAATGTGTGATGCATCTAACTATGTTGTTGGTGCAGTGTTAGGTCAAAAGATTGGGTAAGATCCGCATATGGTATACTATGCCTCATGAAATTTGAATGAAGCCCAACTTAATTAGAAAACCATTGATAAAGAGCTTCTCGCCATTGTCTTTGCTTTAGATAAATTTCTTTCTTATCTTTTAGGCATTGAATTATTGTTTACTCTTACCATGTAGCTTTGAAATATCTTTTGGCAAAGAATAAAGCAAAACCAATATTGATTAGATTGATACTTCTACTCCAAGAATTCAATCTATGCATCAAAGATAAAAAAAAAAGGATTAGAAAATGGAGTAGCAGATCATCTAAGTAGATTAATCAAGGAGATTGAAGTTGAGGCACCCGTTAATGAAGCATTTCCAAACGAACAACTTCATGTAATTGGAAATGAAATATGGTAAATTTTTTGTCACAAAGGTATTTCCTTCACATTTGACTAAAGGACATGAGGATAGAATGAAGATTCAAGCAAAATATTTTGTATGGGATGATCCATATTTGTGGAAATAATGTGCTGACCAAATCATTTGAAGGTGTATTCTGATAGTGAAATTCTTTCTATCTTAATATTTTGTCATAACTATGATTGTGGGGGTCTTTTTGGTCCTAAAAGAATAGTTTAGAAAATTTTAGAAACTAGATTTTATTGGCCTACCCTATTTAAAGATGCTTATGAAATTTGCGAAACTTGTGAAAATTGTCAAAGGACTAGAGGATTAAGTGCTAGAAATGAAATGCCACAAAAACCTATTATTGCATGTGAAATTTTTATGTTTGGGGTATGGATTTTATGGTCCCTTTTCCATCATCTTTTGGTTTCAAATATATTCATTTTGCTAAAGATTATGTGTCATTTCTTTGTTTCATTTGTTAGTTTTGTACTTATTATTGTGTTTAATATAATTCCTTTTATTCATTTATTTAATTGATTCGGTGACTGTAAGTTTTTTAATTCAATCTTTGGGTTTTTTTTATTTATTCTAACTCATGTTATGATTTTTATGTGTTTATATTCTATATTTTTAGGCTATATTAATATTCTAGGCTACATTAATATAGGGTTGGAGATTATTGCACATTTTCTTCAAACTATCATTTTTGCAAGGTTTGGCTTGCTAAATGCTATAATGAATGACAAAGGTCCACACTTCTACAATAGAACGATTGAAGCATTGTTAAAGAAGTACCATGTGGCACATCAAATCTCTCCAGCATATCATCCACAGACAAATGGTCGAGTCGAAATATCTAGTCGAGAAATGAAATCAATTTTGGAAAAGATGGTGAAACAGATAAGGAAGGATTGGAGCTTACACCTCAATGATGCTCTCTAGGTATATCATATAGCATTCAAAACTCCAATTGTTATGTCACTATATCATTTGGTCTATTGTAAGCCTTGTCACCTTCCAGTCGAATTAGAACATAGAGCTTTTTGGGATGTAAAGAAATATAACATTGAGTCAAATTAAATTGGAAGGCATAGGAAACTTCAACTATAAGAACTTGAGGAAATAAGAAATGATGCTTTTGAAACTGCATTGTGATGCAAAGATCGAACTAAGGCAGTTCATGATAATTTCATTCTTAGGATGAATTGGAGATTGGTCATCAAGTTTTATTATATTATTCTCATTTACAGTTTTTTTAGTAAAATTAAGGTCGAGATGGATTGGCCCGTTTATTGTGACTAATGTGTTTCCTCAGGGTGCAGTAGAGATACAAATTGAGAAGACAGGAAAAATGTGGAAAGTGAATGGACATTGTCCTAAACCTTTTTATAAGGGACACTATGTGAGAAACTTGGAGGTGGTAGATCTTACCACTCCAAGTTATGAAGGCTGAAATAGTCAGACATTACCACTTAGAAAACACCCAAGTGTTGTACATAAGTTTTTTTTATCTCATACTATGTTTCTTTGCTTTTTTTTTTCTGTAATTCATGTATGGTGTGGTTGTGTATGTTTGCTATTTTATGTGTCTTCAGTGTGTATCATCTGAGTATATATTTCTTGTTTTGTAGTGTAAATATTTAAAGCTTAAAAAAAAACTATCAAGTTTGGAAGATTTTTCGTGCTCTTGTTATAGGGAAAATTTGAAGGAAAATAGAAGAAGAATCATAGAACAAGAAGGTGTCATATTCCAAAAACACAACCCGTATTTTACCATCAGATTTTTCCTAGGAAAAAACAACAAAAGGTAGAAAGTTTCAAAAATAACACATGGGGTCCATGTTTACTAAAACACGGATCGTGTTTTTATGTCAGGAAATTTTGGCCTATTTTATAAACTTTCAAAATTAACATGGGAGTACCGTATTTTCGAAACACAGACCATGTTTCTTGAAAAAACACTATAATTGCCTGTGTTTTACGCATCACAGAACACGACCCAAAATTTCTCTACTAATGTCTCTACAAACTTGAAAACAGACCAATCCTTCCCTCTTCAATCTTCCATTATCTTGCAATAATCTTCCATAACCATACATCCTCTCTTTAATTCTTCATCCCTTCTACTTCTACAACCATCTTCTTATCTCAAAAATCCCTTCTAGCACTCACATTTAATCAATCATCACAAATCTACCCTCTAAACAATAATTTTAGTTCTTGCTCAAATACTCCCGATCTCAACAAATTAGCTTAGGGATTTTGTGTAGTTCAATTTTTTTGAATCTTATCCTAGATATATTCCAAAAATTAATTTCCCAAAATCACAACCATAAGGCTTGTGCATTTTTCATCAATTACTCAACTGAAATTTTATGAACATTGTTGGGTGCTGGCATTTTTGTTGCAAATGCAGTGCATATATGTTTTTGTGCTGATATTTTTGTTCCAAATGCAATGCATATTTGTTTATATATTGAATTTTCTTAAAGGATGTAATGAACCCATCAACATATGTTTGTTTGCTAATATTTTGTTGCATAATGCAATGCATATGGGTTGTGTGTTGAAATTTGTTGTAGGTTGCAATTCATTTGTCAACATATGTTGGTGTGCTTAAATTATTCTTACAGGATGAAAATTATGTATTTCTGCTAATGGATGAATGCGTATATGCTTATGTTGTTGAAATTGAATGCCACATATCATCATGTTTATGCAATTCAATTGATATCTAGAATTTATGTTTTTATGTTGGATTTCGTGCTACAAAGATTGAATGCAAGTGTATATGTAAATTTTGTTGTACCCTACGATTCTTGCTAATGCATGTATATTTTTTATGATGCCACTTATTATATTAAATGTATTTGGTTATCCTGGTAGATGGCACCCAAAAAGAAACAAAGAACTAAGGGAGAATCTTTAAGACATTGGGCATCACCAACTCAACATCATAATAGAAGAAATAGACCAAATGTGTTAGGTATTACATTTACCACTCCTGAACAACCACAAAGGTATGATTATTTATCCCAATGGCACATTACTAGAACACAGTTTTTAGATGACGGTTGTCTAAATACATTGGGTACACCAACACAAGTCACACAATAGTTGAGAAATATGGGATTGCATAATTTTGTCTATTATACTAGTAATACATATAGGCATTTAACATTAGAATTTCTTAGTACCTTTGAATTACATGCTACTTCATTTATAAAGGAGTAGGGGTATATTTCCTTCTACATCTTTAACGAGGATAAGCAAATTTCTCTACATGAATTAGGCCACATTTTTATGTTACCTCCAGGGGAGAGCATATTATACCCTTATGGTTCAATGTGGATAATTTATTTGCTAAAATTGGTGATGTTTCCAACATTCCAACCCCTGATACTTTCAGAATCTCCGAATCCAAATCTACAAGGATTTTCGATATGGTTTTCTAATATTTACAAAGGCTATTAGCTAGCATCATTTTTGGGTTGGGGGGATATCACAAGGGTAGTTCGATACATAAAGATTTTCTTCATCAAGTCTATGATAGATTATAACCAAATTGTTACTACCGATTCCTAGATAAGCAATTTCAAAGGGTCAACAACTCTAAGCAGGGTGATATCATCATTGGTTGTTTAATTACCACTATTTGTTTAAGTATGGACCTTCATATTCTAGATGATATACCTATAGAAGCCATGAGCACAAGAATAGATATTGAACATTGCCGTTTAATGCATCTTATTAAATGTAGGGGTAGTTCACGGTATCTTTCCTGCCAGGGACGTGCTCATTTTCCCTTACCTAACCCTGCTAGAACTAACCTTTTGAACTAATAAAATTGGCAGCCAATCAATGATGAAGATGCTTCTACTCCTATTGCGATTGAACATACTTTTCCTCCTCTTGGTGAATATGCACCACCACCTCCTCCCTGTCATTCACATGCTGGATCCTCATCCTCTTCTACTTATATACTAGAATGTCACCTCCAATATAAAACCTAAGTTTACTCCCATTTAGATTCCATGTGCAAAATTAAGATCAAATGATGGAAATGATGAAAATTTTTTATGAGTTTCATCTAGGGAATAGGGATCCGCCACCACCTCCTTTATAACTCATATTCCTATCTTCTTCTTTTTGGGTTAATTCATTGGGAAAAATGAATAAGCTAAGTAGGGGGATGCACTTGTAATGATGTATATAGTTAATATAGTCTTTGTGTGTATTATTTGCATATATATTTTTAGTTTTATATTTTTTCTTTGTTTTTTGTTTATGTGGCTCACTTTCTAAGTATGTGATCTTGTGTTTCTTTGTTTGGTTCATGTCTAAACAAAAAGTGTTAGATTTCATCTGTCCATTCATTAGGTAAAAAAAAGTAATGGGACTAAATCTTTTTACAAAATAATTTTTTAAACATCATAATTGTTTTGATTACCATCTTGCAAAACCTTAAAAATAGAAATTGAGATTGTGATAGTGGTGAAGGAAAGAAAGTTAAAATAGTTAGAAATCATTCCATGCATTGATTATGAATGAGATGAAATGAAAGTCAAAATTGGTAGATATATCATTGTGAGCGCTTGAGCCTAATCTTTGGATACATTATTTATCCAAAATATTTTTTTTCTTTTGTGTGTTCTCTCCAATGCTATATGAAACTAGAATTTGCCATTAGATATCTTCAAGCTTGAATAGAACTTAAGGATATTTGAAGATGATAAAACACTCTTCCTTCTTTGTTAGCTACAAGACCAAAAAGCCTACCTT
Source organism: Tamarix chinensis (assembly GCA_030549775.1). Taxonomy (NCBI): domain Eukaryota; kingdom Viridiplantae; phylum Streptophyta; class Magnoliopsida; order Caryophyllales; family Tamaricaceae; genus Tamarix; species Tamarix chinensis. Next base: position 64,758,185 of record CM060179.1, on the reverse strand, counting down.
CAAAAATTTTATTCAATGCTTAACCCTTTGAGCCTAAACCTTATTCTATTGATCTAACCATTGTTAACAACTAATCTCCATATACATTTTCCGTCCTTACTCTGAGACTAGTGAACCAATAGATTTTAAGGGAGAATATTTTTTTATTCAGGTAAAATGTAAGCATTGGGGTGTGGAAATCATAAAAATAATGGGTGAAGTAGCTAATCTTCTTGTGCAAAAAAAAAAAGTCTTTTGTTGTTTATTTGGTTGAAGGGAAGGGTTTTGAAAAACAAAATTGCTTCTCCAGTTAATAAAGTCAAGCTACAATTCCAAATTTATATCCTACTTTTTAACCCTAGCCCCATTACAACAAAATATAAGATCTTTTGATTCTCATATACTTTATTTATCTTAAGTGGTTGCCAATTGAGAGTAATGACAAATATATAGGCGATCATTATCATTTGGAGATATTTTGAGAGTGTACACATTGTAACCTAGACACATAAGAGTGAGTGTTTATACATCCTAAAAGTAAGAATCTACCAATTTAACTTTCATTAATCTTAATATAACTTTTCATGTTGAGATACTAGCTATATTAATTCTCATTCCCTAACCACTTGTGCATTTGATAAAAATGTTTTTAGGGTATGTTAGATATATGATCCAAAACATTCTCAACGTTTTGATTTTTTGATTTATAAATGTTTTAAGTCCTAATATATTGTTAAACTCTATGAATGACTAAATCCAATCTTACAATTATTGTAGTCCATCTCTTAGCTCACTTCAAATTCTTGATGTTGCTCTTGTATATGACATAATGTTGCTTGAGGACAAGCAATGATTTAAGCATGAGGGTATTTGACATTTGGGATTTATATGCTATTTTCCTACGTAAAAATTTCGTTTATTTGTCATTATTTTTATAAGATTTAATCTTTTCATGAGTTTTTTTCCTTTTGAATAGATTTTGCAGGAAAAGATAAAAATGAAGAAATTGAAAGGAAAAATGGAAGGAAAGAATAATTGAAGCAAATAACACATCAAGAGATATTGAATCAATAGAAGAAAAGACAAGAAATGAAGAATAGACATCAAAGTGAATCTTGTGTTGAAATTTTATGGAGAAACAATGAAGGAACAAAGAACACGGTACTCCCATGTTTTCTAAACACGAGCCATGTTTTCCACCAGAAGATAAAAATTAGAATTTTCAAAATTCAGCATTTGGTAGAGATTTCAAAGAAAAACATGGAGGTCCTATGTTTCCAAAAACACCGACCACATTTTTCTTAAATTTTGTAACAACTCATACTATCTATTTCTGATATATTCTCTAACAATTCTGGAGTTTAGGGAGTCATTTTTGAGAGTTTCAAAGTTTAGTTCTCTCTTTTTCTCTATTTTGTCTAGAAAACACATGTACTTCACAATTCCATCTTTCTTTATCTTCCTTGTATTCAATTAGATAATTGACATTCTACAATTCAAGTTGATAAATTCTTCTTTATTTCTCTCTTAATTGCAAGTTTTTAATTTTGATTGAATGCAAGTAAATTCTCTCTATTACATTATTATTTATCTTATTTTTAGTGTTTCATTATTTATTTATTAGTAATCATTAATTTTAATAACAAACTACTACATTCTTTATGTGTTATTACAATTATGTAGATCATAGATTAGATAGTATAGGCTAGGAGGATTTCAGAATGGAATTAGGTTTCAATTATAATAGTATAATTAGAATTCATGATTCTAGATGAAATTTAATTGAATTGGTGGATGGAATCGAATGATTTTGCATCATAGATTAAGAATTTATACTGATTAGATTGATCACCTATCTAGTTTACATCTTAATCTACATAAGGATAACACAATTGATACGTAATTGTTAAATAATGTATCTATATTAGCAACAAGATTAATGGTTAATCTTGTCCATTGATTTGTAAGATTGCATCATCCAATCTTATGTGATTATGGTCGTAGTTGACTACTTTTCATTCTTAATGCTACCAATAATTGAATCTAACATTTTTTAACCTAGGTTATTAGCTGGTTAGATGATAAATTGATAGATTATTCAATTTATTAGAATTAAGAGAAAGCAAAGAGTTGAATTATTATTAGTTTCTAGAGGTCAACATTAAATCATTTAGATTCATTCTTTTTCCCATGATTGTCTAATATCTTAATTCTATAATCAATACCTTCCTATCCATATTCATTAATTAGTGAGTAGAGCATTCCAAAGTATAGAACATAGGGATAAAAGTTGATGATATTGTGTAATTGGGTTTTTAATATGGATTACAAAATTATTGATTATATACCATTCCTTGTGGGTTTGACTCCTTCCTACCATCTACTACGTATTTGAAAATTAGGATTTATTTATTAAATTTCTTGTGCATATAACAGTGCATCATGGACAGGTAGTGCACTATGCAAAAGTGTGATGGTCGAGGGAAAGAAGAAGGGATAAGAGGTGGTAGTTAGTGGTGATGGATGGGGACGATTTTAGGGAAGGTTGGGGCGACCTTGGTGGTTGATCCACTAGCTAATGGGTGGCAAGTTGTAGCCAAGGTGGTGAACGGTGATGGAATGGTTTTGTCTAGAAAAAAAATAGGGAAAGAAGGAGGAAGAGGAAGAAAAGAGAGAGGGAAGAAAGAGGGGAGAAGGAAGAGATATTTCTTAAGTCAAGTTTCGGACACAAAATCACAAAATGGAGACAAAAAAAAAAGAGAACAGAAGAAGAATGTGGAGTGTATATATATATATATGTACATATACATGTGTGTGTGTGTGGTGTAACTCAAGGAAGAATAAAAAGAATAGGAGAGGTGATGTACTATGATGATGATAGCGATGGTGCAGCTATATGGTGATCGTGATGGTGATGGTTGTAGAGGATGGTTAGGGGTAGGATAGTAGCTTCAAGTGAGGGTAGTGATGGTTGTGTTTAGGTGTTGCGTGAGAAGTGAAATGATAGGGAAAATTAGGGTGTGTAGAGTGTGCGTATGTTTATGTAGTCGAGCAGGGATAGGGGAGTAGAAGGAGAAGAAGAAAAAGAACAAAGGGAGTAAGGTGATGGGTGATGGATTTAGAAGGGTGATGGCGCAAGTGGATGGTGTGAGTTGCAATTGTAAGTTGCAACAAATTCAAATGTTGTATCTCAAGTTTTATGGAAGCACGAGAAAAAGAAGAAAAGAAATGGAGAAATAAAACGAAAAAGAGAAAGGTTGGGGGATTAGTTTTTAGCCATAAGTAATTAGGATTAGTGGAAATTTTAGCAAGTTTTGATTTTTGTTTATGAAATATGGTTTATCCAAGTCAAGGTTTTGGATTTGATTAAAGTTTTGTGATTAAAGGATTATGTTAAGGCTAACAATAATATTTCTTGATATTAGAATCAAATTAGGGTAATAATGATGTGAGATTAGGCTAAACAAATTATAGGGGTATTACATAGCCAATATTGAATTAGGCCAAAAATAAAATAAGTTGACTCAAACCCATGGATCTTATGGTTTAGGTCAACATAGATTCATGAGTGACTCAAATTATTGGTGAACTCCTTAATGTTCTATATTAGTTAGATTGCTATAACATTAAACATGACAATCCGAGAATAATTCTTAGCCCCTAATTAGGAGCATATCACAATGAACTGGGGGTTATCATCTGGGGATTACCCTTTAGGTTTCAAGAACATCAAAATACTATTATTCAGAACATAATAAGCTCGTGAATGATTAAATAACCCAACTCAACTTTCTATTGGCTAATTTTTCATCCACTTGGGTTTTATAGTGAAAGACAACTAGGTGGGGGATAAATTAGAAAATTATAATAATGATTTGTACTTATGTAATTACAATGCATTTTAGAATATAACACAGCTAAACTACCTAAAACGTTCACTAAACCACATGAAAAGGATCCCAAGTACAGCCAATTAAATTGATTGGACAATGGAAAAACCACTCATCTACTATATTACTCATTAATAAGTTTAAGTAAAACAAAATCTATGTGTGTGCTACATTTTTTTCTCACTCTTGGATTTATAAATTTTTAGTTATCATTAGACTAATTATTGCTATAAGTTGTTCAGAAGTTGCTTAAACAATGGTTTTCAAACAAAATGCATTAACATTATGTTGGAAGATTTAGAGTGTGTGACACATACAATTTTACTTTTTTTTTTAAATTCCAAACATCAATCATTTTGATTTATTTTCTTTGAACACCTCTACATACATTAAAGTTCCTACATTGAAAAGGAATGAACAAATGAACTTTTTTTTAGTAAAAAAAAATGCTCAAACCATTTTATTAAGTGATATTATTATATATGTTTCTTCCTATTATATTTTATAATATTCTGGCATTATTTTTTGTTAAGGATGGTTGATAAATGATGCATAATTGTGAAAAAAATTGCATCATGCTAAGAGTTGATGATGGAACTTGGGTTGAGTTCCAAAAAAATAGAAAATAGAATAGAGAATAGGATGGAAGAATGGATTTGATCTTCAACCCTTAAAATCAAATACTTTGAATGACCACTTAAGGTATTAACACTTATGATAAAGAATTTTACATTTTGAGATAGCAACAAACTATGCACTAAGCTTGTTGGGGGCTATCAAAACAAGCAGAAAAGCCAAAGGGTTCTTATCTCTTTCATTCATCTCTTCACTCATATAAAGAGTGTAAGAGGTTGAGAAAAATTACAAACAAAAACTAACCCTAAGGTAACCATATTGATACATACTTAGCCAAACATGACTCTAATATAATATGGTAGGAAGAACTAACACCAACACTATATTTATGGGAGCTATGTAATAGCTGGTACATTAGCTTAAAAACTAGATTTAGTACTTAGGAAATATAAATTACAAGAAGGAAAATTCTAGGACACTACTTTAACTTGTGTTTAACTAAATGAAGAAAACAATCCTTCCCCATGCCTCTTCTTTTTCTCAAATACCAATTCTGGTTAGTAAGCCATCTTGTGTCCTTAATTTATGCTAATTAAGGTCTTGGAAATCATAAGATTTAGGCTTCAAATCCTGCTTCACAAAATCAGGCCTGCATGCCTTCTTTTCTTATGGATTTTTTAATTGTTGAGGTCAAATGAGGTTGCTTGTAGGCTAGTAGCACCGATAGTCTTATCGATTATTCCAAGCCATATTTTGAGACATATTCAATCCATTAAGAAGCTAATAAAATTTGGTGAGTTGAAGGTTTTATTTGGTGATGCATGGCTTACATGGATCCTAATAATCTAGCTCATATATTAGTTTAATTATAGAGTTTTAAATTCTCCTGAATTTTAAAAATTAATGAATATATTATTGTTATCATATGTTGGGGATGGTCTTGTAATATCCTCCCCCTCTTAAGAAGGACCTTCCTTATCTTCATAAGGCTTATCATGCTAATATTGAAGTAAGTCTCCCACATTAAATATGTTTGATATATCCCCAGGTTCTAGTGGAAGTTTCAGCCTAAATGTGTTGTTACTAATCTTTTCAAGCACTCTGAATGACCCATCACTCCTTAGAATTAGTTCTTAACCCTTGATGGAAATCTCTCCTATCTAAGGTGAAGCAAAACTAGTTTCATTTATCAGGCACTTTCTCTTTTTGGTTCTAATTGGCTTTCTTTTTACTCATCTCATTAACTCTCTCAAATTTGGGCCTCACTTGCTCATGTAACTTCTTTAATTATTTATCCCTCTCTTTTTCTTCAAAACTGATTTGTGCTTCAACGGTGGGAGGCATGAGATCAATGGGAGTGGTGGAATTCATTCCTTAAACCAATTCAAAAGGATAACAACTAGTTGTATGAGTAGGAGACTAGTTTTAAGAAAGTATTTGTAACTAAGATTGATGTCCCAATCCCTTAAGGAGTTGTGAAATAAACTCCTCAAAAGCATAATGGTGGTACAGTTAGCAACTTTTGTTTGGCCGTATGTTTATGGGCCATAGGCTATCTAAAAATAATCCTAGTACCAACAAACCTCCACGATATCTTCCAAAAGTAGCTAAGAAACTTGGTATTCCTATCCGAAATAAATGATTTAGGAATACCATATAACCTAACTATCACTTTAATGTATAGATAAGAAATATATAGTTATCATCTGTCTTATGGCAAGAGGCAAAATGCACCATGTTAGAAAACTAATCTAACACCACCTTAAAGGCATCATTTTACCTTTTTGTGCTAGGAAATGCCACTATAAATTCCATACTCACATTATCCAAAGGATGATGTCGGATAATTAATGGAGTATAGAGTCCTTGGTGGAAGTGACTCTTAGACTTTTGTGAAATATAACACATTACCATAAATGATTGTACATCGCATAACATTAGAGGCTAATAAAAGTGTTCTTAGATACATCAAAACTTTTTTTTATGCCATATTGCCTTGCTAGTCCTCCTTGTTGTACTTCTCGAATCAACAACACTCAGATGGAACACTTAGGAATGCATAACCTGTTGCCCTTGAAAAGGAAGCCTTAGTGAATTAGGTAGGGACTGTAAACCATGTCTTGATCTTCAAAGAAGATTGCAAATTCTTCATCATCATTATAGAGTTCCTTCAAGTATCCAAATCGAAATACGTGGTTTTTCTCTTACCTATAGCCTTCCCTAACCCATTCTCATCTATGAACATAACCTTTTTACTATTTCGATCCTCCCAAACAAGTGAGTATTGAATGCTAAGGGGTGTGAGTTTAATACTTTTCTTGGCATATTTCAGGCTCTAAGTATTCTTTCTCCAATCATACTTGACATGCCTATCATATTGTGAATTCCTACCTAGTACCGAATGACATCCATCTATAGGAACTACATCACAAATAAATCTATCTTGATAAGTTTTTCTTATGAAATATGGAACAAAAACTTACTTAGTGACCTCAACCAGAGAGCCATCATTAAGCCATTGAATCTTATGTAGCCTAGCATGGGTAGTAGTGGACAAATTAAGCTTCTCTATAAGAGTACAAGAAGCCACATTTACAAAACTACCCCCATCAACAATAAGGGAACATATTTTACCATGTATGGTGTAATTAGTATGAAATATGTTTTCCGTATAGGACTCCTCATCCAAGACCTCTTGTGCATGTAACACCCCCATCACCATCAAGGCCTATCAAAAATTTGATGGGGCCTTCTTAACTTTGGCCTCCACCTCCATAATTGAATGCTTACCTACCTCTTCTCCTCTAATGGCATGTCCTCTAGGTCAAGAAAATTCATCACCCTTTCGTTTGGACATTTGTTTTAATAATGTGCATCTCTTTGACACTTAAAACACGTCACTTCTTTGGTCATAGTAGCCTCACCTATTTCATGCCTTCCTTTACCCTTAAACTCAAATGTCTTAGGTGTACGAGGTGGCTTTGGTGACTCCCTTTGTGTGATTTGGTTCAACATCACTACATTAAATTTTAGACCTCATTTTTTTTATGCTTCTCCACCTTGATGGATAGATGAAAAAAATCATCTAAAGTGTCGTATTTATAAAGCTCCACCTTTCTAGCAATGTCACTTCTTAAGCCTCCTAAGAATCTTGACATTGTGTGCTCCTTCACTTCCTCCATGCCAAATCTCATAATGAGCTTTCAAACTCCCTAATATACTCATGGACCCTTATCTTATAGAAGACATTTTATTGTAAAGGTCTTGAGTATAAGATGGTTGTCAGGACCTCTCCCTCATCAACTTCTTCATTTTTATTTAACTTCTCACCAAGGGCTTTCCATTCCTTCTGCTCTTATGCACCAAATTCTCCCACCACAAGGAATAATTCCTTTTTAAATTAAGGATGGCAACCTTGAAATAATTCTCATCATCATAGGAATTTACCTAAAACATCCTATTACACATAAACTCCCATTCTATGAAGTCTTCTAGATTATGTGACCCATCAAAATCTAGAATTTATATTTGGATATCATGATAGGATTCTCTTCTAACATGTCTCCTCCTTCCTTGAAATTTAGGAGAATCCCTAGAATTAGAGCTAAAATTACTAGCTTCTTCCCCTAGGTTTAGCTTCTCCCCCTCTTCACGGGGTGATGGAATTCTTCTTGGTTGATGAATGTTAGCATTTAGTGTAAGAGAATCAAGAATCCCTAACACTCTCCTCATTTTTTCTTTAAGGCTTCAATAGCTTTATCCCTTTTTTTTGTGCTTCTTCAAGACTCAAAACTCTGGGAACATGTTGATTTTCCATAATGGTTTGAAGTTGAAGAACTAAAACAAGAGTGAAAAATAAGGGTTATAGTCAAATGATGGGGATCTTTTTTATGATGTTTTGTTCGAATGGGATGTGCTAGGGTGAGTAATGGTCGAATGGTGGATAGGTGGTGGATGGTGGGTCAAATGGTTGTAAGGAAGTCGAATGGTGGCTGGATGGTGGGAAAATTTTTTGTGGTGTTTGATGGTGGGTTAGATGGTGGTTTTAATGGTGGTAGGGTGGTTGAATGATGGTGGTATGGTAGTGGTTGAAATTAGGGCTAGAGGTGGTGAATAAGTTTATAGAATTTTAGAAGAAAAAAGACCCAATTGAACAACCTTGAGCTTTGATACCAATGTAATGCATAATTGCTAAAAACATTGGGCTATGCTAAGATTTGAGGTTGGAACTTGGGTTAAACTCCAACAAAAAGGAAAATAGAATAGAGAATAGGATGGAAGCATGGATTTGATCTTTAAGTAATCCTTTAGATCAAATAATTACAATCACAACTTAGGGTATAAACACTCAAGATAAAGAATGTAAGATTTGGAGATAGCAACAAACTCGGTAGTGAGATTGTTGGGGGGTGAAGAAACAAGAACAAAATCCAAAGGGTTCTTGCCTCTTTCATTCAGCTCTAAACTCATATAAAGAGTGTAAGAGTTTGAGAAAAATTACATGCAAAGAAAGAACTATCATATCAACTAATGAAAAAATGTGACATAAGTACTTGCGACCTTATAACCAACAAATAAAGAAATAACATTTATACACGCATATTGGATGCAAGCGTAGAAAAAATGCATTATAACATTAAAACAAGCATAGAATTTTCATATTATGGGGGGAAAAATAATACATAAAAACAAACTTGAAAAATGTGCTATAATAACGATATCGTTGGCTAAAAAAAACAAGAACCATCGTATCAACTAAATAAAAGTGTGATATATTCAAACAAACCTCATGTATTTTAAACTACATATAGAATTCCAATATCTTATTTCATCATTCCAAGTACTTGAGGGCTCACTAGAACCATGTAGAGGTTTTCATCTTATTGGGAGAAGGGTGGAGTTTCATTCTCAGTCAAATCCTTTGCAATTTTGACAAATTTACAACAATTCTGCATGTTAGGACAATGGTGTTTCATGCATACTCCCTTGAAATTAATTATTGTTTGCTATAAAATGCTACTGTAACCCAATTGATGAAGTGCACAAAATGGTATATGCCAAAGAATATCACCTATGATAAAGAATAAATAAGAATAACATGCTTATCAACTTTTATCTATACCTTCTCTAATATTAGCCTAAATAGTTAATATATGTAAAAAATAAATCTAACATTAATTATAGAAGGATATAGATCCTGACAGCATAAGACATAAGTCATGATTTGATTTACATGATATGATATTTTGTACATGAAACTCAAGAAACATCTTTTGGCCAGCATAGTTGTTAAACTCCCTATTTGAATCCCATGATTCGATGATCTAAAAATCTCAATTATGGGTAGAATCTAACAATCCTATATAGATAAATACATACTATTTATTTATTTTTCATCTATCTACCTTAGAATATATCTTTTTCTATTATTCCCACTATATTTCTTCCCTAAATCTAAACCTCTACCCTATAATTTTATAAATACTATTAAACACCAACCAATGCAAAATAAACACAAGTGAAACATTAATATGACAACAAATGTACTTGTTGGACAAAAAATACTCATGAAAGAGTCTAAAATCTATATGTAGAGTAAAATAAATATATTAAAATTTGTGATGCTATTTTTTTTATTAAATTATATTTATTTCATAACCATCATTTTTGTGTGGTGTTCATTTTTATTTTATGAAAACTCCATATACCAAGTTTTTCTATATTTATATTATTTGAAAATTAGTTACAAAAATAGCTTAGGATGATAAATTTTTTTAACTATAGGTATACAATTTTTTAGTATAATGTCATATTTTTGCAGTACCATCCTACAAATCTGATTCCATGATTTGATTCCATAGAACCACTATAACCTACTTCCTCATTTTAACACACTATTCAAACTAATCCCACATTAACTAATAACTAACACTACTATTGTAACACCCCCAAATTTACTACTAAAAAATTTCGTTTAAATCAAAAGGTATAGCGGAAGCGAAAGAATTAAAACCGTAAAGTTGGGGGTATTACCGCCACACTTAGTACCAGACCGGTTCACTCCTACCATTCCCATATTAAGTGTTAAGGCTAAATCCGATCAACCTTTAGTACGAAGTGTCAAAAACGCAAGACAACATTTAAAATACATCCTTAATAAGTGGTAAGTCAAACAGAAGTTAGAATACGATTTAGGATTACAACCCCGGAATATGTTTCTCAAAACAGGAATGTAATACAAAGTACAGCTAAACAAAAACAAATCCCGAAGGATCAATATCCGGATTGCCTACGCACTCAAGTCAGGCCTTCCACCCCAACACAGTATCAACCTGCACAAGAGGTCTGCTCCCCACCATCGGTGGATCATCACAGGACCCATTCAACCAAGGTAGTATTAGTACGGGTCCAATACTGAGTAAGTTATACTACCCTATTTTATGGGAGAGACGTAACTATACTTCAAATGCATATTAAATCATGATACAATACGTTGATACATTATTACGCATACTCAAAACCCACATCACAAGTCCTACCATACCCATATAGTAACATATGAAACATGTGTAACATAGTATTGAAACGTATAAGGGTGTTATGACCAAATGTAAAGTAACTCATTATGCACATAAGCAGCATGGGATAATACAGATAATAAAAGCCGACTATGGTCCGGGTAGACTCATTCTTTAGATCTCTGGTAAATATAGTAAATTCACGTCATAATCGTTATGAATCCATGAGAGTGCGGGAACCCCACTATTATAGCCGGAGGATCGGTCACTTATAGGGCAGAACACACCTAACCACTATTATATGCCGGTGGATCGGTCTTCAGGGCAGAACGCTCCTGGCCACTATTATGCTGGTGGATCGGTCTGGCCCCGACTCTCACGGTGTTTCACTGTGATTATAACGTATCTTTCCATGATTTATTTGTAAGTTATTTCACACCATAATCTTTGTTAATCCATGCGAGTACGGGAACCCCACTATTATAGCCGGTGGATTGCTTACTTATAGGGTAGAACGCACCTAACAACTATTATATGCCGGTGGATCGGTCTCCAAGGCACAACGCTCCTGGCCACTATTATGCCGGTGGATCGGTCTCGCCCCGACTCTCATTGTGTTCCACTGTAAGTATATAGTATCTTTCCCGTGATTTAATTACAACATATTGTTCGGTTTGTTGAGCTCGGGATCCCCCATTATTATAGCCGGTGGATCGATCACTTATAGGGCAGAACGCACCTAACCACTATTATACGCCGGTGGATCGATCTCCAGGGCACCCCGGCACCTGGCCACTATTATGCCGATGGATCGGTCTAGGCCCGGCTCAACAATCTTACTCTTTAAGTAATTAGTATCTTATTCGTGTCTTATCAAAAAGCTTTCCACCCTTGACATGCATATCAACTACCCTCTACTTCTTTCCTCCCTAGGGGGCCCGTCCTATATCTTGAGACTCCTGCGCCCCTTATCACACCCCGATGTCCATCCCCTCTTACTCTTATACATAAGGAAACGTAGTAAGGGCACACTCTCCAGAGAATGTGGGCTAACCCTAACACAACGATATCGGTCCCGCATGTCCTCACCCCTCTAGGACTCCTCCTTGGAAAACCCTAATTTGGGCCTACATGGCCCAACTCCTTCTTACTCATCCTAACTTTACTTTGTTCCTTGTCTCGCATCCCGTCTCTACTAAGAAATTCCCAAAATATATCCCTTTATTCCCCGACTCCACATGTGACCGTCAAACCCTAGTTGGCCACACCAAACCCTAGCGCCTTACTTCCTCCCCAAGTAACCTCCCCTCTTTACCCCAAAACCTCTTCTCTCATTTAGAAACCCGTACTCATCCTTCATACAAGTGGACTCTCACTCTCAACCCCATACTCCATCTTTCCTTGATCATTTTTACCCTTGTACCCTTCAAATTTCTCATTTCCTCCCAACAACCCTAATTGGGTCCCTTAGACACCCTTACATTGACCCACGTGAAATTTCGCACCCAAGTCTCCAATGGACCCGTAACTTTGACATTATCTTATTTACTTCTTCACTCAACTTTCCTCACGTAAGATTCATTCCCATGCATAATTTAAACACTCCATGCAGACTCTCCAACCCCCACTTACACCCAAAACCCTAATAAGGTCGCTTATACACCAACTCACGTACTATTTTTCATACCAAGTTCCCAATCACTCCAAGACTCTCCCAAGCTCTTACTTACAACCTAAATCAACTTTTCACACGTAAGGATCATGCCCATGCAAGGTCTAGTCCCCCCATGCAAACTTCCCAAACATCCACTTCCCCGTTGTTCTTTTATTATCATTTCATGCTACCCAAAACCCTAGCATGCATGTCCTAGAGGGCCATAACAAGTCACATCATCAACATCAACATCAAACATGGAACATGTCATACACGTATAATATAAGGCACACACAACATACCTCATGATCCACGCTGAGCTACACAAAACAGGTTATTCATAACACATGCATAATACACATCAACATGGCATGCTCATCATTCACCCACACATTACATCACACATAGCACAAGGCCATGACATTCGTCCTTACTAAACACCATAAGTAGAGGTAAGTAGAGACTTACCTGGATCCGAAGCTAGCTAAGCAAGATAAGAGGGAGAGAGATCACTAGCTCGTGGATCCACGAGAAGGCTTTCCTAGATGAGATAGAAATCGAAAACTAAATTAGAAACTATTCTATCAATCAATAATTCACATATTCTAATTAAATAAACACAAACAACACAAATGATCTTTCTTAGAAAACGTGTCCAAAGCTTAGAAATTAAAAGCATAGGTTTATTAAGATTTAAGGTTAAAACTAAATCAAAACGGATTAATAAAAATATCACTTGGGACATTTCAACTTAATTTGGAAAGCCCGAGAAAGAATAATCGATCATAAGTTAATTTATCGAAATAACTTATTTATTAGGTTTTACAACTAAATAGGTAACCCAACCAGTTACATAGAACCAAATCCAAACTGATTAGGTTAAAACATAACTTAAATGATTTAAAACCCAAGGATAGAATTCGATTAGATAAAATACACATAGCAAAAATCAATTTTATAAAATCATCCCCGAAAATTAGGGTTTTAAAGCCCACGACATAAACTCATGTAATTCAAATCAATTAATTCTAATCAAAGGTATTAGAATACAATTAGGATCATTTCAACTACTTTTATAAATTTAATTTTAGTGAAACAACTATACAAATAACCAATTTCATAATCTCATTTAAAATCTAGGGTTTTAGGCCCGAAAATACGATTCGGTAAAATTCTATAAATTTAATCAAATTGAATGCTTAGAAATGCAATTAAACACATTTAATAACATATCAAACAATTAATTGATCAAAACCGATAAAAGAAATATCCAATTTAGCACAATTAGGGTTTTTGAGCCAGGAACGCAAATCCGATCAATTCTTACCAAAACATATAAATGGACGTTTCGGAAATGTAATTAAACATATTCTAATGTAGTTTATATAGTCAATTAAATAAAATAACCCGATTACACAATCCAATTTAAACCCGCGGAAGTTTTGACCTAAAAATCCAATTCCGATCAATTACGCACAATTTTCCCAAATCAACACTTCCAATATAAAATTAAATACATTTTAAACAATATTATAAAATCAATTGACCGGAACGACTCAATTATACGACCCAATTTCATTACACCCAAAATTTGACCTAGGAATCAAATTCCGATAAAACCTACATAAATTTCTCAAATTGACGGTTCCAAAATGAAATTAGATACATTTTAAAACATATTGTATAATCAATTTGTCCAAAATCGCCAAATCGGATGAATCTGAAAATTTTGGGCATAACTCGGCCAAAAATCTAATTTTTCCAAAATCTCAATATAACTATACAATTAACCAATCCAAATCATTCTTACAGCACATATATACATAATCAAACAATCAATTTAGCTTTTTATAAGCTAATTCATACCCAATTAATTAAAACAAGGGTTAGTGTTTTTTGAAAATTATACCAAACAAAAACCGATAAATCGAGGCAAAGGAAGGCCGGGGAAGCTGTGCCGGAGGTCGAGGATGGCTCGCCGGTCGTCACCCAAGCTCGCCGTGGCCGGACGGCGGCACGGCCGGTGCGGCTCGTTGTTGCACGCTTCGATGCTGCTATGTTGTCGCCCGCTGATGTTGTGCGTCGATTGTGGTGGCGGTCATCCGACGAGGGAGGAGCAGGGAAGAGGAGGCCGGCCACCGGAGCAAAAGGGCAGGGAGAAGGAGAGAGGCGAGGGAGGCCGGCTAGGGTTAGGGTTGCGGGACAGGGAGTCGGAGAACAGGGGGTCACGGGAAAAAAAAATTGAGGAGAAGAGAGGGAAGAGAGAAAAGGGAGAGAGGGGGGCTCGGAGCCCCGACAGTTTTTTTTTTTTACCAATACAAGTAAAAGTAAAATAATAAATATTTAAAGTTTTTATCGGAAGATTTTATCTAAACTTTATTTAACGAGATTTCATTTCGAAATGATCTGAAGGCTTAAAATTAATAAAAAGCTGTATAAAGAATTTTGGGAATGTTTTCGGAAAATTTACCAACGAAGGTAAAAATTTATATTATTTATAGATATAATTTATAAGACTTCGAAATAATATTTAAAAACATATAAGAATATATTTAAGTCAAATTCTAATAAACTAAGACTAATTTTAATAATTTCCGAAATCGGTTTTCCGCAAGCTAAAAAGCGTTGAACGGAAGAAAATTAATTTAAAAAAGAAATTCTTAAATAAGTTCCAAAAATATTTTTAATTTAAACTTCCCGAAAATATTAAATTCAATTAATTAAAACGTTGATAAAATATTACTTCCCGAAAATGATTAATTACATTCAATTATGAATTCAAAATCGTCGATAAATCCATAAAACGAATCGAAATTAAAATAATTAATTGTTTACATCAAATTACGCTAATAAAATCATTAAACTTAATAAATCTGGATTTTAAAAATACGGGGTATTACAACTATACTATAACACCCCCAATTTTAGGCAAAAAAAATTTCATTTTTAAGATAATGCGGAAGCGATTGAAACATAAAATAGAGAAATGTTACTGCCACATCAACCATAAGAGCAATGTAATCATCACCTAACCTATGCCTAATGTATGGAAAAATGGAAAAAGGAACAATATATGTTCATAATAATAGTGTAAGGATACAAAGAAATAAAGACTAAAATCATATCATAGATAGGATGAACTTGATAGTTTACAAAATCAATTACAGGAATCCAAGCTAAGAGTTTAAATAATAAAAAATATGAAAATATCCCAATGTAGCAGGAAAACTAACAATATTTGGTTTGCTAAACTCTTAGCGATGACCATAAACCTCGAACCCCAAACAATAGCCCACTAATGAACCACACTATCACCCTTAGCATACTCTAACTAAGAGTCATAACCCAATAAATCGTCCTTTGCTCTCTAGACCATAAGCCAGATCATCATAGTGACCAAACAAGTGTAGTATCAGTACAGTGAAGTACTGGTAAAACATACTACCTAAAACATGGAAGGCTCATGCAGAATAATAAAATCACATAATAACATGTTGATATCTTCATGATAAAATTTAAGTACAAAATAACATGGTTGCATGGAAGTTATGGATGTATAGAAATATAGTAATACATATGATGCATAAAATGTAAACTATATTACAGTAATACATCTATATATATATATAAAAACAGAGTTGTCTATCAGACAATATACAGACAAATTTTTCCGCCTAAACTATATCCATTATTACTAATCATAAATTAATGCCGCCATATATTATTGTTTATTAATAAGATGGAATAATTAATATAACTATTTATTAATATAATACGACTATTCATCTTTTATATGCATTAAATGTATATAACTATTCATTTGCTGCACATATGTCAAATAATTAATTTTAATAAAGTATTAACTATATATTTTCTAATCAAATATTTTCTTAATTAATTATCCAAACATACACAGAAAACTATTCATTTTCTGCGTATTAATTGAATTGTCGGACTATTCATCTCTTGCATATTAATATATAAATAATTAATATACCAAAGTGCATATTCATTTTTTTCACATGCATATATCCATTAATACAATGCGACTATTTATCTCCTATGTGCAGTAAATGCATATAACTATTCATTTATTGTACATATGTCGAATAACTAATTTTAATAAAGTATTAATCAAATATTTTTTTAATTAATTACCTGAACATATGCAGTAAACTATTAATTACTTGTGTATTAATTGAATTGTCAAACTATTCATATCCTAAGTATTAATATATAAATAATTAATACACCAAATAAAGTGCATAAACCGTTCAACCAACACATATGCATCTATTGCCATTAATACAATGCCATTGTCTTATATTATTACTAATTAATAAGGTCAAATAAATGATGAAATACTCCTGCGTATTAATTAATTTGTCAAACTATTCATCTCCTACACTGTATAACAATAAAATAATATTCATCTCCTGTGTATTAATTGAGATATTCATCTATTGCACATATGTTGAACAACACATATTAATCAAGAATTTTCTTAATTAATTACTTTAACATATGCAGCATACTATTCATCTCCCGCATATTTAATGAATTGTCAAACTAAAGAATGTATGAATGTAACTATTCATATCATGCGAACAACAAATTCATATAACTATTCATCTTCTATCATTAATACAGCACAACTATTCATATCTTATATGCAACAAATGCATATAACTACTCATCTGCTGCACATATGTCAAACAATACATATTAATTAAGTATTTTATTAATTAATTACTTGAACATATACAACCAACTATTCATCTCCTATATATTAATTAAATTATTAAACTATTCATCTCTTATAAAATAATATATAAATAATTAATATACCACCCGTGCATTGCACGGGGAAATGTAACTAGTATGATATAATAATACACAATTTTCGGTTGGTAAGATAGTTTATTAGACCACATCCAATTCTCCATTATGAACAAAAGTCATGGTAGCATAAGATAATGATAATGGGATACCATGACCATAACATATGGTTAGGATACATCGAAGGGAATTTTTCGAGTATATTATACCCACCACACATCAAGTGCACTCGAAAAAAAAATCAGGATACCATACCACCACACGTGATTGAAGTATACCAAGGGGGCTTGTATAGAGATACATCACCCACCACACCTTAAATATCTACGCCATGAGGGCTGAGAAGTTGGGATAACACACCCACCTATGCAATGGACAATATGAAGTGCCAAGGGGCTTATGGTGGGATACCTCACCCACCTTTATTAGACACCGATGTGATGTTGGCCTACCATAGTATAATCCTATACTTCAAACATATAGTCATACCCCCTACTGACTACAACCTGATAAAGTAATAAATAGGCATTGTGTGAAGGATATAAACCAAGGATGAGTCATCCACTAACTCTCAGGGGCTACCCCGAGAGCTAAAAAAAAGAGTCTAATAAAATCTTAAATTATTAATTTATGTATACATGATATCACATATCAAAACAAGTCCACATATAATGAAATTCGGTGTTTCTGAATGATAACACCAAACACATTAGAAGGCATTAAAGACACCAATCAGGTGTTTAAAGATGGCACCAAACTAAACATAAGGCATAAAAGACACCAATTAGGTATTCAAAGATAACACCGAACTCACATACCAATTAGGTATTTAAGGATAGCACCAAACTGAACCTAAAGTAAGTTTCAAGTACCATCACATTGGTTTATAACGATTTAGGTCAATCATGGTTGAAATCATAATTAACATGTTGTAAATACTTGGAAGAATAAACACCAATGACTCAAGAGATACACAAAAAATCATATGAAAAAAGGAGGCTTCAAATATTACAAGTCAATTGGTCCTTAGACCAATCGACT
Organism: Tamarix chinensis; assembly: GCA_030549775.1. NCBI lineage: Eukaryota > Viridiplantae > Streptophyta > Magnoliopsida > Caryophyllales > Tamaricaceae > Tamarix > Tamarix chinensis. The sequence continues at coordinate 64,739,688 of CM060179.1, read as the reverse complement.
AGTCAGGCCGTACAAGAGCTAGACTAAAACAAAATCAAACACTAGTTGACTGACTGGTGTCATTGGTCGACTGCTCATGAGAACCAATGGAACGATTTAGTTTAATAGGTTGATGGGTCTAAGGAGAGATAATCCATTTTGGACTGCAGAAAAACCGATAAATGAGTTTGGCTAATCAATCAATAGGTTATGGTAATCAGTTGAGTAGTTTGGTCCAATCGATTTAAGGGTTATATAGAAACCAAACCACCTTGATTTGTAGAGACACTAAACGATGGGTTTGACTAACTAATTGACTGGTCATTCAAACCAGTCAACTAGTTTAGAAACCTAATTGAATGATCTGGCTACCAACAAATTCAAAACTCTAAAATATTTGGCTGCTCACAAAAACAGTCAACTGTTTTGAGGAATTGATTAACTTGTTTGGGTAAACATAACCCACATTTTCCAAACACACAAAAAATATCACCACACTTTACCTTCTTAATCTAACTACGATTCTATGTCAAAACACACATAAAATACATGCTTTACACATAGAGTCACATGGACACATGGGGATATACACCTTAACAAAATCATGCGCAATAACCAATATCATGCATAAAAATCAAGAATCTCATAACACTTACTTAGAAAGGATTATACCACAAGCTTATACTATGGAACAAAGTTAAATCATACTCTTATAATCACTAACACATGGAACCCCAATATTACACATAAACCTAATTATGTTAAAGATCTACGTTGAACTAATTCTTTTAGAACAAAACTTCTACTGGATGGCCTATTTAAAAGAACTTTGATTCCTAAGAGAATCAAAGTAAAATTCATTAAAAATCCTCTTCCAAAACTTCACTAAATCTAAGAAAATCATAAGGAGAGAAACATAGAGCACCACCTTTAGATTCAAAATAGGGTGTTAAAAGAGAAGCCAAGTTCTCTAATTTTTTGCAACCTTAATTCTTCTTGCTTAAGGAAAGCAAGATAGAACTAAAAACAAGATTGGAAGAAGAGAAAGGAACATAATGCTTATACAAATCAAAGTAGAAAACCAAAGATCATCTCTAATGTTTTCAATAAAAGGAACAAGAGAGGAAAAATGGAATGGTCTTCAAAAGTTAGTGAGATTTTGACAAGAAGAAGGGAGATGAAGGTAAGAACACAAGTGTGGAATAAAGATAGATAAGTAGAAAGAGGGATATAAGAGAAATATGGTTGACATCCCTGAGGTAAAGGAGGGATGAGACAGGTAAGGTTGAATGTGGGCAATAAAAAGAGTGAAGGATGACTTGGTAGAGGTGGTGAGGGGTTGAGTGCAAATATAGATAGGTATGCAAGTGCGTTAGCAAATCGGGAGAGAATCTCAAAAGTTAATAATAATTACCCTACTGCCAGAAGAGAGAAGGAGAGGTGAGGTAAATAGAAGAAGGGAGGCTTGCCTCTAAAGGTGGATTTTTAGGAAACATTTGCTAATTAAAATCATATATTGGTTAAATTAATATAAAAGTAATTTTATAACAGTAAAACATGCTTATTAGCATAAATGAATTAAAATAAGAAGTTTTCATAATCGCTACAGATAAATCTGAATCAAAATTAGAAATGGATCTAAAATCTTAGGCAAACTAGTCGACTGTTTGTTGAAAAGAAGAATATAAATTTCCCTAATGAAGTAGTTGATTGGTACAATTGAAATTCATATTTTTATTAGAATTTTGAGCCCACATCAAAACTAAAACTCATTCTTTTTATATCATCATAATTCTAAATAAAATTTTGAAGGATTTTTCTATGGGGTATTATCTATACTTCTATAAGCAATTATCATACTCTAAGGTACATATTGCACCGTAGTTTAACCAACCCCACATTGTGCCTCATAATCCTTTAGTCTATGCTAACCTAAATTAAAAAATAAAAGGAACATGCCCTACCATCCTTCCTAACATTAGGAAGCTTACATTTTTGATCATAGTAAGCAAACATAAGTAATAAAATGAACAAATCATTATGGAGACATTATTTCATGTAAAAATACCACTCGTCAACATCCCGCAAAATAAACCTTTCTTTTTCAAGAAATAAAAGTTAAAACTAAGAGATAACACAACTTATCAAGATAATATCACAGGGATCAACCCCTCAGGCATCTTCCCAAAGTTCTATTTAACCAGCTTAACATATAAGCTTAATTTAAAGGGATCTAAACTAGTTTTAGAAAATAGCTTATAAAAATATTCCAAAACATCTTTTAGGTGATTACAAGCACACATGACAAAATTGATAATCTTATCAAGCTATTTCACCAAAGAGTGTAAGGAATAAAGGTAATTCAGTAATCATTCAAAAATTTAAACTCTCACATTGTCTATAATAGCATTCAACCCCTCAATGTCTGTATGGATTTTGTAGTTACACTCAACATTGTCATCAATGCAAAAATTAATCTGTAAGAATGCACATATCTCAATCCATTGCTACTAAAATGATTCAAAACATACATAAACCACGTGGCTTTCTTATTTGGTTTTAATAGGGTAAATGGGTATGGAAATTTATTGTATATTGTTGTGATAAGGCCCATTAATTAGTGGGGAGAAGCTAATGAATTTAAATTTAAAATAAATCCACATATTTCAAAAAAAATTTCCAACTCTCATCATGTCAAATTCACCTTTGCACCAAAATCATTCAAATCATCCATTTAACAACATAAGTTAGCACTAGTAGATGTTACAATCTTTTTCTTCATTTGTTATCACCCTTTTTTTTAAATTTTTTTAGGACATGAAATTTAACAATGTCCCCTTTCCTTTCTTTTTATCTCTAATTTAGGGGGAAAAGAGTTAGAAAAGTCTCCTTTATGATTTTTCTTTCAAACTACCCTAGACTATTATGCTTTTTCTTTCATACAGTCCCAAAGTGTTATACCACTCTTACAATTCCACACTTGAAACTTCAAAAAATTTTGCTTTTCTACAATTCTATTAGGCAAGGATATGAAATTTCATGTATTTGACTCATTTGTTACATATATTTGGATTGTTATAAAAATCAAGAGGAAGAAATAATCTCAAAGGGGTTCATACAAAATACATGGTAGACTAATCTGGCTTATAGCTAAGAAAGAAAAATGGTTCCTCAATCATATTCATGCATGCAATGATTTTTTATAGACTTAGAGAGAATCATGCACATTATAGTATTCCTAATGTAATGAAAAAAGAAATCACACATGAACAAAGGCAACAAGAATGAATTTAAAATGCATCTAATGGACTAAGGAGTCAAATCCAAAAGGCTTGAATATCACTAAGTTGCAAATGTTTATTTATAAAGTTTCTTTCATGTCATTTTGAGTATATTCACCTTATGAATAGATTTCATGGTGACATAGTCTTCAAATTTGATTTTAGTTATTTGTGAACTATTTGGTAAGAGAATATAAAAAAATATTTCAAAAACCAATTAAAAAACGACTTCAGGGTCGTAATTATTGAAGCCATCAGTTTTGTCAATAAAAAAATATTCAGGATTAGATCTCATAAAAGAATATTTTCCCTAAATCAATTTTTTGTCAAATAAATTATGAAACAAATAAGCACTACATAAACATGCAATCTAATCTCTCTATTCATATGCATCAATGTAAGAAAATAAAGCACCTAAACCATAAAGAAAAAACAAAGCATATTCATAGAAGCCATCACAAGACACATTATCATCCTACACTTCGATGGGTCAATGTCTAAGAGGCTAGAAATTTAGATTTATTTATTTTCCTATTAAGAAATAACAAAATTTTTCAACATTAACTGTAGTGAGAAATTTCACATACTTAAATTTAATTACATATATTAATCACAACGCTCGACTATGATTAAATGAAAGTGAAGAATGATTTAATGAAAGCCTTATATATAAATAAATAAAACAAATCAAGCACAAAAACATATAGTACTATGTATTTAAATTTTAGAAAAACATTAAAAATTTAAGAATGAAATCTAACACGAATTAATTCAATAACTTAGGCAAGGACTCTAAATAAGAAATAGCAGTAATCACAATTATTTTAATATATTTTATTAGCAATAAGGATCTTCTTTGAAGCATAAGAAAGCCGAATAGTTAGGGCATCAACCCACTTATCCTTTGGGCTAATGGACCCTATTAAGCATATTAAGCAACACCACATCCAACTTCATCAATATAGTTAAGTGCAAACACAAATCTATGTTACTAATATATAATAGAATGATCATGAGTGTGTTAGAACTAAAACAATACTTGGGGGTTACTATTTGTGGTTTATGTTGATGTGATATAGTCCTAAGTACTTGAATTAGTCAAAAATTACAAAATGTACTTAATTGTGTTAGATAGACAAAATGCACCTTCTTTAAATATATCAAAATTTATATATCATGCATAAAGCCAATAATGTTTACCTAGCCAAAATTGGTTGTTGATATGAGCTTGATTGCCAATTGATAATGTAAATCTCCTCTAGAGTAACAAGAAATTTAACTCACCCTGCAATAAAAAATAAGAAGTGAAATATTGAATATGATTATTACAACAACTTTTATAATGGATGTTGGAAGGATAGGTAGCATTCAAATTCCTAGAATTTAATGTTAAATGTATTGATAAACCTCTAGAATAATTACTTTTATGTAAATTATTTAATTGACTATTATATAAATATAGAATACAAAAGTAGATTTTTTTTCAATAACAGGTAAAGGACATGAAGATGGGCAGGGTGAAGGATGTAATTAGCAAGCACTATAATTTGGATCTTAATTATGATGCTTATGATGCAATACAAATAAAGTAATCAATTCTTAAGTCATCCATTGTGCACACTATGCTCAAGTAATTTTTTGATACTATCAATGGATTGTGGAGTTAATATTTTGACCTCCAAGAGCAAGGTTATAGCAAGTTAATGGCTCCACATAGTATCAAATAGTCACAAAACTAGGGTGAATTGCTTGTTTTGAACTAGTACTAGGGCAATAGGTTAACCTCCTCCTAATATCTAAAATTCACAACTTTTATAAGTCGTTTTTGGGCACTATTGCACATGATATACCCTTAAATCATTAAAAAGGGTCCAATAGTAAGAATAAAGTAAGGAAAACAATTGGAAGTAGAGACTAACCATTGTGAAATCATATTTTCTATCTTTAGTATACGAAGCACAAAGACACTAACATTTATTGGTTTCAATTTTGGAACTTAGGCCATTTTCTAAATACACTCAATAGTATATCTTTAATAATCAATAGCTTAATTTGAGATATTTTTGTCAACCATTCAAGGGAGGTATAGTTAATGCCACCCTATTTATTTGTTCTTGCTATGGAATGATTAATATTGATGTAGATCTCCTACTCTAATTCCCAAAATCATGAAACTGGTAACCCACTATCATATATCCACAAAAAAGAAAAAGAATGAAGATGGAAATATTGGTTAATATGTTGAATGGAATGGAGGATGATAGATTTATATATTTTAAAATATAACTTCTAGAAACCTCATAAAGATAACCCCTATAAAGATATTTAAAGAGAACTCACTTAGAAAACCCTTTGAATGAAATTAAGAGAAGAACTGATCAAGTCCTAATTAGGATTCAAAAATAATCTCAACAATATGCAATGAAAATCAAACGGGAAATAGGGATAGGGTGATCGGGACTGCTCGATCTAAATCCTCCAGCAAGAGAATAACTGGGGTTTCCGAAAACCTGACAATAACTGAAATAAGCCGTGACAATAATCAAGCTAAGATTTACAACAAGAAAAATCCAGTTGAAAGTTGTGTATTTTTACATCAAATCGAGGGATTTGTATAGGGTAACAAATAGCCAAAAAACTAGGTGTCGAATGTTAGACAACGGTCGAAAAGGAGGAGTGGAAAAAATGGATTAATGGTAAAAATTCACCATTGATGCTGAGCAACGAAGAAGATGTGATTTTTGGAAGGTAGCATTCAATGGATGTGAAGGAGGGAGATGACCAGTTAGAGAAGGGTTGGACTAGGCTTTAAGGGCATGAGTGTTCGGTGAAGAGGGTGAGGGTTAAGGGTGGGAGTGTTTGGAAGAAAGTGTGGGGTTTGGTCTTTTAAGGGCTGTCGAGTGCTATTTGGGTTTGGGCTATGGTAAAAGGAATTAAAAGAGGTTGATTTGGGGAGTAGGAAGGTGGGCTAATGGAGGATTAGGTAAAGTAGAGATTTTGGATCTGACTTTTGACTAGCTACTTAATACCTATTTTAAAAGATAAATTAATAATAATAAAAATTGCTAAATTGCCAGTAATGCCATTATTATTGCTAATAATCTTAAACTAGAATATTTCTTCTCAGCCATAAGATATCATTTCTTTATAGCAACAGATCTAGATTTTATTCCCGCTTTTATTGCCAATTTGTTAATATGCTCAATTATCCTAGAAAGTAGAAACACAAAGATAATTAATTAATTTTACAGGATTATTAAAGTTCTATTTGGTAAGGCCACTATGAGTATTTGGGGTTTCATTAAGAACACACTGAGAATCCACTCACGATCACTCTCAATTCAAACGTAATTTAAAGATTCAATGCTCAACAAAAGACTTTATTTTCAACTCTACAAATCGATGGTTACAATGGTCAACATCATACCTTATTTATATGTAAAGAGCCATGAAAAATATTTCTTTCTTAGATACAAAATATAATTTGGGTTTTCTTATGGAATTAGTTAAGATGTGATCTTAATTAACTTCACATAATCAAAAGAAATTTCTTCCTAAAACAGCCATTTGTAATAAATTAGATACACACACATATCCAGCTAATATGAAATTTTTTTAACCCTATCCAACTATTATATACATGTCATAAATCCATGTAAAATCCCAAAGACAAGTGATTAACATTTGGGAAAATTTTGTTGGAAAACAATATTAACTAGTATGAAAACCTAGCTCATTAATTTCTAACCTAGCTAACTTTGATCTCCATATTCCATGGTTGGTTTCCCATGTCCAAACCTCTCTATGTTCCATCATTACATGAGCAAAATCGTTGCATATCAACTAAAGTTATGTTTGCAACACCATCTTGAAAAAATCTTAATTTATGGCTCATAGTTAAATAAAGTGTTTTACGAATTCATAACTCCTCCAAGAATGCTAAGAAATATTCTAAACACACCTAAGAAATATGTTTAGAGGTATAATAAGGATTTTCTCACATCAAGTACTTTGTAGGATGAGGAGAAATTTGAAGGATATCCTAAATTTAAGAAGGGTAAAATATTGAACCTATGTTTGCATATAATGTCTTAGTCCTTTGAAAAGGCTAGCTAAAATATGCTACTTTGATAATAGATAAACGACATAAATTTTATCTTGCACTAAGACTAATGGCCAAAGCATGAAATAATAAGCAAGAGATTTTTTATCCGCACAATATCAAAAAATGTTTGATAACATCACTAAGAAGCTTAATATAGTCAGAAATATGAGTTTTGCATTCAAAATTATTGGATGTAAATGTTTTTCTTACTTAAAGATATTGAGTGTGTAGAAGAGTCTTGGAACAATTTAGATCTAGAGAAGACTATGGAATTAGGCATATGGAAAATGGATTCCAACACTCTAAATATATATGGAAGTTGAAAGAATGTAAGGAAAATTTATGGTGAAATAGACACATGACAGATACATTAGAGGAGAGAATAGATGGAGAATGTAGCCAAGGCTAGCCATTCCTTGTTGCTCAACAATCTCATGCAAATGAAAGATAAGTTATCATAATACCTTGACTAGTAAACCGTGCTACTTGTAAAATAATGGGCAAGAATTTAAATTTTGGTAATAAAATTTAATATTACAAAAAAGACATGTGTGAATCTTCCACAAAGATTCAACACTAAGGTTTCTATGTAGGATTTACTCCATGTAATTCCTTAGAAGAAAAGTAATCCCACAAAAGAGAGGATTTAAGCTAAATGCTAAAAATTCTTATGTAATTCAATATTATATATTGTGTACAATGATCCTACTAAGTATATATATAACTCATAATAGGTAATCAAAAGTAACTCCCAATTACTCAACAACTAGCCTAGTTATTAACCCCATTTAAGATGGTAATAACTTGCTAAACCATGAAGCTCAAGTTGTATGTCCAACCTAACTCATGGCTAGTTTAGTTCTATAATTAATTAGAATTTCTCTAATACTTGAAAAAACTTAAGTAAACACCTCATGTAAATATATAACTACAAACATTTAGACCAGCTAATACATACATGAAACAACGAGCTATAAAATCCTTAATTATATAAGATATTATATGGTTTATAACAAGTGCTACAAATAATGAGGTCTTTGCATGCTTGTTATCTTGTCCACCATGTATTCCATATCTTTGAATCTTTGTTTGTCCTATATATGAAAATGGATTAAATGGCTTGACATCTTAAGTATCTTTCACTTGCAAATATGCAATATACATATAAGAACATCTTAAATTGTCTTGAGAATTAACAATAGACATATCACAAAAAACATCAAAGATAATTGACTCTATAATTAAGAATTTTCATTCCTTATTAACAAGAGGATCATGAGATGCTCCCACATCATTCTCCCCTAGTTGAGAAGAATTTATACTTAAATTTGCATCATCATAATATGAGGAAAAATCACCTAAAATAAAATTTTTAAAACATACTAATTAGGTAAATCAAGTTCATAATCATTATCTCTAAATTTTATAAGTATTTTAAAATTTCTATCTACTCTAACAATTAATTTGTTTTTATTTAATTTATGAAATCTTTCTTTACATAATTGTAACTATACCTAATTACTTGGAGAAAATACATTTCAAACCTAATGTTATTACCTTAAGCTTGATACTTCACATTTAAATTTTTTATATTAGCTCAAATTTGTTACTGAAGATTTTGAAAATATTCAACTTGATCGTTGGTTTTATAGTTCTTTAATTCTACTTTCTTGAGGGGAAACAATGTTGATTGGAATATAAATATTCATACCATCAACCACTTCAATTAGACTAAAATAAGCTATAATCAAAGGACTTCGATTATAGGCAAACTCAATGTGATCTAGGTTGATATCCCATCCTTGGTACTTTTATTTACCAAAAATCTTAGCAATGTGCCAAGAGTTTAATTGGTAAACTCTATTTAACGATAGATTTATGTATGATTTGAAGTACTAAATTACGACTTTGTATCCAACATGTGCCATAAAGTCTTCCAATAGTAACTCATAAATTTACTATCTCTATCTAAAATAATACATTCAAGAATATTGTAAAGTCTTACAACCTCTTTGAAATATAAGTTAGCAACATGTTTCACATTATTATTTTTATAATATAGTATAGAATGAGTCATTTTAGAAACTCTATCAACTATTACCATTATATTGTTTTTACCATGTTGAGGTCTATGAAATCATAAGATGAAGTCCATACTAACCCCTTTCTATGGTTAACTTGGCATAGGTAATGGAATTTACAAACTATTGCACCTCAAATGTTGCAACAACAAAGTTTTGTTTTATCACAGAAGTATATAAACAAAATACCAGTATCGTTGTAATTAATAAAAGTGTTGTTTACCATACCATACTTACATTAGTGACAATGCTAAAACAATTCAAAGTAAAGCAGAGTAACTAGAAATGAGAGAAGATTTATAAGTATAAATATGAGTTTGGAGATTAACTCCAAGGTATAATAACAAAATACAATAAAAAGGATATGACAAATAAATGGATCCAATAGGTATCTCGATAAAAACTTTATCTAGATAACCTAACTTTTTGCATAAACACCCAATATTAAAAATTCACTCCTCTATAATGCATCAAAGGCAGCAAAATCATCCAACTCGTCCTCGAAGACCAGCATAATATCATCCGGGTCATCTCCTCGTGGGAATGAGCAACACCTATAAAAATGATGGCCAATACACTACATACTAAGTAAGGTACAATACTATTGAGTCAGGGATACAATTAAATAGATAAACTGATAGTAGATGATTAGTAAACGTACAAAACACATAAAGTATCACATGGTAAATAGTGATCAAGACCTTTTTATTATATATAAATATTTTCATTTGCTCATTTTTATTGATTAGTAAATAGGAACCTCATTATTCTTAAACCGATGGAACAGTTTGAAGAAACTCTTAAGGACAATACACCTAAGCTACTACTATCATCTAATGGAACATATCTAACACCTCTTATGATAGAATCCTCTAAATTCACTATTCTTAATCTAGTAGAATGTTCTAAAGCACCTCTCAAGGACAACATACTTAAGCCACTATTATCTCTCAATGAAACAAAGCTATAAACTCCTTGATCCCAAATAATACACTCTTCCACTTTAAATTATTAAAATCTTCTCCATTAGGATAATTATCTTAATTCATATTCTTATTCATGATGAGTATAAGCCCCTACTATTCTTACTTTGGTAGAATAGACTAAAGCACCTCTAATGGACAAAACACCTGAGCCATTATTATCGACTAGTGAAACATCCCCATAAAACAAATCTCAAAGCAAAAAACTCTTAAGGAACTGATCTTAAATTAGTGGAACATTCTAAAGAGCTTTTCAAGAAAAACACACCAAAGCCACTATTATCTTTCAGTGGAACAGATCAATAAACACATTAGGTCAACTCCCGTGACCATTCACTTTAAATGATTCACAGCTTATTCATGTTTGAATTGACAAGTATAGAACATGTTCAAAGTAGTTAAGCCATATCATGAGATCATAAGGCCATTCTATAGGGTTATGACCCTTATATTTCTCCCAAAATCTAATTGTGCATTATTATTTTAACTCTTGTTTTGTTACTATTTTAACCACCAAACTTAGAACTGCTACCTCAAATATTATTATTATCAATATACTAGATTTTCAAGCCCTTAAACAAGGTCTTGTATATATGATAATAACTCTATCTTAAAAATTACTACCCTTAAAGCTTGACCCTAATTTTCACAACTCTATTGTAAATTTTCTTATAGGGATCAAAAAAATAAAACATATAACTTAAATTCATAAAACACTAAGGTTAACAATCTATTAAAATTTTGTGGTCTAGCTCTACCATTTCACACATGTGATAATAGCCTCCTCATTTTAAGTTTACTATTTGTAAATTAAACCATTTTCATACTTTAGTAAGCATAGGTAATTCACAACTATTATAAGCACTTAATATAAATTCCTTACCATATTTTGAATGATATAACACCTAAAAATACCATGATTCTCATAGTTAACCTATATTGACTAAATTCCCCTTATTGATAACAAAACCCTTATTTCATGCAAATATTATATGTTTGGTAACATTATCCCCAAATCCACATTTTTATCCATAGAAATTATTAGACTCATTTCACAATCATCATACCATTATTAAACCCTTGATACAACCATTTCATAGAGAGGGCTTTTCCACACAAAATAATAATACTACATGATCTTTACTTACACATTTTCTATTGTATAATATTAACCACATATCAAATGATTAACAATCATATATTAATTCACATGATATTAATAATATGATTAAATATCCCAAAACCCTAATTTAGGGAATCATAACCAAATAATAAATTATTAGGAAGATTAATTACATAAACTATTTTCTTTTTATTATTATGGAGTTTATTAAGGTAAATCTAGGAGAAATTATAAATAATTTTAAATAGGAAAAAATTGAGTATTTTGCTAATTAAAATAGAACTTAAGGAAATTCTTTCAAAATCCCAAAATTAACCTAAAAAGAGAATTAATTATTATTTTTAATATTAATATTTTTTTAAATATCCCAAATTACAAAAAATAAATTTTATTAAGCTAATCCACCTTTTCCTTTCTTTTCCTTTATCTTTTTTTCCTTTTTCCCCATCTTTTTCCTTGTCTTTCCTTTCCTTCTCTTCCTTTATTTACTCTTTTTTCCCAGACCTGGGCCGGCTCGCCGGCCCAACCTCTCCCCTCCCCTTACACGGCCCGGCCTCCTCGTGTCACTCCTTCCCTCTCCCGGTCGGTTTAGCCCTTCCTTTTCTTTCTTTTCTTTTCCCCTAGATCGTCGGTCCAACCCCTCCCACCTGTGTCATCTTCAACCTCCAACATGCACCTAAAGCTCGAAATAAGCATCGGAAAAGCCTAAACCAACCACACCGCCCACTCCAGCTATTCCGCCCCTCTCTTCCCTATTGACTTCCCTATTATTTCGACAGGACCATCCCTCCCCTCTCCTACATGCCATCCTTCTTTCCCTGACAAATTTTGGTCTGCACACGCAGACCTACGCCGGCCATTCTCGCCCGATAGAGACCCATAACCCTTGCCACTCTACTCTCCCACTCCTCTTTGTCATTTCCGCCTTCCGATCGAGCTATAAATAGCCTCGAAGGCTGCCATAATCGGGTCTTGATTTTGGCAGCCCAAAAAATCAAGATGTGCACCACCACCTTTTTAGCCCATTATTCCTCTGCCATCGGCTGTTGTCACCACTCAATATGGCCTCCAAAACGCTCCCTACACCACCCTCTACAGAGTCAGGCCACTATCCTTCCTTGCCTTGCCCTGCATGAACCACCTCGACCGTGCAAAATCACCTTTCCGAACAACCTATTTGACCCTGTGCCGCCCAAAACAACCAGGCAATATTTCCCTACCACCCCACACCTCCATTTTTCCCTACGTCCCCTTCCCCTAGCCTCCACATCCATCTCTCTCTCTCTCACCCTTCTTCCTCCACCGCCGCCACCGCTACGGCCAGCTCCACCACCCATCCTAGGTTGTCCCCCAACTCCTTAACCCCTAAAACCTATATATAAAAGTGTTAATGATTTTAATATTATTAACTATTATTATTAGTGTTATTATGATTATTATTATTATTATTATTATTATTATTACTACTACTACTACTACTACTATTATTATTATTACTACTACTATGATTATTACTATTATGCCCTAACATTTATTCTGGAGATTTTCTAATTAATGGTATTAATTAAGACTAAAACCTTGTTGTGTTATTATTTTTATTATTATTATTACTACTATTATTATTATTATTATCACTATTATTATCCTTATTATTATTATTATTATTATTATTATTATTATTATTATTATTATTATTAGTCCATTATTATTATTGCCAACAGTATTATCATCATCATTATTATCATTGTTATTGTTATTATAATAATAATAATAATAATTATTATTATTATTATAATAATAATAATAATTATTATTATTATTATTATTATTATCATCATTATTATTCGGTTGCCGCCGATTCAGCTGCCTGCAACGCCGCCTTTACCCCCCAAAACAACCAGAGAATCTTGCCCTACCACCCCACACCTCCATTTTCCCCCAGCCTCCACATCTATCTCTCTCTCTCACCCTTCTTCCTCCATCGCCGCCGCCGGCTCCACCACCCATCCTCGGCTGTCCCCTAACTCCTCAACCCCTAAACCCTGTATATAAAAGTATTAATAATTTTAATATTATTAACTATTATTATTAGTGTTATTATGATTATTATTATCATTATCATTACTACTACTACTACTACTACTACTACGATTATTACTGTTATGCCCTAACATTTATTCTAGGGAATTTCTAATTAATGGTATTAATTAAGACTAAAACCTTGTTGTGTTGTTGTTGTTGTTGTTATTATTATTATTACTATTATTATTTTTATCATCATTATTATCATTATTATCATTATTACTATTATTATTATTAGTATTATTCTTATTATTATTATTATTATTATTAGTATTATTAATAATAATGTTATTAGTAATATTGAAACCTTTAATTTAATACTATGAATATTACTAAGACTTACTTTGATTAGTAGTGATTTGATTAACCATCTTGAGAATAATAATAACCCTACCTTTTAATTATAAACTACTATTATTAATATTAGCCTTCATATTAGGCCATGATAGGGGTAAGATAGGAAATTATGGCAATTCTGGCAGAGGGAGATTAACCCAAGCCTAGCGATGTTTTAGTTAAGGACGTAACTAAGGCCGCCCATGTGTTACGTGTTTTACTTGCCTTGGATGCCTTGTACGATTTATATGTTGTGTTCTTTATACTATTATCTTACCTCTTTCTATGTGTAGCGTAACTTGGAACCGACGTACGTTCTCTTGCTCTTGTCTGGTATGTGCTAATATGGATATGCTGCAAGTATGATGTGATGTGCTATGGCCCTTAGGACATGCATGCTAGGTTATTTGATGTAGTGTTGTAGGATGGAGGCATGAAAGAGAAAAATGAGAAATTAAGATAACCAAGGGGAATTAAGTTGGCTAATGTAGGTAAGGATGACCTAAGTAATATGTAACCCATGAATAGCCGAGTGAAAGGGGAATTAAATAAAATGAATGAGTGGGAGAAATTAAGGTTTACATGGGAGGAACTAGTATTTGCTTGGAAATCTTAGGGTTTGGCATGGCAGAGATCAAGGGGTTTGTATAGGGAGATTAAGGTCCGCATGGGGGCGAACCTTACGTATGGAAAGTTAAATTGAGACGAGGGGAAAGCAATGGAAGGTTTGTTTGGGTGACTGAAGGCTTAAGGTGAAAAATAGTACGTAGGATAATAAAAGGGTACCTAGGGACCAACTAGGGTTTGGGAGGAAACCCTAATTTCAGAAGGTGATAAAAGAAAAAGAAAATAATAAAAAGAAATGAGGTGGAGAGAGGTATGAGGGGAGAGTTGAGTCTAAAGGTCATAACACGTGGGGCGTTAAAATAGTGTGGGTTGTGGAAGGTAGAGAAGGAAGGGCCACATAGGCCCAAATTAGGGTTTTTTGAGAAAACCCAGGGTAAGGTGGTGAGTGGACCTTGGGGTATAAGGTGGTGGTCCTTGACCCACACACTTAGGCGTTGGGTTCCCGGAGTGAGAATGTGGATCAAGGGAAGGATGTCGGGGGTGAGTTAGGCGGTGTAGAAGTCTCAAGATATGGGATAGGCCCTCCTAGGAGGATAAGTGCGGATATAGTTAGCCTTCCATGTCAAGGTTGAAATACTTTTGAATATGATACGTTAAGACACTAATCACTTAAAGAGAAAGATACTGAGCAAGACCTAGACCGGTCCACCAGCAAATAATAGTGGCTAGGGCCAGGGTGCCCTACATGACTGGTCCACCGACGAATAATAGTGGCCAGAAGCATTTTGCCTTGTATGACCGTTCCACTGGCTATAATAGTGGGGGTTTTCATGCTCAACAAAACAATCATAATAATGATAAGACATGGGAAAGATATGAGTAATTATAGTGGAACACCATGAGAGTCGGGGCCAGACCGGTCTACCAGCGAATAATAGTGGACAGGGTATATTGTCTTGCATAACCGGTCCACCGGTGAATAAAAGTGGACAGGAGCATTTTCCCCTACATGACCATGCCACTAGCTATAATAGTGGGGTTCCCACACTCACATGGAATGATAAAGACTATGATATGAATCGACAATATTTATCAGAAATCTAAAGAATAAGTCATCCGGCCCATAGCCGGTATTGTTTATTCGTGTTATAGCATGTTGTCTACGTAATTATTTCATGTATACTATGTTATTTGTTTTTTTGTATTTTGGCCTTAGTGCGTCTGTTACCTTACTCAATACGTAGCGTACTAATCACATGTTTCCTGGGTGCTGCTCATTCCCACGAGTGGAAGGCCCCTCTGATTTAGTGCTAGTTGATGATTCTGTCTTCGATGCTTATGATCCTTACAAGGCATCGAGGGGGCTGAGAGTTGAGCCTGGACCTAGCTCGGGGGTTGAGCGTGACGTGGCCGGAGTCCATCCTCTGTTTGGTTTCCTGGTATTATTATATTATATTTTATCCCACTGTATAATGTCCTCTGACATTTAGTACTTTAAAACTATACTTTTGGGATGTACCTTTTGATTTCCGTACTCTGATTCCATATGACTTATTTTTTATTAGTGACTTATATTTGATGTTATTCTTATTTAGCCTTAGTACTTAGTATTGGGACGGTAGGAGTGAACCTATCTAGTACTAAGTTTGTTACCGAGTTTACGGTTTTATCTTTCCGCTTCCACTAAAACCTTTTAATTAAACGAATTACTTTAGTAGTAAATTTGGCGGTGTTATATATGGTTAAAAAAAATCATGTATAAGACTTGGTAATAAAAAAAAATACTACGACAAGTTATTACAAAACAAAGACTTTAGGATTTAAGCACACAAATCTTACTCTACCTTTTTTGGAACCATGGGGGATCACTTAAGAAAATCAAGGAAAAATATTATTAGGATTAAACCACAAAAGTAAGGAAATGTTTAAGTAAATTGATGGGTGAAAGAAGGGAGAAAATTAAACCGAGTAAGGTGGTGTTTAGGATATCTTTCTGTAGCTAAAAAAATGGAAATGGTGGGTTGTACCACTAGAGGGTGTGCTAGTTTTTTGTTGTGGGAGCTGAAGGGTGGTGGTGTGGTGTGGTTGGAGTTGTTGAGGGTGGCTAGGGTGCGATTGTTGTTGGTGAAGAATGGAGGGTATGGTGCAATGAAGGCTACTAAAGAAGGAAGGAGTTGAGCTTCTGTTAAATCTATCGAATGGAGGATGTGGATGGATGAGCTATTTGTGCAACAATCAAGGAATAGAAAAGAAGGAAGGGGTTGTGGTGTCTTTGGCTAGAGGTGAAGTATGTGCTATGGTGGATTTGGCTAACGGTTATGGGGGTTTTAATGCAGTTTAACGGAGGTGCTGGAGATGCCTCGGTTGGGCTTACCAATGGAGGTTTTGAGACGTTTTCATGGTAGTTGGGAGAAGGTGAAGAAGGAAGTTGGTTGTGGGATTGCTAAAGAAAACAAAAGTGAAAGAGGGCAGGCTTTGATGGGGTTGTGATTGGTGAAAATTTTCAATGCAAATCCTTAAGCTGAGAAGGGGGAATTGATGGGAGTAGAGGGTAGGCTTTGTAGGGGGAGTTGTGCATTCAATATAAAGGGGAGAGAATGGGGGAAAATATGAGAGAAATGAGATAAAAATATAAAATAGAGAAAAGGGAGCTAGTTTGGGTTTAGATTTTGATTTCGGTTAGGGTATTAGCATAAGTTAAATAAATGATCAGTTTGGACTAGGTTTACGTTTGGAAATATATTAATAACCAATAATAAAAACTAGTTTCAGGATAAGATTTATGATTTGGGAGTTATGGTAAGTTAGAAAAATATATTTCCTAAGGTTAGAATTATGTTACAATATTAATTACTTGAGATTAGGCATAGCTTAAAATTCTTGGTATTGCATCACTACACCCTTATAAGAGACTTTTTCCTTGATGTTAAGTAGTCAAGTTAGGGAAGAAGAGAAAAAGGATGCATAGAAAGTGATCTCAGCTATTAACTTTACTGAAGTTGCTACTATACTACTAGGGACTACTCCCTTAAAATTGAGAGAACATGTTCTTATATGATGTGATTACTCATGCAAAGATCATTACACTTTGAAAGCTTAAGTTAATGCCTAGTTTTTTCCACATCAAACAAAATACTCTTTGGTAAACCATTATAACTAACTTGTTTATCATATTTCCACGGTCTACCTAGCAAAATACCACATGCATCCATAGGCAATATATCATTGAGCACATCATAATAGAAATTATCAATAGAAAATTAAATAAGGCACTACTACGAAAATAGGAAATAATAACGGGACATTAATAATGGTGGTTCGAAAACCGTCGTAAAATGCGTGAAAGTTAATGCACGAGAAGTTTTAATAACGGTTTTAGGTAATAACCGTTATTAAAAGTGCAAGGTAAAATTTTTCACGGAAATTTTAATAACGGTTGACGTAAAACCGTTATTAAAACATGATTTAATAACTGTTCAAACAAGAACCGTTGTCAAAATTGGCAACATTTTAATAACGGTTCCTAGAGGCACCATTATTAAAAGTTCCTTTTATTTCGTTCTCTTCTATTTCATGCCAAAAATTTCAGACTCTGCTGCTTCCCTCTCGTTCTCTCTTTCTCTTGCAAACCCTTGCACCACCGCTTCGGCTCCTCTGAATTAAGGGAAACCGTCGCACCGCCATCTCTCCACCACCCCTCTACCATTCTTGGTAACGTAGCCAGCATTTGTACCTTCATCGTTGCCGTTCTCAACTTGCACACCGTTGCTCCCTTTACATATGCGTTTGTTCTTCCTTCAATGCTTAATTTTTCTCTACTGATATGTATATATACATATATAAATGCATGCATGTTGCACCGAAGAGGTTGTATTTATTTGTTATTGTAAACTTGCGGTTTGTTGTTCGATGTGTTGGTGAAAAATTTTGCTGTCCTTTTTTTATTGTGGCCGGACGAGACCTTAATTTATATATATATATATATATATATGTGTGTGTGTGTGTGTGTGTGTGTGTGTGTGTGTGTGTGTGTTTATAATCTATTTTATAAAAATATGTATTATTATTTTAAGAGAATCCACAAGCCTAAAATATTATTATTATCATAAGATATGTACGTTCAAAGTGTAAAATTAAAGTGTATATATATTTTTTTAGCACTCACATTATTATGTAGATCATGTGTATTTATATGTGTTCTATTATATGTATATATATTTATAATATATTTATATATAAGATGTGTATATATAATCTAAAATAATTGTGGTTAGGGTTAAGGTTGGGGTTAGGGGGAGGGTTAGTGTTAGGGTTAGGGTTAGCTATAGGTTTAGGATCATTATCTTATGAGGTTTAGTGTTATTTTTTATTATAATTTATTAGGGTTAATTATTGTTAGGGTTAGGTTTAGGGAGAGGGGGAGGGTTAGGGTTAGCGTTAGGGTTTATCGTTTATCATACTAAATATAAACTAGGGCTATAGGGAAAAATCCTAAGGATAAGGGTATTATCCATGGGGAAAAGTTGAGGAGGTTGGTTGGGCATCGGTGTTGTGATAAAATTTAAATAGAGATGAATAATTGTGTATAATAATAATAATAATAATAATAATCATAATCATATAGGATTTATTAGGTTGTACAATATATGTATTTGTGTATATATATATATATATTATCTTATTAATATCTACTTGATTTTACTATGCGTAGCTTGAATGATTTGATGATAGTTTGATGTTTAGCTTGTTTGTTAAATATATAACTAAAGATTATGTCCTTATTTTAAATAGTTTGATGTTGTTAGGTTTACATAGTTGGTTATGATCTGGTAGAATATATTTATGATTTGTCTAGCTAGTCTAAGATCAGTTTACATATTCTGTAATTTAGATCCTTTTGAAAACAACCTTGATAACAACCTTGAGATGACATACCCTCCACTGTATTTTTATATGGCGCCGCATACAGATGTACGGACTCATGTGATATGGTTATATGGCCAGCTATGTCATTTGTACGCGAGTGACTCATCCTATCACCCCTTCCATTTTGGATCATATAACCTTCGGTTGACCCTGCCTTAGATAGAGCCATGGGCATCGGCTACGTCTACTTTTTTGCAGTGGTGTGTTTACCACACTGATGCACCACACCCGATATTTATTGAGGGTGAGCTATTTGCTAGAGAGTATGATAGGATATCGAGAGAATTGATGGTCATCGATGATGAGTGGAGGTATCGTCATAGCTTGCCTCGGAGTATCCACCTCGGTTACCCTAGAGTATCCGTGAGTAGACTCTCTTACGATGATGTCAAGGATCAAATGATATATCGTGATGAGTGGACTTTTAGAGTTATAGTTTTTAGTCGGGCTCGACGAGGCTATTGGGGGATTTAGTTTTAGATATGATTTTTCATTTTTTAGGTATCTGAGTTGTAGCAACATTTTGATGTATATAGTGCTGCTATTGCTTAAATCCTATAGTATGTATATCTTTTGTAATTTGAACTATTAATTGTATAATTTTTGCTACATATGTATGTATGTATGTATGTATGTATGTATGTATATATATACGAACTCTTTGTAAGTATGAGGAGTTTCATTGATCAGTATTAATATAATTTTGGATACTTGTTAGCATGATTCGTATATATATATATATATATATATATACAAAATAGCATGATGCATTTGAGATTAATTCTTTCTAAGCAAGAGTGATTTGAGAATTATTAAACTTATAATTCAATTGATTTTTGATAATTACTTTCATGTGGGATATATCTAGATTCAAAAACTATGGATCGGAAATGGTTGTCTGCAAATCGTTTGTCTAGAGAATATAACGAAGGAGTGGAGTTTTTCATCAAGTTTGTAGTTGAACATGCTCGGGACTCTAGTAGAATAGTCTGTCCTTGTTTGAAGTGTGCTTATATTCAGCGTGTCAACACTAATGATTTGAGAGATCATTTATTTGTGTATGGAATTGATACAAGTTACACTTGTTGGATATGGCATGGGGAAACAGAGTCTAAATATGAAAATGATGATGTTAGGAGGGATAGTAGTGGATCATCATTTGATAACTATGAGGGACATTCGTTAGAGGAGATGACTCAAAAGGTTGAGGAAAGTGTTCGGGAATGTCCAAAAATTTTTGAGAAGTTATGGAATGACTCGGAGAAACCTTCGTATGGCGATTGTAAGACGTTATGCAATTATCCGCTACTTTAAGGTTGTACAACTTAAAGGCATGTAATGGATGGAGTGATTAGAGTTTCACAGAATTATTGTCACTTGTGAAGGATATTCTTCCTAATGATAACGTTCTACCCAATCGTACGTATGAAGCGAAGAATGGGTATGAGTTATGAGAAGATACATGCATGCCCTAATGATTGTACTTTATATTACAATGACAATGCATCTTTGGATAGTTGTCCTAATCTTGAATGCAAAGGACCACAATACAAGAAGAACAAGGTGCCCGCTAAGGTGTTATGGTATTTTCCTATAATACCAAGATTAAGGTGGATGTTTAATGATATTGAAGATGCCAAGAACCTAAGATGGTATGCTGATGACAAGATAGATGACGGGCTTCTTAGACATCCATCTGACTCTCCACAATGGATGACGATTGATGGGTTGTTTCCTGAATTTGGTAAAGAAGCAAGAAATCTGCGGATGGAATGAATCCGCACAATCAAGGCAGCTACAGTTTATGGCCAGTGATTTTGGTTATATACAATTTACCTCCGTGGCTCTATATGAAACACAAGTATATGATGTTATCTTTACTCATTTCCAGGCCAAACCAACCTGGGAATGATATTGATGTTTATTTGGCACCTTTGATTGACGATTTGAAGTTTTTATGGGACATGGGTGTTGAAATATTTGATGCATATAGTCAAGAAAAATTCACTTTGAGAGCATTGTTATTGTGTACTATAAATTATTTTTCGGCTTATGGAAACTTGTCAGGTTATAGTGTGAAAGGCCATTATGCATGTCCGATATGTGAGGAGAATACTTCATTTGTTCAGCTAACATATGGCCAAAAGACTGTGTTCCTTGGGCATCATAGGTTTTTACAGAAGAATCATCATTATCGTAGGCAAAGAAAAGCGTTCAATGGATTCTGAGAAGAAGGGCAGGCACCAATCTGATTGATAGGTCGACAAGTGTGGCTGAAGATGAAACATTTGAATGTCAAGTTTGGGAAGAAGAATAAAGATAAGCCTCCATCAGTTAGAAGGAAGAAGATGTCAATATTCTTCAACCTTCCTTATTGGGAATCTTTCTACGTGAGACATGCCCTTGATGTGATGCATATTGAGAAAAATATATGTGACAGTCTTGTTGGTACATTACTTAATGTTCCATGCAAGACTAAAGATGGGATAAATGCTCGAATGGATATGGAAGAAATGGGTATTAGACGGGAACTGACACCGCGAGACAACGGAAGAAGAACATATTTACCGCCGGCATGTCATACTCTTTCCAGAAAAGAGAAAATTTTATTTTATGAATTCTTGCACAGTGTTAAGGTTCCAGAAGAGTATTCTTCAAATGTCAGAAGGCTCGTGTCGATGAAAGAGTTGAAATTAATTAACATGAAGTCTCATGATTGTCATATCTTGATGCAGCACTTCTTGCCGATAGCTAAACGTGGAATTTTGCCAAAACGTGTTCTAATTACTATCATGAGGCTTTGTTGGTTTCTTAAAGCCGCCTGCTCTAAAGTTACACATCCTGATAGTTTGGACGCCTTGAAAAAGGGATTGTGATTATTTTGTGCCAACTTGAAATATATTTTCCACCGTCATTCTTTGACATTATGGTACATCTAACTGTTCATTTAGTTTATGAGATAAAGATGTTAGGACCTGTTCATGGGCATTGGATGTACCCCTTTGAACAGTTTATGAAGTTGATAAAAGGTTATGTGAAGAATCAATATCGGCCAGAAGGATGTATTGTTGAGAGTTACCTAGTGGAAGAGGTAATTGAGTTTTACACAAAGTACTAGTCAAATGCTGAAGCTCTTGGTATTCCTAAGTCTCAACATGTGGGCAAATTTGAAGGACAGGGTATTAGAGGCAAACAATTTGGGTGTGTAGACCCTAACATGTTCCGTGTGGTGTGACCATAGCCGGCACGCAATTTAAACCCTCTTGTTGTCAATTGTAGCACTGGTAAATAACGGTATCGTTCTAGCCGGGGATTGAGAGGGCTCACCTCTATCTAATCAACATAAAAATAAAACTAAAACTAAATATAAAAATCCTAAATAATACAAAATAAATAAATAAGAAAAATATTAATGGGGGTTATAAAAATAAAAATAATAAAATGAATAAATAAAATAAAATAAACTAATAATGAAAATAATGGGAAATAATGGGAAACCGCAGATATGAGAAATATGTTAGGGAAATAAAAATCCACCACTAGATTAGGTCGAAATATAATATTTATCTCTAAGTCATCCTTTAATCGTGAGAAAGAGATCAACCAAGTTGCACACCAAACGCGGGTCCATACACCTTATATTACTTCCCTTAATTAATTAATACGATCACGTGCCTATATTAACCCTATTAAATACTAGCAGTATGTCAGCAACATGCGGCTCCTATATTTAACTAGATTGAATGCATTAAGTGTAAGTGGAAGGCTGTCAATCAAAGTACCCAGACTAGTACAAAACGTATGTCTAGCTGTATTTCCTATCCTTGACCCACACATATCGAAACGTTTTACCACTTCGGTTAGAATCACAAAACGATTAGGTGAATTGTTATCTTACCTAGCTGCAATTTATATACATAAATTCTAGTATATTTTGATGGCCACCTCGCACGCAAATAATCCTACATACTGTCACTTATGAGGAACTAGAACAAGGCATGCACCAAATAAACTATACTTGAAAGAATTATATATATAAATGAAAGCAATTAATATAGAGCCAAGAAACAATCTCACGAAACAAAGAAAATAAAATTATAATTTAAATCCTAATCTAGGGTTTCAATTCATTCCCTAACAATAAATAATCAGCCACTCATAATTAAAGAATTAATTACACAGAAATATATATCTAAAATATAAATTAAAAATAAGAGAAAGAAATAATCAGAAATAGTTTTGGATAAAAGATCAAGAATTTATTCAGATAAAAATTAATTTTATCTGAAATAAATTCAACCGATATAAATTTCCTCTTATTTTTCTTCCTTCTCGGTCTTGAATTTCCATGCCAAAATTCTTTTTCTTTTTCTTTTTCTGGCCGGCGGTTGATGGCTGAGAGTGCTCGTTACGTGCATCGCTGAGGCTTCAGTTCCCTGTCTCTCGTCCTGTTCGTCTCTCCCGAGCCTATAAAGGCTCTCTCCCGTCTGTCGCGCCCCCTCTCTGTGTCTCCTGTGCCGCTCCTTTATAAATTTTTTTCATGCGTCGAGTTTGACTTTTCGCTGCCACGTCAGCCCTGTGCTGTGCGGCTCGATTCTCCTTTTTCTTCTGCCGTCATTTGTCTTGTTTTGCTTCCTGATGTCGTTCGAGCCTTTCTTCTTTCCACGTCAGCCCTTACGGCTGACTTTTCTTCTCCTGCGGCCTGTTTGGTTTGCATCGTTTCCTGACCTTTGGGCCTTCGGCCTTTGGCCGTTGGTCCAAAGGTCTTATTTCTTTTTTTTTAATTTTATTTTATTTAAAAACAAATCCTGCAAAATAAAATTCAATAAATATTAATAAATAATATTTTATTCTAAATTTACTTAATTTATATCATTTTAGCTTAAATAATAAAATTTATGCAATTTTTACCACTTAAGCATAAAACAATAATTATTCCCCTATATTAGTTAAATAAACTACCAAAAACTAAGATTATAAGGGTATAAAATGTGTCAAAATATGAACTCATCACACCCCCACACTTAGCTTCTTGCTTGTCCTCAAGTAAGTTATTACTCTAAACAATTAAAATTAAATTAACTAGCCACTTTCGTAGGTCTCACGATTACACATAGCATGTGCAACAAGCCCTTTAAACCCCTAGGTCACCCATCGAGGACGAGTAAGGTCTCGTGAGGGTTTCGCAGATGATATACCCACAAAATCACACCAAAAAAAAAAGAAAACACAATCAAACTACACCTAATACCCTTAAAAAAAATTTCTTTTCAGAATCTTTTACTTTCAAACGTCGAGATTAGCAATCAATCAAGATTCAGCATTGGGAGATTTAAAGAATCAATTTCAATATATGGTTCACCCATAAACATGACAGGTAAGAACAGATCAATATTATGGATGAAAATCTACCACGCCTTAGTCACATCAAGATCCATCCTCACTATGGATACCCTCTATTTTTTCCTCTTTGATTCATGGCTACAAATGTATAAAAACACTCATGTATGTGAGATAAGATGATAAAGATAACAAACGACTCACATATATAAACAAAGAAAGCTCATGTTCTTGTGGATAAGACCTCATAAAAGAAATCAAATATTAGCCAAATGGACCGAACCATATGCTTAACTCTTGTGACTAATCTCTAACAGATCAAAGGCTGCTCATCTCAAGAATCAAATAGGACTTACTTATTGGTTGTAACGGGGTTTAAAGTAAAGAAGGGTATGGAGTATTTTAGGTGTGTGGTGCTAAAAAGGCCAAGAGCTAGTGGAATCTAATAATTAGATGAAATATAAGCATAACTCCACATCAATGATTAATGAGACACCTCTCCACCTTCACAATAAAATGTAACATGAATAGAACTTTCTCAACATCGTCTCTATAACTCTCTCTCTTCCTGATATCCTAACATTTTTTTTCTCTTTTTTTTTCAATTTTTTTTGACAATTTTCATTTTTTTTCAATTTTTTTTTCACCAAACATAACCAATCCCCTTTCTTAGCATAAATACATATATATCTTTCACACACACACACATATACAATAACTCTTTATATCCATAACGACTTGATTTCCTTCCACTAGCTTTAAGCAAGTGTAGGGACATTAAGGCCCAACGGTTATTCAATGTAGGTAATGAAGAAAAGTATATGTTCCTTTTATAGGCTCAAAGGGTTTCTATGGGATGTATATCATGGATACACAGATTGGGTTAAGCTATTTGGTCATGTGATGGAAAATTCCTAAGCTGCCTTTATCATTTTCTCAATCAGAGCATGTTTTGACTATAAGCTTCGACTAGTACAAGAGTAAGTTCTAGTAATCTCTATAGTCCATTACAAGATCTATGGCAAATAATTTGATCAAAGCAATTTAACGTATATGAGGTTTATAAAAAAAAAATTTGAAGCCAAGAAATAGTAGATGATTTTTTGTAGTTTCACTCAGAAAAAAGAAGGTACATATGGTTCAAAAGCTCACTACGGAATGTGACGAATCTCAACATGTCATGTCGGTGATTAGACAATCGTACATATTCTTTCTCCATTAAAACTTAGGCACGTAGATATGTGTTCCCTATATCCAAAATAACTCAAAAAGTATCCACTTACTTTATCTCAATTTCATGATCGTCTTTTCGTTAGATTTCAAAGATATACTCCTCATTAACTAGTTAAGGCTCTTATGACTCTAAAAACACTAGACACTCTAAAAAAATCAAAACAATTTTTTTTTTTTGAAAATAATAAAACACATACACCCCCAAACTTAAATCACACATTGTCCTCAATGTGTAAACAACTAAAGAAACGTGTAATTTTAAGTATGGAGAAAACAAAATAAAATAAATAAATAAATAGCTAGAGGGAGTTTGCCTCACAAGGAGCGCTTGTTTTTATGCCTTCAGCCTGACATGATCTCGGTTTGTCTCGTTCAAGGTGGATACGTCCACTTCAGAGATACTTCACCAAATCCTTCCTCGTGATGATCATCTTTATCCTGTAAGGAAGAAAAAGACAAAATATTAGATTTAATGAAAGATTTGATCCAGCAGGAACGTAACTTACCTAGCATAGAATTTAAGCTCGTGTGTAGAGAGAGAATGTTTTGCCCAATGTCCATGTACGGTAATCTCTCTATCGAAGGAACATATTTTCCTATCTTAAAATCTTTAAACACGTCCTTCCAACATAACCTCTCCTTTGGAGCATCACGCTTCTTATTAAATGTATCCAAGGTGATTTGATTGCTCTCTTCACTCTTGGATCCATATAACCTGCTAAAAGAGGGAAAACAAGGAGTGTGGTCAGCATAAATAAAATCAATGTGGTTTAAAGGCTTACCTTGTGTCTCATGGTCATCTCCAAGCAAAAGTGGGGAATAAATTTTCAAAGATGGTATATGGTAGGTGAAAGTGATAGTTTTGTCATCCATATACTTCTCTTTGTTCACTTGATCCTCATTTTGATGAGATTCTTCTTCAACTTTTACAAGCTCTTCTTCCACTTGATCTTGCTTTTCAATGTTCTCTATGGGAACCTCCTCAACTAGCTCATCCTTACATTCAGATATGGCATCATCATACTCATAAATCTCACTTGAATTTGGAATTGAAGTACTAGAGAGCTCTTCTTGTGCTTGTAATTATTCATCAAGTTGACCATATACCCCATTTTCTCCTCTAGCACTAACACGCTTTCATTTTGCATAATCTGACTTTGCACCAGTTGATTTTGGATGTCTACCAACTAGTTTTGACCATTTGTCAATGCTTCAAGAAGCTTATCCATTTTTTCTAAACTTGAGGGTTCTCAAACTGGAGAAGATTCTTGTTGAGGATATTGATAATATTTTGAAGCTTCATATTCGCGTGTGTAAGGGTCTTGATATGGCACTTGATACTGATCATTCATCTCCCATCCAAAGTTGGGTTGATGCCTCATTCCCGAATAGTATGTTCTTGTATAGGGATCGTGTCCTTGAAAACCATTGAAAGATTGAGCACCAGATTGTGTCCATCCTCCTCCTCTCATAGCTTGTTCATGGTAAGCATATGGATTTCCTTGTGTATGACACACTTCACTTGTATTAACAACTACAATAGCTTTAGCAACCTGCAAAACAAGAGTAGTAAGTTTGTTAAGTTTATCTTCAAGACTACTCATACTTACCTCATTTACTCTTGTGTTAGGATTCATGCAAAGTTGTCCATAACCAAAGGATCCTCTCATAGCCACCTGAAAACACTAACACTTCAAAGGAAAAGGTTAATAACAAAACACACCAAAAATCCTAAGAAAATAAAAAAAAAACTAAAAGAAAAAAAATACAAAAACACAAAAAAAATAAAAACACACTAAAAATACTAGCAAAATAAAGGTGAAGTTATCAATCCCCGGTAACGGCGCCAAAAATTGGTGTGACCATAGCCGGCACGCAATTTAAACCCTCTTGTTGTCAATTGCAGCACTGGTAAATAAAGGTATCATTCTAGCCGGGGATTGAGAGGGCTCACCTCTATCTAACCAGCTTAAAATAAAACTAAAACTAAAAATAAAATCCTAAATAACACAAAATAAATAAATAAGAAAAATATTAATGGGGGTTATAAAAATAAAAATAATAAAATGAATAAACAAAATAAAATAAAATAATAATGAAAATAATGGAAAATAATGGGAAACCGCGGATATGAGAAATATGTTAGGGAAATAAAAATCCACCACTAGATTAGGTCGTAATATAATATTTATCTCTAAGTCATCCTTTAATCGTGAGAAAGAGATCGACCAAGTTGCACACCAAACGCGGGTCCATACACCTTATATTACTTTCCATAATTAATTAATACGACCACGTGCCTATATTAACCCTATTAAATACTAGCAGTATAGCAGAAACATGCGACTCCTATATTTAACTAGATTTAATGCATTAAGTGTAAGTGGAAGACTGTCAATCAAAGTACCCAAACTAGTACAAAATGCATGTCTAGCTGTATTTCCTATCCTTGACCCACACGTATCGAAACGTTTTACCACTTCGGTTAGAATCACTAAACGATTAGGTGAATTGTTATCTAACCTAGCTGCAATTTATACACATAAATTCTAGTATATTTAGATGGCCACCTCGCAGGCAAATAATCCTACATACTGTCACTTATGAGGAACCAGAACAAGGCATGCACCAAATAAACTAGACTTGACAGAATTATATATATAAACGATAACAATTAATATAGAGCCAAGAAAAAATCTCACGAAACAAAGAAAATAAAATTATAATTTAAATCCTAATCTAGGGTTTCAATTCATTCCCTAACAATAAATAATTAGCCACTCATAATTAAAGAATTAATTACATAGAAATATATATCTAAAATATAAATTAAAAATAAGACAAAGAAAAAACCGGAAATAATTTTGAATAAAAGATCAAGAATTTATTCAGATAAAAATTAATTTTATCTGTAATAAATTCAACCGATATAAATTTGCTCTTATTTTTCTTCCTTCTCGGTCTTGAATTTCCGTGCCAAATTCTTTTTCTTTTTCTTTTTCTGGCCGGCGGCTGATGGCTGAGAGTGCTCGTTACGTGCGTCGCTGAGGCTTCAGTTTCCGTACCTCTGCGCCTGTTCCCTATCTCTCGTCCTGTTCGTCTCTCCCGAGCCTATAAAGGCTCTCTCCCGTCTCTCTGTCTCTGCGTCGTCTCACAGAGCCTCGGAAGGCTCTGTCGCGCCCCCTCTTTGTGTCTCCTGTGCCACTCCTTTATAAATTCTTTTCATGCGTTGAGTTTGACTTTTCACCGTCACGTCAGCCCTATGTTGTACGGCTCGATTCTCCTTTTTCTTCTGCCGTCATTTGTCTCGTTTGGCTTCCTGATGTCGTTCGAACCTTTCTTCTTTCCACGTCAGCCCTTACGACTAACTTTTCTTCTGATGCGGCCTGATTGGTTTGCTTCGTTTCCTATCCTTTGGGCCTTCGGCCTTTGGCCGTTGGTCCAAAGGTCTTATTTCTTTTTTTTTTAATTTTCTTTTATTTAAAAACAAATCCTGCAAAGTAAAATTCAATAAATATTAATAAATAATATTTTATTCTAAATTTACTTAATTTATATCATTTTAGCTGAAATAATAAAATTTATGCAATTTTTACCACTTAAGCATAAAACAATAATTATTCACCTATATTAGTTAAATAAACTACCAAAAACTAAGATTATAAGGGTATAAAAAGTGTCAAAATATGAACTCATCACCGTGCAGCACATCTATATGTATTACACAACAGTGATGATGTTCAGCCGTACATTGAAGAGCATATGACTTCTTTACGGATTGAAGAGCACATTTATATTACTTCGTTTAGGGTTTGCATAAATGTGACTTGTTAGTGAATGATCTTTCAACTCTTTTGGCGAAAGGAAGGGTCCGCATCAGTTACAGTACCTAAACGCAAACTGTCCACGGGTAGTACTTAGCCCTACTTATGAGGCCGATGAGTATTGACACTCCAATCATTGGTAGTGCTCCCTTGCCTTGTTATAAAGAGGGCGATGAGGCAGCCACAGTGCTAGAAGCTCATGGAAGCTTCATGCCTTGACCTGTGGATCAGATACGTCTCACTACTGAAGAGGTATTGACATTTGATATCTTCATTAGACCTTGTTTAGTAGTTACATTGTTTATACCTTGTTCATATATATATGCTCAATACATATTTTATTTATTATTATTATTTAAGGAATCAAAGAAGAAGACTACTTCTGCTAGTAAAACCAAGAGAGGTACTAGTAGAACGAGCAACACAAAAGAGGGCGCTTCCAAAGGAAAGAGAGCTAAATCTAAAAAATCAGTTGCCCCACAAAAGATTCCTTCTTTGGAAATACACCAACCTCCACCAGCATTAGCTTTATTGTATTTCTATGCCCAAAACTACCTCGGGAATAATTATATTTCCATTGATTTTCGTCCTGAGTATGTTAGAGGGGACGATGCTACTTACATGGTATCGACGGTTGACATAAGCGACATTTATAATTAGGAATGGATGTCAACCACGAGTGTCGCTATTTATGTCACGTAAGCATTATTTCATATTTTAGATTTTAGTACTCTTGGAGAAATGGAATTTTTATGACCTCTTATATGAGTTATTAGTTATTAACAAATATCCATTGTTATTGTCGTCCATATATAAGTTGGTAGCTAGTCGCGCTGCGTTTGAGGGAATGCGGTCCTCTATTGTGTTTGTGTGCCCATACTACATAGTTGACGGTAGTACAATAACAGAGGGTAGGCACATAAACTATTTAGCGGATCGCATTTTGATTGAGGGACACAACAAGCTCTATCTCATTCCTTACCTCACAACTAAACATTGGGTTTTGTACACCGTCCGACCTGATCTTAATAAAGTTTATGTGTTTGATTCCCTTCGAACCTATGACATGCCTTTTGAGGTCGCTCGTCGTGGTGGGAAGGAATTTATTGACATGTTAGTATACTTTTCACTTCTTACTTCATTAGCTTATTTATACATATATATATTCTACTATCATTATTTGAGGTATATATACTTACAATATTATCACTACTACAAACACGGGAAATAATTACGGGGCATTAATAACGGTAGTTCGAAAACCATTGTCAAACGCGTGAAAATTAATCGGCGGGAAGTTTTGATAACGGTTCTAGTTAAAAACCATTATTAAAAGGGCAACATTAAAATTTGGACGGATGTTTTAATAACGGTTTTATATAAACCGTTATTAAAAGATGATTTAATAACGGTTCATATTAGAACCATTGTCAAAAGTCAGAAGCTTTTAATGACGGTTCCTGGAAGAACCGTTATTAAAACCCCAAAATCAAACTTTTATTTCGCTCGGTTCTGTTTCGTGCCAAAGTTTTCAGACTCTCTGCACTTTCGTTATCTTGCTCTCCTTCTCCCTTGCAAACCCTCGCACCACCACACCGTGCACCACCAACTCGCACCACCACACCGGCTCCTCTCAAGTAAAGGAAACCCTCGCACCGCCAACTCTCCACCACGCCTCTGCCATTGTTCCAAAGCTAGCTGGCACTTGCACCTTCATCCTCCGTCGTGTTTGAAGCCCTTGCCTCTCTCAACATTCTCACCATCGTATTTGTAGCTAGCTCACTTTATGTATGTGTTTGTTCTTCCTCTCGTAACTTTTTATCTACTTATATAAATGCATGTCGCCAAGGTTTTGTTCGAAAATGTGTTGTTGAATGTGTTGGCTGAAAATTTTGTTTTTTGTTGTTGAATTTGTTGCGTTATTGTTATATATTAACAAATGCATGTGTTGGCCGAGACCTTTACATATTATTTTTGTATTTGTTTGTATGGAGAATATAGATTCAACATTATTTAGGTTATTTAGAGCTAGATTCAACTATAAACTTTGGAGG
Source organism: Tamarix chinensis (assembly GCA_030549775.1). Lineage (NCBI taxonomy): Eukaryota > Viridiplantae > Streptophyta > Magnoliopsida > Caryophyllales > Tamaricaceae > Tamarix > Tamarix chinensis. The sequence goes on along the minus strand of CM060179.1, from coordinate 64,707,774 downwards.
GTTATAACTTTTTCATGGGACCTCGGATTTAGGTTAACTTTTTCATGGAGCCTGTTTGGGCAAATTTGGAGCCCAAAAAAGGCCATTTTCACCTCTAAATTGAGGTTTTTGGTTACATACAAGTGATACAACCTTTTTAGGGCCTTTTTTACAAATTGAACCTTTAATTTAGACTATCCTGAAAACCTTTTTCACATTCTAGGGTACGAGGGTGTTATATAACCTCTTGATTAAAGTGGTATTACATGTTGCCTACCTTTGTATTTTTTATATAGAATTTATTATACAAACAACCATTATATATCTACCCCCTTGTATTATTTTGTATGTAGGGTAATACATGTTTTCAGTTATTTTAGTTTTTACTTTTATCAGAATTGTTTTTCCTCTATTGTTTATCTCTTTATCCAGCCATCCATCTATTTAGCCTCATTGTATATCTTACTTCTTAGTTCTCACTGTAATTATGCCAATTCTGTGTAATTATGGAACTTTAGGTACCTCCAAAGAGCTACTGGAACCAGATCTTCGAGACAAAGGAACTTAGATGATGATGATGATGATGATGATGATGATGATGATGATGATGAAATTGAAGTTTTTAAGGGTTCAAGTGAAGAAGACGAGCAATGGATCTTATAGTCCATGATAGATTGGTCAACATAGATCCTTTTCCATATCTTATAGTCCGATAACTATGCATGAGGCCAGCAATATAATGTTGATGAAATTGATGAAGTTAGAGACCAATGGGCCAAGCACGTTTACATACAACTGTCTATGTGGGCAGGAACAAAACTGTAAAAACAAAAAAAAAACTGGAGTTTTAATAACGGTTCTTATAAAAACCGTTATTAAAACTCCAGTTTTTAATAACGGTTTTCATAAGAACCTTTATTAAAACCTACATTTTAATAACGGTTTTCATCAGAACCGTTATTAAAAACTGAAGTTTTAATAACGGTTTTTAAGTAAAAACCGTTATTAAATATGAAGTTTACGCACATATTCGCGGGTTTTTGTGTATTTTTCATGACGGTTATGGAACCGTTATTAAAGATTTAATAACGGGCGATTAAATAACGGTTGAAAACCGTTATTAAAACTATAAAATAACCGTTATTAAAACCCCTTTCCGTGGTAGTGTATGTATCCAACTCTATTTATTAGGGCACTATGGACGGCATGTCAAAGGAGAGGTGGGAATGGTGTCCCAGACCCAAAGAATCTTCAATATGAGCCTATCATGGTAAGTAGGAAGACAACTATTTTGTATTTTTTTTAATTCAAATTAATATATAATAGTTAGAGAGCTAACTGAATTCATTTGACAGTGTCCACAATAGCAAAACGGCGATGATTGTGGATACTATGCATGTAGAGCAATGGATCTTATAGTCCATAATAGATCGGTCAACATAGATCCAAGCCATGTATGTTTGCTTTTCCATATTTTTCTATTAATGAATCATGACATATATATTTTTGACCTAATGGCTAACTGTATATTAATTGAAATATGGGCATTGTAGTTTTTCACCGATGACTATGCATGAGGCCAGCAATATAATGTTCATGAAATTGGTGAAGTTAGAGACCAATGGGCCAAGCACGTGCACTCATTCATTCGGTATTAGGTAGCGATCTATATATTCTACATGCATTTTTCAGGTTTGTATTTCGTCTACATCTTTTGGTCTTCCAGCCTAGATTTGTGAACTCTTTATTTTGGGGTATAGAGCTACCAAGTTGTGGTATGCCCACTAATTTTTATTCCTAAGTATAGTTGGTGTATTGAGACATGCATACCAATTATAGATTGATTGAAATTATGGTGTGATTGTAGATTTGGTATGAATTGATGTTGTTTTACATTACAGATTTGGTAATTGTTTGAACATACAACTATATATGTGGGAAGGAACAAAACAGAAAAATGCTAAAAAAAAACATATAGTTTTAATAACGGTTTTGTTTAAGAACTGTTATTAAAACTCCTTCTAATATCATATTTATGCTCATTTAATACGTATTAGAGGGTTTAATTAACGCATAATCAATGACTGAAACGGTAATTCGATGATGTTTTAACAATGGTTTTTGTATTAACCATTATTAATACCTGGTTTTCCACAACGGTTTTTTCATATAAACCGTTATTAAAACTATAAAATGACCGTTATTAAAACCCCTTTCCGGGGTAGTCAGGGCTTGCATAATTAGTTTGAATACATTATCTTTTCTTAGCCATTGAAGAGAATACATCTTTAGATGATTTATAATAGATAATCTAATATCTTTGATTACTTTTTAATGAGATACATTTATAGATTATCCATTGTCAATGATGAAACAACAACCTCTTCCTCTAATGTGTTCTCTTATATTGAATATTTTGTCTCATTATGTTATTGGCTCTTATGGTTGAACTTGAAGTATGCATTATTGCATTAAGCAACCATTTAGGGTTTCATTAGATTAGATTATATGTTCTTGGTTTTTCTCAGCCACAATGACCTCTTCTTCTTCACTACAACCATCCATGTCCAGGATCACCATTATGATAAAAACTTTTTTCTTAGGACATTCCCTTGTATAGTGTTTAAATGCTTTGCACTTGAAGCATTGCTTGTTGGAGATATAAGTTAGTTTTTTCATTCCTTTTTCTTCTCATATAGGACCTTATTACTTTTCTAAATTTGTATGCCTTGAATTCCAATTATACTTTAAAGTAAAAGATTCAATTTGTAGACTTTGGTAGACTTTACTTGCTTTTAACACTTTAAAGATAACTTGATTAAATTTTCAAAGGAGTCATAAGCATACATATCTACCTTTTTATTGATCAAATTATTAATTCCACCTAATAATCTAGCACATTTTTTCTCTTGTGTATCACATATTAGTGCTAGTCTCTCAAATTTCCTAGTGTGCTCTTCTACACTTGGAAGTCCTAGCCTAAGGGAAGTCAACTTAATGTATATTTCTTGTTCATGCACCCTAGTTACAAATTTATTTCTTAGGTGATTCTTAAGTTTTTCCTATTACTTAATCTTAGATTCATCTTTTCTTTCACATGTTCTTTTCAAAAAACCATAGCAAACTATAACAAACTATTGAAATTTATTGTAGTAGGTTTACATCTTTGTTCATCATCATATACTTTGAATTCAGATATTTATTCTATTTCATGAAACCATTCAAAGTACAAATCTAGAAGGTCTAGCTTTATACCTATATCCTCATCATGTGTATGCCTTAGTTGGAACTGATTTAGCTTTTGAATTCAATTTGATCCTTTTCATGTGTATCCATGGTCTCCTTCATCACACACCATTTTTGAATTTAAGTTCCCTTATCTTACTTGATTCACATGTCTATCCATGCCTTCTACTCGGTAATTGGTGGCTTCCATGGTGTTTTGCATGTTTATCAATGTTTCTTGTTTAGTTGTACATGCTCCTTGCATTGGAGTTGATTTTGCATTGCTAGAATTTTTGAAGTTAGATGTTGTGTATATTAATGTTGATGTTGAGTACTTGAATTGCAAAAATTACAGAATCCATATTATCTTTCTATAAAAATGGTGTTTTGTAGGCTATAATCACACGTTATATATAGGAAATAACAAAAAAATGTGTAGTGGTGATGGAACAAAGAAACTAAGATGTGTAGTTGATTTCTTGATAGGGTTTTTGGGGTTCTTGGTAAGTTCTTGGATGGAAGCTTACTATGAAATAGAGTATGGTGGTAACTTAGAATGATTAGTAGAATTTATAGTTGAGAAAATTTGGTTCTTGGGTAAGATGTAATGGAAATATGCTACAAAGAGAGAGGAAGAAATTTAAATATTTGATAATAGGGTATCCTTTAGGGACATTGAAGCTATAAAGCTGATAATGTGTCAACTATAATGTGAGTTGAATGATTAAGAACGTGAGATGAATTGGTGGTTCAAATATTTATTTTCAATATTCGAATGGTAGAAATAAAAAATTATAGGATCTTGCTTTGATATCATAGAAATTTAATTGCATAAAGGAATAATGGTTCGCATATGGCTTGAAAAGATTAGAGAAAGATAGGTTCATAGAGGATTTGAGGGACGGTTGAAGGAAATGTGGAAGATGGCTAGATATTAAGGTAGATATTCAATAGTCTTGGTTGAAAATAGAAGATCTTAAAACTTTGAATTTGAAAATTCAAAGGGAGGATGAAGATGTACTAGAAAATGGTTGAAGAAATACTAACAAGACTTGGTTAAGATTGAATATTGGTTGAAGATATACTAACAAGACTTGACCAATATTGAATCTTAGTTGAAGATATAATATCCATATACAATAAAAAATATTAAGGCAGGTTTGTCAAAAGAATTCAACACTAAGGGTTCTATGTAGGATTTGCTCCTAATAATTCCCAAGAAGAAAAAGTACTCTCACAAATATAAGGATTTAAGCCAAATGCTTGAAATTCTTACTCAATTTAAGACTCTCTATCATGTACAATGCTCCAAATGAGTATATATATATATATATATATATATATTACTCATAGGAAGTAATTACAACTAATTATTAATTACTCAACAACTAACCTTGTTATTATCCCCACCTGCACGTTGGTAATAAGTTGCACAACCATGAAGCTCGAGTTGTATATCAAACCCAACTCATGGATGGTTTTGTTATGCAATTAATTATAATTAGTTATAATAATAAATATATATATATATAAAAACCTAATCAAAGGATATTAACTACATAATTACCAGACTTTAGACCAGAAGATACATATATGAAATAACAATATATGATACACTAAATTATACATGATGTCCTAGGGCTTGCAACAAGTGCTACAAATAATGAGGTATTTGTATGCTTGTTGTCTTCTCCATATATGTCATAGCATTGATCGTTTATATGTCTTGCACATGAACATGCCTTAAATGGATTGACATCTTAGGTATCTTCCTCTTAATAATATTTAACTTATGCGATAAATCTACAAGCGAATGGATTTGTTATAGCATGTTGAGGTTGCATCCCATAGAGACTTCTCTATTAAGTACTGAAACTTAACAATTTTAGCTATCTAGATGAATCAAATTCATGGAGTGGAAAATGACTACAAAACTAAAATCCATTGGCAAGCATAATGGTAGTAAGAAAAACCTAATTAAATACTTGGCATTAGATTTGAGATTGAATCAAAGGCAAAATTATTCACTTTACAATGAAATTTAATTGTCTATTAAATTAATAAGGTCATATATATGTTAGGTTCTTTACGATGTCTACTCAATGCCATCATATTACCTTATATTAGCCTTGTTTTCATCCATCAAGTGTGCTTATAAAATAAATAGGAAAAGGATGTGGCCTCCATGAATTTAATGAAAAATAAAACAATATAGATACATAATCCATGGAAAAAGTATATGTAACAAAGGAAAATCACCCTAATAATAGTCCTTTCTCCAATTTATCAACTCCCCCATGATTGACTATTTACTTTTCCTTAAGAGAAACAAATGGAGAGCACAATTAAATATTCATGGTTACGACAGAGAAAATGATACAAAAGATAATGAGGAAATGAAAAAGAACCCAAATTCACCTTAACTCACAAGCATAAATGATTTACTGTATCCAAAATTTTAAAAAAATCATGTTTCACATCTTACATTAGAAATGATGTATCTCCAAGTGTTTTTTAGGTGAAAGTGATTGAGTTGACTCATAAATGTTGGAAAATAGGATTGGTATTAATTTTCTTTCAGCTAAATCCCTAGAACTCCCCCCATATGATAGACACATATCAAATCACACTTCACTCATCTTTTTTCTACTAAGGTCTCAAAGGAGTACTCATTTTTCTCTTAATATTTCTTTCTCAAATATTCCTATCATAATAACAACTACCAACATGAAATACATAATTCTAAGGGTGTGGTATTAGGTATTTAGTTTCATAGAATTGAGAATCATTTTTTTTTAGTATTTCTCTCGTAACCAAAGTGTAGGCTTAGTCAGTTGAGGAGTCTAGGATCTAATTAGATAAATTAGGAGAAATTCCATTCCTATATCCCTAATACTAGGAGTAAATTGAAAGAAAACCAAAAACTATCATAGATAAAATTTTAACTAACTAAACGTAGGATATATATTTGAGGTTTAATCATGAGGCAAGTAAACTCAAATATGCATATGGTTTATATGTGAACTTATTATCATATTTTTGAAATAAAAAATGCATAAAAGATAGAAAATGAACATAAAACAACACACAAAAATAGAAGAACACAAACACGAAACATGACACATTCCCCCATGCCTAGTTGACACGTTGTCCCTAATGTGTATAAATAAGTAAAAGAAGCAAATAGATAAGACATACTACTCAATTTGGTGGTGGTGATGGTGGTTTAGTGGTCAAGTGTTGTAATTGCAAAGTGTGGTATTGATGTGGTAGGGCTAAGGTCTGTGGTTATGGATTAGTAAAGGGACACACACATGCATGTGAGCATGTCATAACTAAGATGTGTATTTTCCATCCTCTTGGTGTTTTTGGCTCATAATATTTCTAGGAATGACACGACTAAGACATACTACTCATGTGATGACTATGCCAAATTCTCTTTTTCACTTTGTTTAAGCCCCATTTAGAACTCATTCTTTTATTGTGTCTTCTATAAATAGCTTATCCACCATAGCAATGCCTACCAATGAATTGCATCAATAAATTAAATTAAATCAAGCTAAATAATATTCTAAAAAGAAAATAATTAATAGTATAAAATCTCACAAAGACTTTGGTTTCCTCCTATTAAATGCTTGTCTTCTTTTTCATGAGCTTGACCCTTTAAGATCAACAAATACTGGTTTAGGTATGAGTACCCATTTTCTAAATTATATGCCTATAATACCTTTGAAATTATTTTTTCTCACAATAATCATCTTTGGCAAATGCATCGCATTTTCTATGAGGTAGCTTATTCTTCACATAACATTATGTATTACCCCATCATAAAATCCTCTAAAATGTGTTCAAAATTATGTTTATATAAAATAAATTAGGTTTGGTTTTGAAAAGGGATTTAAATTCTAATAAAAATGTAAATTTTAGGTGCACCAATTCACTGGTACACTCAAAGATTGATAATTTTATTCTTAACAAACCAGTCCCTTAACTTGATTCACTCGTTAACCTATGATTTCATATCAAATTGCTTATTTTGATTTGAATATCTTTCTACTATTTTTGAAAATTCCAAATTAGAATATATTTGTGCTAATGATTGTATTTTGGTGCTTTGGGAATATTTTTACATTATTTATATCATTCTATGAATTTATTTATTTAAATTTTTATAGAAAGCACTTTTTAAGGCATAACTCACCTTCTCCCTTCTTCCACACCTTCCTCTCTCTCTATTGTTACCTGAGCTGTGTATTTAACTTCTTGCACACCTTTCCTAAATTACCAAGCTTCTATAATATTTCCCTCCTTGACTACACTCAACCGCCCTAACCTCATCAAGTATTTCTCTTATACTTGGTTGCCTATACTCAACCAAGCTTGTCATCTCTCTCTCTCTCTCTCTCTCCTATAGATTTTAACCATCCCTCATTTTTGTACACCCTACTCTTGATTCATTTTTATTTCTTACCTAGTGTTCTTGCTCTGTTCTTCCATTGCCTTAGTGAAAATTTATATGTGGTAAATATTCCCCATTCCTCTCCTTTTTTTCCTCTACTAAGAAAAAAAGAGGTTACCCATGTTTAGTCTTATATTTAGGTCTCCCTTGTTTATCTTAAGTAAGGAAGGGTTAATGTTTGAGAAAGGTTGATGATTTTATCTTCATTTTCCTTAGAGTTCTATTTTTTTTTTGGTATGGTTGATTTGTTTCTTCTTCTTCTTCTTCTTTGTCATCATCATCATCATCATCTTCTTCTTCTTCTTCTTCTTCTTCTTCTTCATATCATCATCTTATTCTTCTCCTCATCCTCCCACTATTAGGTGTTTTAATGGAATTTATAGGAGTTCTAAAAAGGAGTTTTAATGGTTTATACTTTTCATTCTATTAAGAACCAAGGTTCTAGTAGATATCCATCAAGTAGGAGTTTTTTGCTATAAGAATAACTTTGAGTTTTGTTTCTTATTGATGATCCATGTTCTTGGTGTGTTTTGTGATTAGGATAAGATTAATAACAGTGGAGTTAGGGTAAGACAGTGAAAAGAAGTATCCAAGGTTAGAATTAGGTTATGATATTAATTACTTAGGATTAGGGTTTGCTTAAAAATTAAGGGCATTACATCACTACCCCCTTGAAAGAGACTTCGTCCCCGAAGTTAAGAAGTTGAGGTTAGGTAAGAATAGGAAAAGTATTTAAGGATGGTGATCTTGGCAACTAACTCTACTGGAGTTGCTATTATATTACTAAGGACTATCCCCTTAAAAGGGAGACAACAAGTTCTTATTAGATGGGGCATTACTCATGTAAAGATCAATACATTTTGAAAGCATAAGTTGATTCTTAGTCTTTCCACATCAAAAAATATTAGTCAATAGTAAAACCATTATAACTAACTTGTCCATCATATTACTAACGCCTGCCTAGTAAAATACTACATGCATCCATAGGCAAAATATCACATAGCATTTCATCATGGTAATTACGAATAGAAAATTATATAAGGCTTGGAGAGTTAACTTGAATCCATTATCTTTGCTTAGCTAATGAAGTGAATAAGGCTGAGGATTATTTCTAGTAGATAATCCAAGCTCTTTGATTAATGTTTTGTCTCATTGTGTGGCTTTCTCTTATTGTTGATGTTGATGTATGAGTTGTTGCATTAAGCAACCATTTAGGGCCTTATTAGATTCACTTGAATATTCTTAACTATTTTGGATCATAATGTCTTCTTCTTCTTCACTACAAGAATCTAGGTCGTGGATTAAAATTAAGTGTAAAACTACTTGCTTAGGAAATTCCATTGCATAGTGTTCTAATGCCATACATATGAAAGATTGCTTGTTGGCGATATACGTCACTTTTTTTATTTTTCTATTTCTTCTCATGTAAGACATTTTTATGTCACAAATTTGTATGGCTCAAATTAGGATTATAATTCAATGTAGATGCACTTGAGTATGTCTTTTTCATTGTATGATCTTTGACATTTTAGACTTTGTAAACTTTACTTTCTTTTCACACTTTAGAGATAACTTGATTAAATTTTCAAGGGAATCATAACCATACGTATCATCTTTTTCACTGATCAAATTATAAAGCAACATAAGAATCTAGCACATTTTTTCTCTTATATGTCATATATTAGTGATAGTTTCTCTAATTTTCTAGTATACACTTCTACACTAAAAAGTCCTTTCTGAAAGGTATTTAACATAACATACATGACTTGTTCATACTCCCTAAGCATAGTTTTGTTTCGTAGAAGTTTATTAAGTTTTTCCCATGACTTAATCTTAGCTTTAACATGTTCTCACAAATAATTTTTAAATTTTCATACCAAACTATAAAACACTTTTTAATTTTAGAGTAGAAATTTTACATCTTTGTTCATCATCATAAACTTTAAATTCAAATATTGCTTCTATCTCATACAACTATTCGAACTATACTTCATAATTTGAATCACCATAAAATTTACTAAGGTATATGTATGTACCTTTATCCTTATAATAATGATATTACTTAAATCAAAGAGGGTGAACTAGCCTAAATTAAGTAATAGCCTATTTCTAGGTCTAAAATTCGTCACAAATCAAAATTAATAACCCATTTTCATGCTATTAAATAAAATTAAATCCATTACATTATATGATAATTTAATAAAATCCCTAAGAAACCCTATCATATTTTCATTGTTTGATTCTTCCATTTAATTGTTAGTTTTTTGGTAATTAATATTCACCTTTCAGTTCTTAGATTAAAACCTATATTCAGTCAAATTGGTGATCAAGAAATTCAACCATAAATGAAGAACATAACAATTGAAATCAAGAATTCAAGAAATTAAAAAAAAATTAAATTAATTTTTATTTTTCAATAATATAGACTAGTCCCAATATTATAAAATAAATATACTCACTCATATCTAAATCAATAAACATCTTAAAAAAATTATATATCAATAAAACAAATAGAGCAATAAATTAGAATATGGAACCAATGTGTTGATGATATTAAGATTTGATCACCAAATCTAAATAATTACAAATCGTCAATGTTAAATCTAACATAGAATCAAGATGAAAAGAGAGAGCCAAAAAATGTACTAGAGAATTTGAAATTATTCTAAAGGTCGTGCTCTCCTAGGTCTAAAATGATCCTCCACAAATGTAACCTATTATCTCTTTTATATGATATAAAAAAATAAAAAATTAACTTCAAACATTATTGTGTTATGGTCATAGATTGAATATTCATTCAAAAATCCTACATGTTCATGTTTCTCAACATTCAATGGTCATGTTGGCTTATAATTTATTTACCTAGATTTAGAATGAGATGATATTACATACGTTGGAAAGATGAGAAGACTATTTATAACTTTTGTTCTTTGCACTTTTCTAAATTGAGATTGAATCAAAGGAAAAATACTTCACTTTCCAATCAAATGTAATGTCTCCAAAATTAATAATGCTATATACATGTTAGGTTCTTTATAATGTTTGCTCAAAGCCTTCATATTGCCTCATTTTAGCCTTTTTTCCATCCATTGAGTGCACCTAAAAAATAAAATGCTAAATGATGTAGTATCCATGAAACTAAAAAAAATCTAACAATATGTATACAAAATCCATGAAAAAAGGTACATATAGAAAGGGAAAATCATCCTAATATTTGTACTTTTACCAATTTATCAATAACATACTTGGAATAACATTTTAAAGTGTGTTTAGAATTGACAGTAGAATGTTGATTCCTTATTATATAGTAGATCCTGAGATGTTTTTGCATCAATATCTTTTAAATTATGTTGGGTTTCACCTACTTATAATCTATCTCAATGTATATGTGCACAATTATATATGTGCCAAGTTAGTTTGCAGCTAACTAAATGATATATCCTAATATATAGAAATGATATAAAGGATATATTTGTAGTTTGTAGAGAATGATAATAAGCTGGGGATATTTGTGATAGCTTGATAATGTGGAAGTAAAAAATTAGTTAAAAATATGTGTCCTTATAAATGTTGTTTTAAAATATGAGAAAGAGAATTAAAGTGGGATAATAGAAAAAAATGAAAGATTATGGAAGGAATATAGACTGATTTAGATTATCCGCATTTCTTTTACTCCATATTTATGAACCCAAATGATAAAAGTAAGGCTCATATATATATATATATATATATATATATATATATATATATATATTCTTTATCTTCTAGATATGATTTTAATAAACCTAATGAAAAAATATATAATTATTTTTGTATTATATTTAGGGTTAGGTTTAGCCTGTAGTGATTTGGTGGTAGGGCTTAAGTTTAGAGTTTACTGTTTACTGTCAGATTTCGGTCTTAGAATTTAGGGTTTACCATTGTAGTTTAGGGTTTAGTATTTAGGTTAAATATTCATTAAATATTGATGGTTGAATGAATATCAATATAATGATTAAAATTAGTTCCTATGTTACTATTTTAAGAGAGATTTGCGTGGTATATATATACATATATTATCTAAATAATAATTGATTTGGTGATGAAATACTAAATAAGGAAATTTATTTCCCTTAATTACTAAATCAAAGCCAAAAAAAATTATTATTGAATTATTAATTAATTACTTCCTGTAAAACCCAATACTACCCTTGTCAGATAAATAAACAATAAATTACATGACTAAAAAGCTCAATTTGAATCAATTAGAGATAAAGGGGTAGAAAGAGATATAGATTTGGGGAGAGAGAAAATAAACCAAAAGAGAGAGTGAGCAACCAATAGAAGAAAACATTGTGTGATGAACAACCACATTAGGTTATTAGTAACTATTTTTACTATTGCATAAGATGTTCAATGTTTTTGTTAAAAAATGTCATTTTTGGTAAAGGTTTTAGACATGATGCTTTATTTCATAAAAATCACAAAATGAACATTTTTTTAACACACGTAAAAATAATTTATTTGAATGATGAAATGGAAAGAGTGGACTTTAATTTTAAAATTAATCAATAGGCTAATGTAGAGCATATTTTTCCCCTCATTAAAATTTAATTGATAGTATTATTATGTATGAAGGAAACAAAACCTCTTATTTGGGATAATATTATAAACTAAATTATTAGCAATTTGAACCGCTCCAACCTCACTTCTTGCAAGCCATGCATGTGTACAACCACTTAACCAACCACCACTTTTTTTATACCACCTATTTGTCTTGAATAAGCTCCTATACAACCGACCAACTTTTAGCTTGAGCCAAACAACATGGAAGGCTACTCCAACATCCTCAACCACCAACCACCACAGCTAGTGAGGGCCACGTGGGACATCAATAACTTGTCACATATAGCAAGAAGGTAAGAGGACATGCCATGGATGTTTTGGTTGTAGAAACTTTTGGTAAAAATTTTGCATGACACTCTTCACCTTTATACCAAAGTACCTCTTGTAAAAGGCTAACATCATAGCCAAATTTTGGGTAGCTCTAATGATGTCTCCTAACTAAATTAAATAGATTTTATTAGCCCTTTACCTAAAAGATTATTATGCCATATGATGTCACTCACTACCTTTCCTTAAGGAAAAAAGACCAAAAAACTAATACTACCATTACCATAATAAAAAGTCAAAGGTTATATGATTCTAAAAGTCAATAAAAATAAAATATATAAAGGTAAATACTAAATAATCAAAATATTATTATCATATGATGTTACTCACTACCTTACTTTAAGAAAAAAAGAAAAGAAAAAAAACATTAACTTACTAAAAAGTCAAAGGGTATATACAATAAAAATAAAATATAGATGGGTAAAGTGTTAATAAGATAAATAACTTCAGTTATTTTGAAATTTGAGTAACTATTATCTTAAGCTTACTATTAGAATACAAGAAACATAATTTTTTGGCTCAAAAACAACTTTTTAGTAGAAAAATAACAAAATAAAAGAAAATAAAAATATATGTGAAAAGATAGTAGGCATGTTCCACTTTCATCGATGATTCACTGTGAATTCTATCACCGAGAGATGAATGTATTATTGGGATTCTGAGTTTATAAGGATCGGCATTGGATTCAAATTGTATTTTCTTTGATGTTTCATAGCATCTATTAAGAGTTTTAGGACTCCTTGTCCTTTTTTATGGTTTTGTGCTCCATAAGAATTTTGAGCCACTTATAACCCTCAAACTTTGTCAAGACCCTTCTATAAAGTGGGTATTTGAAATCCTAATGTTTTTATGAGTCTCATAAGCTTTCTCAAAATGCTAATCAGATTAGTTGACAAAATGGGACTACTCATGCCCTAGTTGGACTTGTTACTATATTTTAAGCCCCGTTAAGCCTTTCCCATTTATCAAAATTTGTGAAAACATTAGGGATTATACTATTTTAGTTTTTTAATTTTTTCATAGCTTCAAAATAATGTACAAAAAATATGTATTTTTTACGCCTAAATAGATATTATTAATTGTGTACACATCGTGAAACCTAATTTCTCTTCTTCAATTATTATCTAGAATTTATAAGAATTAATGTAGGATTTTAATTTATGATAAGAAAACATGATAAAATCTCATTTTTCCATTTGTTTTGTGGCATCTCCCCTCCTTTTCCTTTATTATTTTGCACTAAAATATCTAAGAAAACTTAATAACTAAGTTTACACTCTAAAATCATTTTACCCTTCTTCTTCTTACACTTTTCAGAATATTTTTCTTCCTTATTTTCCCTCATCCTCTCCACCAAAATTAAATAAATTTCGTACCCTCAATTTCATGCACACCACTATAATAATCCTCCATTATTTTTAATCTTCAAGATTCTTTATTTTATGTTTTAGGTTATTTCTTATTCTCCACAATTTCTCCTTCATTTCTACTCTTTTTTATATGAGATTTATTTTAAGTTTTATTTTATAGGTTCTTTAATACTTCAATTTTGGATTGATTCTTCATTTTATTTTTTCTTTTGTTTTTAGATTAAGGTAGGAATATTGGTTTACTACATATATGCATGAATTTGTATGTTTTATGGGTTCATTTGGGTTATGGTGGATTCTCGGTATTTGGTAAATTTAGGGGTGCTACAGAGTGTAGTTGGAGGAAGAGAAAATAGATATATAGGGGAAAATAGAATTACTTAAGATAGGACTATAAATAGGTATTGATGGGGGAAATAGGTGAGAATGTCACATTAAAAGGAAATTAAAGGTTTAGTTGATGGTCGCAAGAGCCAAATTAGGTTTGATTTTTCATCATTCACTCCATAGTATTTCAATTTAAAAAACTTCACCAATTCCATATTGTTCTTGAATTTGAAGATCTTGGTGGTTTAATTCAAGTGATATGACTTGTGTAAAGTACCATAACTAATGATATTGTAGTGTGTTGCATATTATGTCCATTGACCTCCATAATTAAAACATATTCTTATCGTTTAACATTCAAACCTACTAATCAAAACCCTGTCTAACATATGGTTGTAAGCTCCTACCGAATAACAAAGACACTTCTTTTCTCTAATGAGGTTCCTAGCTTAGTAGCATTTCACATATAAATCTTGTGAGAAGATAACAAAATAAAACATATAATAATTTAGTGAAATCTGTATATTAGGTATTGAATTCAATATTTTTAGTATACCATCATAATATGAGAATCCTATAAATGAAATAATTAGGTATGTATTTTTAAATTTTGTTCTTGGTTGTGGTGGAAGAAGAAGGATCGACAAAATTATATATTTCAAGCCATTTGCGAAGCACTTGGCAAGTAAATTCAGCTAAAATCAATTTTCAATTATTATCACTTTCATGGTTTATGAAAATCCATATGATAAATGTAGTTTTTAATATTGCTCATGAGTTGTTTGATAAAATCACTAATTCTCATATTATTTTAATCTTCCTTCACATATGTCAATCTTGATTAATTCATTTTTGATAAGAAGTTTTATGCTATTCACATTAAATTATTTTTAACATAAAAATCCATCTTTAACCAACATATTATAGTTTTACTTATTGAGATAGAGTTTAGGAAAACCTTAAGTTTGAATAACTATGTTTTAAGTTAGGTATTGCATCTTTTAACTTGAAATCTTTGTCTTTTCTCCTTTTTTGGTGAAACAAGGATAGGCTCTTTATTTATATTCTTAATAGGTCCAATGTCTCATACACTCCTATTTTGATGAAGAAATACAGTCAAAAAGAATTATTTGTTAAATGATATGCCTATGGGTTGAAGCTTCCTAGATGCCTTTATCATGTTCTTTAACTTAGAGAAGAATGTGTAAATATGTGGCTTGGTCTTAAATTTTGAAATGCAAAAAGACTTGTAGAAGTATACAATTTATTTATAGAAATGGGATGTACGCATAAAATGTGGTGTTGTTATGGATATTTTTTTATGAGGATTGCTTCATGTTTTTATCATTATGTTTTGAAAATATGGAGAATAATTAGAAACTAGAGTCAATTTGAAGCATTTTTAGAGAGGCGTAGTCTGACCTTGAGTTGCATTAACCATTTAGTTTGTTATTCACGAGAAACATAACTCATCACTATAGAAATTTTTTTCCTAATATTGAGATTTAGATGTATTTATTTATTTAAGGTTTAATGGATAAAACTAAAATATGGTTTATTTTATATTGAACATGAATTTTTTGATAAAATAATCAGTTTCTTTAATGATGAATTTTAGTGGCTTTATAGAGGATTTTCACTTATATTATATGCAATAAGAGATTTAGTTTGATTGGGTGAGAGACTAAGTGTCTTAAACCATTAACTTGAGTCTTTGTTCAGATGATGAAGATATGAGTATAATCTACAATCATTTGCTATAGAAGAAATTAACCTTAGAGTGCAGCATATGTGTTTAATTTGGGTTCAAGGAGAGAAACACAGTGTGTCCTAAGCATTAATTTATTATTTCTTTTATTAGTGCCTCTGTGCATGTATAATTTATAATATTGTAAATAACCCTTCTATTCATACATTTATTTTTAATGTTTTGTATCCACTCTCCAACTCAATTATATATATTGGGTGCAAACGACCATCAAGATATGGAGGGAGGCTTATTTAAGCAAGATTGATTTTTTCCTTTTTAAATATAAAGGGTCTATTAGTGTAACTAAGTCGTGGCATTTTTATTTTGTAACATATCATTTACTCATTCATTCACTTTATTAAAAAATATTATAAAGAGGATAGAAGTAATGATTTCATAGGATATAAAGTCAAAAGGCCACACAGAAATCCAATCATAGTGTGCAAAGTTTTTACTACCTATGTTTGCTTTTATAGAAGTTAGCTTAGTTTTTACCTACCTCAATGTTTGATGATTTTGGTTTAGACATGGCTCTTAGGGGGCTTTCATTTCTTTTATGATTTTGATCAATATATGTGGATTGTTATGTCTCTATTGTGATTTTTAATATTCCAGTCTTAGAAGATATCTCATGTTGATTGATTAATTTATGTTGTTTCCATAATTTAATTTTTAGTGCATATGTATCATGAAATATGTATACCTTAGCCTCTTAACATCATTTGTGGGGCCAATGCTCATAATTTTTTATGGATAGTAATTTTATCAATGGTAAAGGTTTTCAGAAGCAAGATCATGGTTGATCTGTGAAACCATTAGTGGATTTTGAAGTCACTCTAAACATTTGACAACTTCTGTTAACTTGCATGCTAAACTAAGTCATAAGAATTTATTTTTCATTTTATATCCTGGTTTTTTGTGATCTTTCTATGATCATAATGCCTAGGTGTATTCTTTTTCTTTGCTTCAAAAAGAGGACCACTCTTTTGTGAAAGTTAGAGCTAATATAATATGATGTCTTGAATCCAAAATGTTTGTATACTATTTTTATTGAATGAGAGAATTATGGAAGAAAAAAATGAGTTGCGTATGACCAAAATGATAGGAAAACAAATGCGTCATAACTTTATATGTAATTTAAATTTTATCAATTAATTCAACTTAATGTTATTTCAACAATAAATAAGTCTTTATTTTATTTAATTGATAAAAGATACATTTCTTATTAAATAAGTTAAATTATATATATATAAACACACACACACATATATATATATATATGTTAGGATCTGAAAGTGTGGTGTTGATAATGAGGTATATGTAGGAGAAAGTAGTCAAAGTAATTAGAGAGAAAGTGGCAAAATAAGTAAGAATTTTGATTTATGGATCATGCATGTTACAAGATTTTTTACATTTATATTATAGATAATTCTCAACACATGAGCTCAATAATCATAGGAGACTATAATGTTTGAGAGAGAGAAGAGAGTACAATAATTGAAAGAAAAGAGAATACAATGTTTGAAAGGGAAGAAAATAGAATGTGTTTGAGGAAAATTAATCCCTCCCAATGATTCATTAGTCTTCAAATAAGAGATTTAGGGATGCTTTGACATCATCATAATAACTTTTGATCTTTATGGTGGATTAAAATAGGATGAAATTTATGAAAAGGATTTTATTTACAAGAATAATTTAGCAGGATGTCCTTTTATTTAAATGGACTGAGAGATACTTTACACTCTTATTGGTAGGCTATCCTTTTGCAGAAATGACTGAAAGATGTTTCATACTTTTGTTTTTACCACTATAATGATTGCTATAGTGACTATTGCTATAATAACTATTCAATGCTTTTTGACTGGTGCCTTCTATAGGGTTACCACTTCAGCTATTTTTTTTTATCTTCTTGTAGAACTTGTTTGTACTCAAGGAAGTATCAAGTAATAGTAATCTTAATTTTCATCACCATAGTTGATGAGTGGTTTAGATGATGTTGTTGAAGATGATGTGGTTTTCTCATGGGATAGAGTTTGGATAAGGATGGAGAGATATTCATCATGATTTTTGGAACTAGCAAGACATATAATTATATAAGATCTTTGTGTAAGGAAATGGGCTTGAGAAGAGTCGAGAAGAATTTAGGAAATTTTTTTTGTTTAGCTTTGTCTTTTTGCTAAAACTTGAACCTGTTGTTTTGAGATTTTGTTGAAGGTACGAAACTTATTCCACCTTTTGAATTTAAATCATCTAATGATGATCAGAACAACTTTTAATAGAAATGGAAAAGGGGAGGAAGTTTTATTATTATTTTGGAATAGAAAAAAAGAGGGCTTTTTAGGAATTAAGGGCATTCCTTGCTTGTGGTAAGAGTTTTAGTAAGAGCCCAAATTATTTCCACCATTTTATGAACTAGACAGGAAGATTAGTTGCGGTAAAATTTTGGAAGAAGAGAGCAGAAAAGTGAATTTTTTAGGTATTTTGTGAGAAGTTGGTGTTATATGAAGCTTTCAATTGATCCCAATAATTGAAGGAAAAAGATAAGTTTAATGAGTGTTATTTGGAATTAGGAAGCCATTTTAGGATTTCAAGGCTTCAACACTAATCAAAAGGATGGAGGAATTTTTAAATTTTCCAAGTAGAGTAAGCTAGTTCATTTGAAGAATCATTATGTGAGAAATTTTTAAAGGAGGCAGAATGGTTAAATTCAAGGAATGCCTTATAATATGGCTAAGGTTTATGTAAGTCCTAGGGTTTGTAAAACCAACAAGAAAATAGTTTTGTAAAGATAAAAAGGGTTCATGAAAGAAAAAACCATCATCATAATTTGTAATAATTTGGAAATGATGTTTTAAAAAATATTCTTATGATTTTTGATTTTTTTTTTGGAACAATTTGATTAGAAGATAGGGTTGGTAAAAGTGCAAGGTTGGAGGAGGAAGATTTTGAAACAAGATTTTGAGATTTGGGTTTTTCAAAATAAGATCCTTCCTTTATGTTTAAAATAGAGGAAGGCATTATACTCATTAATAGAGGAGGCATGCTCTACATGATTTTTTGTAGTTCCATGATAGCTGTAGGGGATTCTGTAAGGGTAGCAAACTATTTTTTCATAGTTTTGGTGTTTGTTAAGAGGAGGCATTTGTGATGAAGAGAGCTTTTCTTCGTCTTCGACCATGGCCTCATACCATGATTTGATTGAGTTTTGTGATAGAGTTTTAGAGGCAGGTTGTTTGCCTTTTCTTTTAGAAGCCATAACAAGGTTTTTCCAAAAGAAATTATCTAGTTAGGAAATTAGGGATAGAACTTAAATCACCATTGACAAATTCATGTTATATGTGATAATCAAAGATTGAGAGGATAGCCTACCATCTACCAAATATCTACTTGGAGGCAATGTTTTGGTTATTATTTTTTTCATTACTTCCTTTATTCATTTTCTATCTATTAGAACTTGTTTGTAAGAATGTTTTGTTTAAATGGTTAAATTAGAATTTTTTTGATGCAAAGTACAATGGAGAGGATTTAATTTTTGATAGTAGAGTAATTTTTCTAGGTATCATTCCATTGGGCAGAATTGAACTGGGCTATCTATTTTTGCTAGTTTTGATCCTGTTTGAGGACACCCCCATAGCTAATATAAAAATCATGTGTTTCAACAACTTTAGGAAGTTTTAGATTAGTGAGATGGAGATAGAGAATGCTTTGGACTTGAATTTTGATGTATCTTGTAATTTATATTTGTTCCTAACTCCAATGCACATAATTCTTTTTTAACCAATCTTGGAGAGGTTTTGCCAAATGTTTGACAACAGGAAAGAAATCTAACACATCATTAAGACTACCATGGAATCTCTATAATTTTTTTTTATATAATCCTATTAAGAAATTTGGAATAAAAATCAAGAGACCTCTTGATTATGGTGATAGTTCCTTGTGAGAGATAATGACCTATGACACTGATATAGGTTTAAAAAAGAGACATTTTAGATTATGAAACAACAAGAACATTCCTTTTGATGACTAAAATTAATATCCTAATTAAGTAGGAGCAAATGGTCAAGATTTAGAATTTATCATATTAGATCTTATCATCCTCTATTTAGAGAGGATCTCCTAAAAATTGGAAGATAAATGAATGACTACATAGCCAGTTAAAGACAAAACTTGCAAAATAAGTCACTAGCAATAAAGACATATGCATGGCATGGATGGAGCACATGGATACATTGAATGGAAGGAATGTGAAATGCCCCGAAAATTTCTAATTTTAAAGAGTATATTTAAATAAAGTTTTATTGGAAAATTTAATTTAATAAATTATTTTTACTAAAATAAAAGAAATTTTATAAATATGTTAATTAGAGGAAATTTGGGTATTTTAATTAATTAAAGATTTTAATTTGGGAATTTATTTAAATAAATTATTTTATTTAAATTAAGAAAGAGAAATTAGTTTCAAATTAATATGAAATTTATAAATAATTTAATTTGAGAAAATCAGAGTACTTTATTAATTAAAATGGAATTTAAAAAAAATCCTTTAAAAATCCTATTTTAGCCTAAAAAGGGACTTAAATATTATTATTTCTAAATATCCTAAATACTCAGATTAATTTAATTGGCCATAACCTAATTATTTTTCGTTTCCTTTTTCCCTTTTTCCTTTTTCTTCTCTTGCCGCAGTCCACACCCGTCCGCATATTTTTCTTTCTTTCCCTCAGTAGCCAGCCTGTCGAGTTTCACCTCTTCCTTCCCCAAAACGCATTGTGTCATTTAAACGTCCTAACCTTCGCTTGACCAGTCAGTTCCTTCGATTCTTTTCTTTCTTTTTCTTTCCCCTAACCGCTGGCTTGTCCCTTTCTTCTTCCTCCCTTCTCCGCCATTGTCGAACTTCTGACCACCTTCCCCAGAAAATGGCACCGCAGGTCACACGTGTCGTAACCGACCTTTCTCCCACCCATTCTCTTCCCCTCGACAAACACTTCAATTTGAATTGCCCCACTAACCTTTTCTTCTCCACGTTTGCCCCCATTTCCCTCATGAAGGTCGGGCAAAAAAATTCAAAATTGTGCCACCCTATCAACGGCATAACCAACCCATTTTCCCACCAACTTTGACCTCCTGGTAACCTCTAGCACTTGAGCCTACCCTCCACCACTATAAATACCCTTCATTTGGCCTAGTTTTGAGATTTTTTTCCCAAAACCCTAAGCACCATTCTGTGCGCCACAACTCCTTTAGACACGATTTCCTTCGCTGTTAGCCAACCTCGACATCGCCTCTACCTCCCAAAATATTCCCTATAACACCCTCTAGCTAACTAGACCATCTACATTTTCAATTCTTCTTGCACGAGCCTCTATAACTGTGCAAAGTTGCTGCTCATCTACCCAAAAATTTCACCCCGAAACCTTAAACCACCATCCACCACCACATCTACCACTTCTGCCACCCTTTAAACCACCCAATATCCCCTGCTATTTCTCCTCCACTGATCCATAAACTTATTTTATTTTTCTCCTTCCCCCTTCCCTCGTTTTCTTCATTTTCACCCCTCTTAGTCCATTTTTTCGGCCACCTCTGGGCACCACCACCAGTGCCACCCATCCCCTCCAACTCAAGGTGAAACCCTCGACCTTTTCAACACTTCCTTTTGATTTATTGAGAATTATTTTTCTTTTATCCTAATTTTTAATGCTAATTTGATTTTAATTATTATTATTAAAATTATTACTATTATTCTTATCAACTGTATCTTAATTGCTAAATTTTTTTTGGTAGGTTTGGGAGTATTCTTGAGTTAGATAAATTATTATTCTCAAATTTTAGTTATTTAATGGAATTATTTCATGTTTACTATTACTATTAATAATAATATTATTATTAGTGTAATTATTTATTTAATATTTTAATTATTTTAGGAGGGGTGGAAACCTAAAATTTTAATTATGTCTTGCACCTTTACTTTTTATTACTATTATTACCATTTTTAACATTATAACCAATTATATTATTATTATTATTATTATTATTATTATTTCTACTAAATTTTATATTATAAGTATATATATAATATTAATATCATTATTACATTTTCAAATAGTATTATTATTAAATGGGGTGGTTTCGAAAGCCACCTTGTAATTTTAAGAGTTATGGTATTATTAATATTAATATTCTACTAATAAGAGTATTATTGATAATGTTTTTTATTATTATTATTATTATTATTATTATTATTATTATTATTATTATTATTATTATTATTATTATTATTATTACCATTACTAATACTATTTTGGTGAAGGGTAGAAACCCTTATATCACCACCCTTTTTGAATGAAAATAGTAATTTATTTTTATTTTTAAGTAATATTTTGTATAGTTAATTATTGTATAGTATTGTTTTAATTAAAAACCAAATCTTAGAATAAGTTAGAGAATAATAAAATTTTATAAGGGAGCCTAATTCTAGTATACTTCTATATCATAGGTGAACCTAGTCAAATCCCTCAAGTAGAATAGGAGCGTACACCAAGACAAGTGTTGTTTTATGTAAGGGTTTACTAAGGCCATTTGTGTGTTTATATGCATTATATGCTTGATCATATGCCATGTATTCTATGTTTATCATTATTAATTATTTCGTATGTGGCATGATTATAAAGTTGAAGTATGTTGGAGTGAATAAACTATGGCATGATAATTAAGTGTATGTTTATGTTATTATTGTATGACATGGCCTTAAGACATGCATGTTAGGGTTGTAAAATCATGATGGGAAGTGTAACAATGTGGTGTTAGGTTTTTACATGAAAAGGCATGGTGTTAGGGTTTTTGCATGAAATGACATGAAGTCAGGGTTCTTATGTGAATTAAGGTTTGCATGGAAATGCGATCTAAGTGGATTTGGGGTTTGCATATGAATTAGGGTTTGCATGGGAGCTAGGGTTTGTACGGAAACATGAGTCACGTGGAGTTAGGGTTTGCATGGAAGAATGGGTCACATGGAGTTAGGGTTTGCATGGGAGCTAGGGTTTGCATGGAAGCGTGGGTCACGTGTGGTTAGGGTTTGCATGGGAGCTAAGGTTTGCATGAAAGTGTTGTTTACATGGAGTTAGGGTCTACATGGAAGTATGGTTTACATGGAGTTAGGGTTTGCATGGAGTAGGGTTCGCATGGGAGTTAGGGTTGCATGGATTTAATCATGCATGTCTGGGTAAATGTTTGTGCATGACCAATATTTTTGAATAAAATATTTAAGATGCTAATATTTTAAAGTGGAAGATTATTGAGCCGAGTACAGACCGATCCACTAGTCAGGTATAGTGGTTAGGGTTTTACCCTATGTGCAACCGATCCACCGGCTATAATAGTGGTTAGAACATGAGGTCCTATATGTGACCGACCCACCAGTAATAATAGTGGGGTGACTCGAGCTCAATAAACACAAATAATAATTTACTAAGTTTTAAAAGATATTAATTATTTACAGTGGAACATCATGTGAGCAGGAAGCAGACCGATCCACTGGTAAGGAATAGTGGTGTGTACTATTGTCCCGTAAGTGACCGATCCATCGGCAAAAAATAGTAGCGTAGACTATTGTCCCGCAAGTGACCGACCCACCGGCTAAAATAGTGGGGTGTTCCTGTACTTACATGGATTTGATAAAAGGCATGGTGTATATCGAATTTAGATAAAAGAAAGATTAAATGATTAATTTGGACCTTTTTGGGCCTTATGTGTGGACTTTTTGATTTTAAGTTATGGATTTCACCTTATGATTTTATATATCATATGTGTGGGTTTGCAATTGTATGTTGATAATTACCCTGCATGATTTAATATGTTATATGTGAGCCTTAGTACTCGGTTACCTTACTTAGTATGTAGCGTACTGATCATCCATTTCATGGGTGCTGCTCATTCCTATGAGCAGAAGGCCCTTTCCTAGGTAAATGAGGTAAATATATATATCAAGAAAAGAGGTTCTGTACAAGTACACAGGGCATACCCTGGTAGGAACAAAAGCTCACAGGACAAGCCTTGGAGTCCAAAAAAAATACATTAGTTATAACCCTAATCTCTAGTCACTCCCTAGGGGTTACATAGTTTACAATTTCCACACCCTTCTAGGTTACATAAAAAATAAGAGCAGTATAGAAATATTTTTGAACTTGTACAATGATGCTCCTATGGTCAAAAGTTTTTTTTTCTCAAAAAGGATAGTATTTCTGCTTTTCCATATATTATAAACTAATGTTGCCATAGCAAGGGATCCAGCACTCCAAATTTTGTGCTTTCTGTGACAGTTTCTATGGATGGTTCTCATAGTACTGGCTAAAGTCATGGATCCTTTGGATAATCCCAGCCATTTTCTTATGGGATGCCATATTTTTTTGACTTCAGCACAATCAAAGAACAGATGTTCATGAGTCTCTGCTGCATGCTGACAGAATATACAATCTTTAGGCCCCTCCAAACAAGTGAGCCTATCTCGAGTGTAGAGTCTGCAGAGGAGAGTGAGCCAGAGTAAAAAAGAATATCTTCTGGTTCTATTTTGGCTCCAAACTGCCTTGTGAGGTTTCCACTTGGGACCTTTTTCACGAAAAAAGTTGTAGGACAAATATGTGGAGAAGCCCATTTTTGTAACCCATGATTGCAGGAGAATCTTGACCTGATTATATGATCCTAGTCTCTGGACCATATTAGACAGCAATTTGCTAATGGTTCTCAAAAAGTGTGAAGTGTTATGCTTACGGTTGAAATGCTCCAAGTCTTGAACTTGCAGGTAGTGTGTGTGTATCCACTTGTGCCAAAGTGATTCCTTTTCATTCTAGAGTGCCCATATGTACTTACTGAGAAAAACTGAGTTCTAGGCATGGAGGTTTTTGATTCCAAGACCACCTTCACTTTTAGGGAGGCAAAGCTTTTTCTAGGTAACAGGGGGAGGTTTACCTTGCCATAGGAAGCTACAACAAAGGGCTGTAATGCTATGGAGCACAGCTTTAGGGATGGCAAAAATAGAAAGCCAGAAACCCATTAGCCCCTGGATAATGGAGTTAATTATCTCCAATCTTCCTACAAAAGACAAAGAGTTTGCCTTCCACATCTTCAATTGATCACAGAGATTGTTGATTAATTGTTCATAGTCAATTGCACGTAATTTGCTAGGGTTCAAAGGCACTCCCAGGTACCTAAAGGGGAAAGATCCTTTAGGCATGTTGGTGATCATGAGGAGCTCTCTCTGGATGTGTTCTTTCATGCCAGCCATAAACAGCTGGGACTTTGCAGCGTTGACTGATAAGCTAGAACAGTCACTAAAGAGTTTGAGACCCTGGGTCAAGACCTTGACAGAGGGAACATCACCTCTACAGAAGAGGATTAGATCATCAGCAAAAGCAAGATGCACCAGGCCCATCTTTTCACACTTTGGGTGGTAAGCACAGCACTAGTTCTTGATTAACTTCTTTAATAGTCTACTGAAATACTCCATGCACAACACAAATAGGTAAGGGGACAGTGGATCACCTTGCATAAGGCCTCGAGCTCCTTTGAAGTGGCCAAAAAGATGGCCATTCTGTTTCAGAGAGAAATAGGTAGTTGTGACACATTCCATCACCATTGAGGTGAATTCTGGAGGAAACTTGAAGGCCTGAAGGATCTGTTGCAAGAAACTCCAAGAGAGTGTTTCATAGGCCCTCCTGAGATCAATTTTTATCATACATCTGGGGGTGGTTCTTTTCCTTGAATATTCTTTCAGGAGTTCCTGCACAAGGAAAATGTTCTCAGTCATGAGTCTACCCTTTACAAAAGCTCCTTGTTTTGGACTGATCAGCTTGGTTAAGCTTCTGCAAGTCTTCATGTCATAATCTTGGAAATCACCTTATAAAAGGTGTTGCAGCATGCAATGGGCCTGAAGTCAGAGACAGAAGAGGCTTGTGGAGATTTAGGGATCAGAACCAAGGCAACATGATTTACACATCTTAAGAGCCTTCTATTGGCAAAGAATTCATGAACTACAGCACAAAAATCTTCCCTAGTAGTCTCCCAGGTTGCTTTAAAGACTCTGGCAGAATACCCATCAGGGCTAGGGGCTTTGTGATCCCCCAAGGAGAACAAGGCAGCTTTGATCTCACCATTTGTGACTGGTCTATGCAGGGCCTATTTTTGTTCCTCATAAGGCTCTTTCCAACTTTGTACAGGTAGGCGAGACATCAGTCGGGGCTATGGGTTAAGCTTGTTTTGGCTTAAGGATTGAGAGTTGTGGCCATATTTTTATGCTATGTATTTCCTTTTTATTAGTTCCTTTGTATCAGATTTATCCATTTGGATCTATTACCTTGTATTGAGTATTTCAAATGATTAATTTATCTGTTGTAAGTTTATTTCTCTTTCGAAATGAATTATAATTCTTCACATTTACTTTGTGAACACTTTATTTGAGTTTATTAGTAATATCTTTCTATCCTGAACACTTGGTACCAGAACGATAAGAATAAACTGGTCTGGTACTAAGTATGGCGATAACATATCTAGAATTCACGGGTTTTAAATTAAATATTTTAATTACTTCCACTTTTTTAAAAAAAATAGTAGTGAATTTTTGTGTGTTACAGAATGAACGTGGAATTTGCATAAGAGGACTAAGTTGAACATTTTGGACATGTGAGATTAGTTTAATTTAGTTAATATTTTTGTTAATTATTGCATTAATATTAGCTAGTTGATAAAAAAGTTGAATTAGTCAACAAAGTAGATTAATTCTATCTTTTCAGGAATTATATCTTCTAGTTTCTTTATCTAATTAGATAGCATTATCTTGTACTAGTAGAGACAGTGTAAAGAGACTATAAAAACCATAAAGGCTCATGACATTAAGCATTAAATTGAATTAAATAAAAAAAATATAGGTATTGCTTATTCAAAGTATGTGTGAGTTCTTGTCAATTTTAATCAATTCTATGTGAGTGATTATTATTCAAACCCTTAATCTCTATGTCTATGTAAAATAAAGATTAAGTACTATGCTTCAAACCCTCCACAAACACAATCCATCATCATTTAGCCATTATCCACACCCATCATTCTAACCCTAAACCTAACTTTAATCCACAAACCAAGCCATCCAAAACTGTCATCATTTGAGCATCATTATCATGATTTCTTCTTTGTGGAAACATTATCATCATATATTCATCATATTTGAACCATCATACTCCTTAAATACCCTAAAGAAACCATATAACCACCTAAAACATAATTCCATATTCCTACACACATCACTGAGATGTTTGAAAAGTTGATCAATAGAATAGGAGAAGTTGAGGACATCATAGATATAGATAACATTAAATTTTTAGAAAGGACCAAAGTTTTCGTTCAAAAGTCTTTGGAATACAAAGAGAACATTCTTAATTCTAAAAGGCATGAAGTTCTAGTGATATTATCCAAAAGGGATAGTGAAAGTAATATTGTGACAATCTTGTAGTGTGATCTAGATTTACCTAAATCTTCATTTTTTATCAAAATTTGAAAATATGAGAGAATAATGAAGTTTTTAAAGAAGATCATGTTTTTTGGAGGAGTACATTAATGAATCCATTTAAGGCCTGTGTTTAGAGTGTTATAATTAATAGCAAGTGGAGGAGTTCCTTGTTTGATTTCAAATTATTTGTTTTACATAGAATGTTGCACAAGGTAAAGGGGAATGAGATTTTGATAGTAGGAGTTTATTTTCTAGGTCTATAATCTTAGCCTGACAGTTGTTTTATAATTTGACATTTATCTAAATTGAGCTATCTTTTGAAGGGATATTCCTTTCAAAGAAAGAATCTTCAAAAGATATATCAACAATGTGTTGTTTTCTTGACAAGAAAGCATTTGGAAGGTGGTTAACTTTTGCAAATTGATAATGTGTTGTTTTCTCAATTTGATTTGGAAGATTAATAACTTCGGTTTTGATATGCTAAATTTTGATCATTTTTGGATTTTTGAAAGAGAAATCATTTATTTTAGAAAATAAATTTACCTTTGAGGAGGTCATTTTTTTGTTTTATGAATTTCCAAGAAATAAATTAAATTCTTTGTTCCTTTTTTTTTTTAATGTAATACCAATATGATTTACTTGGTAATGAGTGATAAGGTTAATGAAAGGTTTGCCTGAGTTTATACTATGGCTAATATCATGTGTTATGAGGTAACTTGATTTTCTTTTCAAGTTCTTATAGATAATAAATGCATCACATTTGTTTTTGATTTTAATTTTTGAGTTGTTTGTTGTTGAAAATTTTTCTGTAATAGGCGAGAGGAAGCATTTTTTTAATAATAACATCATTGATAGAATTAAAATTATCACCTATATGGAAAAGGGCTATGGTATTGATTTGGAAGTCCTAAAAAATTTTGATGGTGATGTTTATAATATACTTTTAAGATGTAATTTCCGAGAAAATGTTGAAGAAATTTGTTCGTGCAAGATGGTTTCGGAAGGAATGATCATTAGAATCATCAATATTCTTTTCACTGGGAATTGGTGAAAAATCTTCCATAGATTTTGACAGAAGAATTTTTATATTGTTACCATCATGTTCTTGTTTTTACTAGAGTTATTTTACTTCATTTTTAACTTATTTGATTTCTTATTAAAATTTATAAGTCAAGGAATGAAATATTTTGATTATTGTTGTCATTTGAGAATAGAGGTTATTTTGAAGATATTAGTGAAGTTTTTTTGAAGAATGATATTCTTAATATTATCTTTATCTTTTTCTTTAGGAACTTGATTTGATGTTTTGTAGAAGAGAGTGACAACACTAGATTGTTCCCTTGTCACGCAGCTATGTTTATTTTTTTTTCAAGCTTACATTGGATTGATATTTTTAAAATTAAAAACAATATTATTTTGTTTTGAATATATTTTGAACTAGTCAAAGAATAAATAAGAATAACATGTTGATCAACTCTTAGGAAGGCCTTATCTGATCTTAGGATAAATACTTAACATACGTAAAGAAATATCTAACACACATTAAAGAAGGATATAGATCGTGACAGCATATGACATAATTCATGCTTTTATTTACATAATATATTTTTCCATGAAACACAAACAACATCTTATCACCAACTCAAGCATCATCCTATGTAGATCTATACAAACTTAATTTTTTACATTTATTAGCCTTAGAATATATTTTTTCTATTATTCCCTCTATATTTCTTCCCTCAACCCTAAACCCTTATTATTTTTTATATACTATTGAAAACCAAACATTTTAAAAGAAGCATAAGTGAGATATTAATATGACAACAAATCTAGTTGTTGGACAAAACATACTCATGAAAGAATTTAAAATATATATATAGAGAGAGTAAAATAAATATATTAAAAGTTTTGATGCTATTTTTTTTATTAATTTGTATTTAGTTCATCGCCATATTTTATTTTTGAGGTGTTATTCATTTTATTTTATTTTATTTTATAGGTAAACTTTGTGTACCAATTTTTTTTATATGCATATTATTCGACAATTTGTGTTAGTTTTTAGGAACTACTATGCAATTGGTGACAAAAAGAGCTTCAGAATGATCATTTTGGCTTCTCTAACTCTAACTATGGAATTTTATAGTCTACAAGTATATTGAGGTCATAGTTGTGAGGTACGATCCTATAAATTTGATTTTATGATTTTATTCCACTAAACCCTACAACCTGTAGGTAAACCCCCAATTCTAATTGCTTGTGAGAGTAAGACTAGTCTACTCCCACGAACAATTAACATACTTTTAGGAAAATATTACAATGTAGTTTAACCAACCACATATTATGCCTTATCATCCTTTAGCCTATGCTAACCTAACTTAAACAACAAATTGAACAAGACCTACAATCCTTCCTAACATTACGAAGCTTATAGTTCTAAATATAGTAAACAAACATCAAGTAAGGAAGTGAATAGATCAGTTTGAAGACATTATTTCTTGCTAAAACACTTCAGCATGTGATTTAAATCATAAAAACACCATTCATCAAAATCCTACACTATAAATCATTCTTGTTTAAGAAATATAACGCAAAACTAAAGGGTAATACAACATAGCATATTAATATCATAGGGATCACTCCCTCAATTATCTTCCCAATGTTCTATTTAACCAACTCATTTGACAACCTTAAATTAAAGGGATCTAAAATAGTGTTAGAAAATAGCTTTTGAAAATCATTGAAAACACCTTTATTCTAATTTGAAGCACATAAGCCAACATTAATCATATTATTCATCTATTTCATCAAAGAGTGTAAGGGATAAAGGTAATTCAATCACCATTCAAGAAATTTAAACTCTCACTTTATTGATAGTGGCAATCAACCTCTCAAAGTGTTTATGGTTATTGTATTTACACTCAACATTCACATCAATAGAAAAATTCATCCATAAGCATGCACATCATCTTAATCCACTCCTAATAAAATAAATTAAAACATACATAAACCACGAGATCTTCTTATTTTATTTTAATGGGGCTAAGGTCGATGGGTATGGAAATTGATTTTATATTGTGGTGCTAAGGCCTATTGATTAGTGGAGAGAAGCTAATGAGTTTAGATTTTAAAACACACGCACAAATTTCAAAATGTTTTCTAACTCTCATTAAGTTAACTTCACCTTTACATAGACATCATTAAAATGATCCATTTAACCACATCATTTAGCACTAGGAGACATTTCAAAATATTTCTTCCTATCTTTTCACCCTTTTTTCATTTTTCTTAGGACACAAAATTTAACAAAGTCCCCTTTACATTGTTTCCTTTTCCTCAGTTTTTTTAAGGAGAAATTAAATTTAAAAGGTATTCTTTATTCTTATTTTTTTCCAAACTACGTTGGACTATAACTCTTTTTGTTTCATATAGTCCCAAAGCACCATACCCTTCTTGCAATCTTAGACTTGAAACATTAGCAAATTATCCTTTTCGTCACTAGCATTAGGTAAGGGTAGAAAATTCATGTATTAGTCTCATTGGTTACATATATATGGATCATTATAAAAAAAAAAGAAAATGATGAAGAAATAATCTGAAACGGTTTTATACAAAAGATCATACACCTAGTAGGCTAATTTGGCCTGTAGCTAAAAAAGAAAAATGGCGCCTCAATCATATTAATGTATGCAATGATTTTATGTAGCCTTGGAGAGAATCATGTAACTTCTAGTGAACTAAGAATGAGTCAAATTCAAAAGGCTCGAATATCAGTAGGTTGCAAAAATTTATCTATAAAGTTTCTTTCAAATCCTTCTAACTAAACCCAACTTATTAAGAGATGACTCATGGTGAGATAGTCTTCAAATTACTTTTTTTTACTCGTAAAAAATTTGAATGATGCAACTAAAAACATATTAATAAAAATAAATTTGAAAAAAAACTTAAGGTTCGTTGTTACTAAAGCCATAAGGTTTGTTAATCTAATATTTTTCAAGAATAACACTCATAAAGGCATCAATTCCCTAAAACCTTTTATTCTAATATTTTTGTCAAAGAATTTATGAAACAAATAAGCACTACATAAACATGAAACATAATCTCTATATGTAAATGCATCAACAAAAGTAAAGTAAGGCACCTAATTAAAGAAATCAAGGAAATAAGAAACATATATATGTATATTGAAAATATAAAACATCATAAGACCCGTTACCATCCCACACCTATATGGGACATTGTCCATGGCACTGGAATATTAGCATAATTTAATTGAGTTAGCAATGTAGAGTTGTGATGTTTCCTATAAAAAAACAACAAAGTTTATCAACATTAATTACCAATATTTTACCATGCTAAACCTAGTGAGCAATTTCAAATATGTGAATTTATTTTGCATATATTAATCATGAGACTTGAATACACTTGAATGAAAGTGAAGGATGATCTAATGAAGGCCTAATTAAACTAGCAAAACCATCAAGCACATAAACATATAGTACTCTGTATTTTAAATTCAACATAACATTAAAATTTTAAACATGAAATCTAATGATAATTAATTCAATACCTTAGGTAAGGTGATGCGTATCTCAATAACTTTTATTTAAATAATTCTATTAACTCTTGTAAATTATGTTGCACATATAATTACTCTTCTTATTGTGTCATTAATTAGGAAATTAAATCAGATTATGGGAGATGGATCATGATCAGCTATTGTGTATAGATGTTGCTGGTTGTTTTTGTTGATAGGAAATTACTGTATTAAATTGTTGATTATCCCATATGATAAATTTTCTGGCATAACTTGGCTAGTGGAAATTAAGTTGGCCGCGTAATCTGCCACCCAACCTATATTTGCTGGGTTAGAAGCATTGTGGATTATGCAACCCTTGACAACCATAATTAGCTAAATAAAATTAGCTCATGGGAATTAAATTATAAATCCATTATTTGGATTAATGTATATGTGTATTTTGTAGTTGGGTTGTTTTAGTGTTACCGGCACCAACGACTTATTTTGTTTATGTTCGCTAGTTGAGTTATTGGGCTGATATGTTGTGTCTTGTAACTGAGCCCATCGTCCGTATAAGGACCTGTATAGTATGTATTGTATACGCCCATATATAAGGCGTATACAGGAAGGTCTATAGAAAACTTTTTGGCTGAATACATTCGAACGTATTTCTCTCTGGAATCTTCTCTCTCTCTTACGACTGACTCGATTGCTCGATCTTCTTCTTCCTTGATCTTCTTCTCAAATTTCTTTATACTATTGTTCCTTTGGATTAAACTCCTTTGGCTGATTCTCACGTGTAGTCGAACCCCGCTCTCGATTCACGATCCGACAAAACTTCTTGAAACCTATCTAGGCTTCATCACTTGGTAGCAGAGCCTCAAATCGTCAAGTGCTTGGGGTTTATTTTGTTTATTGTTGAATTTTATTGTTCTTTTCTTAATTCTTAAGTTCGTTAACCCTCGATTCTGTAAGTGGTGTTTCTAGGGTTTGCGACTAACAAGAATCGAATGATTCTTGTTGTGATTAAATTATCGGCGAAGAAGTTACCGTAACGAGATGATAGTGCTTGGAAACCCTAAGTAACTATTAGTACGAACTTCTCAATTAGGGTTTGATCGGGATTCTTGAATCTTGACAGTAATCAATAAGTACTTCATAATCAGTAAACTCGATCCTTTTCTCTTCCTAATTCCTACAATTATTGGGCTCAAGACTTGATATTCCTGTTGCGAGTTAATGATCCACTAACTCTTTAAAGAGTGCATAGGTATTAACTCAGTACTAGCAAACCTTTGGTTCTAAAAAGGAGTAGGGGCTCCAAGAAGAGGGGTCCTAACTCATTATTTGGCTTAACTGCCAACATTTGTTGGCACAATAATTTCGTTCCTTTCTTGAAAATTTTGTTATTGTGTGCTGGTCAACAACTATTTGATACTACTGTGCTATTTTAGTATATGCTTTTTACTTGTGTAATTTCACTGTGATCACTTTATTTTAAGTGTGCTCAATTTTACTGTCCTTAGTTGAATTGTTATTTTAAAGTGTGTTGTTCTCTGTAAATTGGGTGACTGTCTGTGTTGTTTATAAAGTGAATAAAATATAGGATTCATTATGTCTAATAATGGCCGGTCTATGAACCAATCTGTGTCAGTATCTAGTAATGATCTAGTAGAAACACTTAATTGGCTATGTTGTATGCTAACCATGAGCAAAGAATATGAGAATAAGAAATTAAGATTAATGATTTGCAGAATAATAGAGTAAATGATCAACATGATGGGGTATTAGGTAGGGCTCCCATGGACCCTAGAAATATGATTCCTCCTTTAACTAACTTAGAGGAACCAGAAGATGAAATATCCAATAATAGTGATAGAAGACTAAGACATGTTAATAGGTAGGAAAGAGAGTTAGATCAAATTGATAGGAACATAGGTAACCTTAAATTTAATATACCTGGATTCAATGGGAGGAATGATCTTTATTATTACTGTGAGTGGGAGAGGAAGATAGAATTAGTGTTTGAATGCCACAATTATTTTGATGAAAAGAAAATTAAGGTAGCTATAGTAGAATTTATAGACTATACGTCTTCTTGGTATTATAACTTTGTTTTAACTAGGCGTAGGAGTGGAGAACCACCTATACAGACTTGGGATAAACTTAAGACCTTAATACGAAAGAGGTTTGTTCCAAATTAGTATTATAGGGAATTACATATAAAGCTGTAAACATTAAATCAAAGTAATAGGTCTGTAGATGAGTACTTCAAAGAATTAGGGATGTTAGTGATCAAAATAGGAATTGTTGAGGATGAGGATGCCACAATGGCCAAACTCTTGAGTGGGTTAAATTCTGAGATAGCTGATTAGGTAGAGTTAAATCCATATGGAACTTTGAATGAGATGGTTAATATAGCAACAAAGATAGAAAGTAAAAGAAGGAGAACTAGGCAGTAGAAACCTTCTAGAATTGGGATTAGAAATACTTTGAAGAGAAATTTTGGGGGAAATAGTTTTGGAAACTAGAAGAACAATGGGAAGTTTGATTCTAGAGGTGAAGGTAATGAGACTAAGGTATGAAACATATTTGATAAAGGAAAAACTGTAGCATCTAACCCTACTAGTGGCCTTAATAAAACTAGAGACATAAAGTGTTTTAAGTGTGGGGGACTAGGTCACATAGCCTCTGAATGTCCTAATAAGAGGAATATTTTGATTAGAGAGTCTGAAGACATAGAATATGAATTTGAGGAAGAAGAATTAGAGGTCAACATGATTAGGGATGACAATAGTGATTTCGAAGAAGAGATAGAACTTCCAATTAGTATAGATCTTTTTGTTGTGCATAGGGAATTAAACAGTAATAGTTGCCTAATCCAAATGCAATACAGAGAGAATATATATTTCGTACTAGATGCTTAATTAATGATAAGGGTTTTAATATGGAAATCGATAGTGGAAGTTGTATAAAGGCTGCTAGTGTTTTATTTGTCTCTAAGTTAGGTTTAACAACCACTAAACATCCAAAACCCTATAGGCTTTAATGGTTAAATGAATTAGGATATGTTAAGGTTAGTCAAAGGTTTTAGTAAACTTAAAATTAGGTAAGTATGAAGATTCTATTTTGTGTGATATTGTCCCAATGCATGCTACTCATTTGTTATTAGGAAGGCCATGGAAATATGATAGAATTTTAACACATGATGGGCACAAGAATAGATATACTATACATACGGATGAAAAGAAAATTATTTTAGCACCCATGACTCCAAAAGAAATCTTTGATGATCAAATTAAAATAAAATTTGACTATAAGGAGTTAACTAAACAAAGTGTAGAAGCTGGAACAGGTTCAAAAAAGGTTAAGAAATCATCTGAGTTTAATGGTAAAAAAAGTGATGTTGAAAGGGCAATTAGGCAGCAATCAAATGTATATTTGATGGTCTATAAAGAGTTTTATGAGTGTCATGCAAAGTTAAGTAAGGATGTACCTAATAATGTTAGAGAACTATTAGAGGAATATAGTGAGTTATTCCCTAAAGAGATTCCCCATGGACTACCTCCATTAAGGCGCATAGAACACCAAATAGATTTTATACCAGGAGCTATTATTCCAAATACGCTTGCTTATAGAGCTAATCTAGAGGAATTTAAGGAGTTAAAGAGATAGGTTTCTGAATTGTTGAGTAAGGGGTATATTAAGGAGTCAATGAGTCCCTGTGCTGTCCTAGTACTTTTAGTTCCAAAGAAAGGTGGAAGTTGGAGGATGTGCATAGATTGTAGAGGAGTAAACAAGATAACCATTATTTATAGGCATCCTATACCTAGGTTAGATGAAATGTTAGATCTTCTACATGGTGCTGTGATTTAAAAAAAAATAGATTTAAAGAGTGGATATCATCAAATTAGGATGAAACAAGGATATGAGTGGAAAACAACTTTTAAAACAAATTTTGGCTTATATGAGTAGTTAGTTATTCTATTTGGATTATCTAATGCTCTAAGTACTTTCATAAGAATTATGAACCATGTGCTTTGAAACTTTATTGGAAAGTTTGTAGTTGTTTATTTTGATGATATACTTATTTACAATAAATCTCTAAAAGAGCACTTGAGACATTTGAGAGTCATTCTGGATGTGTTTAAGGAAGAACAATTGTATGCTAATTTAGCTATGTCTAAGTTTTGTTTAGAAAGTGTGGTATTCCTAGGATTTTTTATTGGTAAGGATGGAATATCTGTTCATAAGTAAAAGATTAAAGTCATACAAGAGTGACCTATACCTAAGATAGTAACTGAGAATAGAAGTTTCCATGGTTTGTGTTCTTTTTGTCGTAGATTTGTTAGGAACTTTAGTACTATAGCAGAGTCCTTAACTGCAATAACAAAAAAGGAAAATGGTTTCAAATGGGGTTTAGAGCAACATAAATCTTTTGAAACTCTTAAAACCAAATTAACACAAGCACCTATATTAGTCCTTCCTAACATTGAAAAATGTTTGAATTAGATTGTGATGCTTCAGGTTTGGGAATCAGGGTTGTTCTTTCTCAAGAGGGTAGACCTATAGCTTATTTTAGTGAAAAACTAAATGGTAGTACTTTAAATTACTCTACTTATGAAAAAGAATTATTTACTTTAGTAAGAGCCTTAGAGGTATGGCAATATTATTTATGGCCTAGAGAGTTTGTTATAAATACTGATCAAGAAGCTAGAAAGTATCTAAAAAGTCAGTCAAAATTAAATAGAAGATAGGGTAGGTGGATTAAATTTATTAAAAGTTTTCCCTATATAATTAAATATAGGAAAGGAGGCGACAATATAGTTGTTGATGCCTTATCTAGGAGATAAGTCTTGTTAAACACAGTAGATGCTACATTTTTGGGATTTTCTTGTGTTAAACTTTTATATTTGGAGGATCATGATTTTAAGGAAATATATAAAAATTATGAAACTGCTGCACAAGGGAAATATTATATCTATGAGGGTTATATATTTAGAGAAAATAGACTGTGCATACCTGATTGTTTATATAGAGGATTATTATTTCAAGAAGCACATAATGGTGGATTAATGTCACATTTAGGATTTCAAAAGACTTTGGATATATTAGTTGATCATTTTTACTCACCTCATATGAAGAAAGATGTGTTCAAATATTGTGTTAATTGTGTCTTTTAGATAAGCTAAATCCACATCAAAACCTTTTAGATTGTATACTCCAATACCTGTTCCTACTCAACCCTAGACTGATGTTTCTTTATATTTTGTATTTGGATTGTGTAGAACTAATAGGGATAAAGATTCAATAATGGTTTTAGTAGATAGATTTAGTAAGATGGCACATTTTGTACCTTGCAATAAAACTAATAATGCTGCAACTGTAGCTGATTTACTCTTTTATTATATAATCAAATTACATGGAATACCTAGAACAATAGTGTCTGATAGGGATGTTAAATTTCCGAGTTATTTTTGGAAGGTATTAAAGGGTAATCTAGGAACTAAGATTTTATTTTCAACTACCTGTTACCCCCAAACTGATGGACAAACAGAGGTAGTGAATAGAACCTTAGGTAACATGTTGAGGGTTGTACTTGGAAAGAATCTTAGGCAATGGGAAACTATACTACCATAGGTGGAATTTGCTTATAATAGGACATTACAGTCTACAACTAAGAAAACACCTTTTGAAATTGTTTATGCATTTAATCCCTTAACTCCCCTTGATTTGAGTCCTTTTCCTAATTTTGAGTTGCATAATTTTGATGCTAAATCTCGTGTTGAAAATCTAAAGAAGATGCATGAATCTGTAAGTCAATAGATTAATAAGAGGGTTTAACAAATAGCTGAGAGTGCTAATAAAAGATGAAAAAAATGGTTCTTCAACCAAGGGATTTAGTTTGGGTACATCTTGGAAAGAACGTTTTCCAACACTTAGGAAATCAAAATTGGATCTTAGGGGAGATGGACCTTTTACTATATTAGAAAGAATTAATGATAATGCTTATAAAATTCATTTGCTTGTTAAATTTGGAAATGTTAGTGATTCTTATAATGTTTCTAATGTACGTCCTTTTATGGGTATTATCAAGGTTTCAGAGACGAAACCCAACCAAGAAGAGGGGAATGATGTGTATCTCAACAATTTGTATTTAAATATTTCTATTAATTGTTGTAAATTATATTGCACATATAATTACTTTTCTTATTGTGTGGTTAATTACGAAAGTAAATCAGGTTATGGGAGATAGATCATGATGAGCTGCTGTGTATAGATGTTGTTGGTTGTTGTTGCTGATAAGAAGTTGCTCTATTAAATTGTTGATTATCCCATATGATGCATTCACTAGCATAACTTGGCTAGTGGAAATTAAGTTGGCCTCGTAATCTGCCACCAGACCTATATTTTCTAGATTAGAAGGATTATGGATTATGCAACCCTTGATAACCATAATTAGCTAAATAAAATTAGTTGATGTGAATTAAATTGTAAATACATTAATTGGATTAATGTATACTTGTATTTTGTAGTTGGGTTGTTTTAGTGTTACCAGCACCAACAACTTATTTTGTTTATGGTGGCTAGTTGAGATATTGGGCTAATATATGTGTCTTGTAATTGAGCCCATTATCCATATAAGGGCCTATATTGTATGTATTGTATACGCCCATATATAAGGTGTATATAGGAAGGTCTATAGAACAATTTTTCGCTGAATACATTCAATCATATTTCTCTTCTTGTCGAATTTCTTTCTAATAATCCAACTTCATTAGTCATTGATTATAACTGTGCTCTCAGTTGTACTAATCTTCTTTGGATTAAACTCCTTAGGATAATTCTCATGTGTAGTCGAACCCCGCACTCGATTCACTATACGGCGAAACTTCTTGAAACCTATCCAGGCTTCATCACAAAGACTCAAAATAAGCTATAGTAATAATTGTAATCATGTCAATATATTCTAATGGAAATAAGGATCTTCTTTGTAGCATAAGAAAGCCCCCTAAATAGGATGACAACCCCCATTTATCCTCTTCCATAATAGACCCTATTAAGCATATTGAGCAACATCACATCAAATTATTCAATGTTGGTAAGTGAAAATATAAATCTATGTTTCTATATATAATACGTTCAACATCACCATGTTAGAATAGGAAAAAAACTTAGGGATTAATCTTTAAGATGCATCTTTAGGTGATACAACACTAGGTACTTGAATTAGTCAAACTTTACAAAATATATCTTGATTGTGTTAGCTAGAGAAAATGTACCATCTTTAAATGCATCAAAATTTCTAAATAGTTCTTAAAGCCAACAATCTTTACTTGGTTAAAATCAATTATTGATTCGAGCCCGGTTGCCACTTGATATTGTGAATCTCCTTTAGAGTAACTTCAAACTTAACTCACCTTGTAATATAAAATGATAAGAGAAATATTGAAGAAGAAGGTTATGATTACTTTTGTGATGGATGTTAGAAGGCTAGTTAGCATACATATTAGATGAATTTAATGCTAAATACATTAATGAACCTCCAAAACAAGGACTATTCTATAAATAACCTAATTAACAATTATGTAAATTCATTATACAAAATTAGATTTAATTTTGATACTAGAGTAAAGGACAAGAAGGTGGTAAGGTGAATAATAGAATTAGTAAACATTATAACCTTGTTTGTAATTATGATGCTCATAATAAAATAAAAATATAAGTAATGGATGCTTAAGTCATTAAATATGGAGCTATGCCGAAGTAATCACTATAAGGATATAATCGATAAGAACTAAAATATTGTTCACAATTATGCTACTCATGATATAGCATAAATACAACTAATCAATGCTTACACTCAAGTCATTCACTATAACATGACTATGCTAAATAGATAGGAGTTCTATGTTTCTTTTATATATACCAAACTATAGTAATGTAAGATACGATTTATGGACATAACAAGTAACTAATGAGAAACTAAGAGGTATCTTGCACCCAACTGCTAAGTAGGATTATATAGATAACATTTAACAACATGGTTTGGGAGAGCTGATAAACTAGATCTGATATGATTTGGTGTAATCTAGAAAAGGCTATAGGTGATTAGGATTTTATTGTATTTTTAGGTAGTTATAGGTAGAGGCTATAGGAGATTATCAAATCACTATAGAGATAATTTGTGACTTTTAAAGGTAAGGAAAAAGACAATTGATGGCTCCTCGTACAATAGCTTGTTTTTCACTAGCATTGGGGAAATGGGTTAACCTCCTCCCAATAGTTAAAATTCACAACTTTTAGAAGCAACTATTGTGTGCTAGTACACTTGATACAGCCTCAAATATTTCAAAAGGGTCCTATACTTAAAAGAAAGTAGAGAAAGCAATTGGAAATAGAGAAAAACCATGGTGAAATCAAATGTTCTATATTTACTAAGGAAGGGACAAAGGAACTAAGCGTAGATAATTTCTATAATACTTGTTCATCATTTCAGTAAAATGGGTTTTCTCGAGTAAATTGATCGATTGTTTTGTATAATAGTCGATTGGTAGGCCCAAATGCATTGCTTGGTTTGTTTAGTTGGGCATATTTGTGAACTTGATTTTCTTGGAATATATCTAATAATAAAATGGAACATTGCTAACCCATGTCAAATTGCCCATAATAGATTCTTAACCTTTTTCATGATTTATTTAGTATAAAATATTACCTTATATTAATCTAGAGGGTTAATTGGAAAATTAAAGGGGGAGATATAACCTCAGCCTTATCTCCTTCCACCTCTCACTTCTACACATTTCTAAGATCAATGTTTCAATCTCAGGCATGATTCTGAGAAGTTAGAACATTCCTTCCATACTAACCCTCCATATCCTCTCTTGTGAATTCTAATTCGGGTATAATTAACCTACATTCTCCAGAAAAACCATTTGAGCTGTAGAGAGTACATCAAGAAATCTTAGATGAAACCCTTATATTTAGCTCAATTCAAAGTGGTAATTATTAGGGTTTACAAATTGATTTGAACCCTCTATGATTCATGCTGATTTGTTAGCTATAAATAATCCTAATGACTCCTTCGTACACTTTTCTTTTAGCCATAAAAAATCCTTAACTTTCAGTATTCACTGTCTTAAAATCTACACTTCAAAACTTATAGTTAAATTTCTTAAACTTTTTTAATCCTTTATCTATCTCTCTCTTTTTTTTCATCATTAAGTAAAGAAGAGTTAGATTTTGGAAAGAAGTTCTGAGTGGTTCAACCAAGCATTTCCTTTTTTTAGTTTGAGTGTGGTATGTAATTCTTTCTATATATTGTAAGTACAAAATTATCAAGGTTTTGTATAAATTTTTGAGTTAAAAATTTGTCCTTTTACGGTTTTAAAAGTTGAGATTTTCATTGATTGGAATTTTCTATTAAAGGGGAGTTTTCCCTAAATTAAGCAAGTGATTCTTACTTCTAAAATGGCTTATTAGTATTCCTACATGAGATAAGATTCTTTAAGTTAATCTTGTATGTTGTCATGAATGTATATACCATGTATAATTGATTTGGATGGATATATTACATATTTTGAGTAAGAAGCATGAAACTTGAAGAAAATGGGATGTGATAATTATATGATAAGTTATGCAGGATAATTGGGTTGAAAATGTCATATAAAATGCTACTACATGTTCTAATGTGGTTAATGATGATTTATAAGTATCAATATGCATGAAATTAATGGTTTTATGTTGTTATAGGGGAAACCGATTGACTTGTTAGGTTAAATCAATCAACTAGCTCCTAGAACAGTAGACTAGTTGACACAACCCATCGATAGGTAAGCCTACAAAGACCATGGTAAGGTACTTCACTTCAACCCATCGACTTGTTATGTAGAAGGGTTTACTTGAGTGAAACTAACTGACTGGTCTACCCAAACTCATCGATTGGTCGACCTAAACTAATTTAAAGGTTGGTGCAACCAATTGAGTGGATGGGCTAGACAGATCGAATTTTTTGATAATTTTATGTGATTTTTGTCATTTCATTGTGGGTATGCTTTGAGACTATGTTTGGGACTATTATATAATTACTAATGGGATGAAATACATATTTTATCATGGATTAATGACCTAATAAAAGGTTTAAATACATAATAATTTATGACTGACTCAATGAGTATTGTAAAGGCTAAATAAGCATTCCACTTATGAAATGTGACGGTTCTTGAGAAAAGATAAATGAGCACAACATGTGCCTGAATTAAATAACATGACGATCAAGATTAATATTGGGCAAGGATAAATGGAAACACCACATAATTGGTAAATGGAAAGTATTAATATGGAAGAAATATGTTATTGATTTTCTTGCTCTTATATTGGCCTTGAATGATCACTTATCCCCATGAATAATGTACTAACCATGTAAAGAGAAAGACATTTGAGTTGTTTATGAGTCTTGGTTGCCTAATCTTTGATTAGATATTGAGGGCCAATCTACCTTTGAGTATTTATTGGTGCCTTGAAGTTGGATCCATAGATGTTTTAGTGCCTTACCTACTCTATACAATGATGATGTGCTAGAGGGAATCAATACTGAAGGAGTGTGGTTACCTAGGTAGATGGCTTCATCCTGGAATTATGTACATTTTTGTTACCTTCAACTAAAACTTATATCCATTTTGGTGACTAGTTTTAGCTTGGACTTATGTCTACATTGGTTATTATCTTCAACCTGGATGTTATGTTCTTATTGAGATAAGCTTCCATAGTATATGAAACCATGGGCTGGTGCACAATCCATTGCTAGATAATAATAAAAACTATTATGATAAGCAATACAGTGATGAAATATGAACGATGTCTATGGGAATGATTAATAAATGAATATTGATGGGAATGATGGCATAAATGAACAAAAGGATAACATCTAGTACGCACACTTGAATAGTGGCCTAAATGACTGACTAGATATTGATTGAAATGTTTGTTGAATGTTGAATTCTGTAAAAATTCAAATAAGAAAATGATATAATCTAAATGGGTTGAGTTATTTGAAATAAACCCTAGTGGTTCCTTGGATTACTTTATTTAGTACCTATGTGAATATCTATATGATAATAAGTTTGATATATTCTATGATGTCTGAGTTATGCATGATAGTATACTCTAATGCAATATTATGTATAAGACATTATCATGGCTTATGTTAAACATTATATCCATGTATGATATAATTTGCATACTTGTGTTCTAATTGAGGGAGGAACATGTCTCACTCATTACATATTATATGGATGTGCCCATTTTCTTGGTCACATGCACATTCCTATAAGAAGAGGGCCATATAT
Organism: Tamarix chinensis; assembly: GCA_030549775.1. Lineage (NCBI taxonomy): Eukaryota > Viridiplantae > Streptophyta > Magnoliopsida > Caryophyllales > Tamaricaceae > Tamarix > Tamarix chinensis. The sequence goes on along the minus strand of CM060179.1, from coordinate 64,664,374 downwards.
AGTTCTTTAGGGATGATCATTAGTTGGCCTACCTTAGTTTGGGAAGGGGCTTAAGAGCATAGACATTTGGAGATTTTGTGGGGTCTGTGGTAGAATGTGATTATGATTAGGGGTCATGACCTAATCTTATTTTAATCTAGCCTCGTATTTTTATCTATTTATATTCCTATATTAATTTGGTTAGGGACCAATAAGGTCCTTGATTTGAATAATCTTCTAAATGTTTTATTACTAAAACTCATGCACTCTGTTGTTTGTCGTATATCTAATACGTTGTATGCGGCAGAATTCTATATTGTGTCAAGTACTGTGATGATGCCCTATTTTTCCTTGGGAGTATTTTCAGCTTCTACACTATTTTAAACGAAAGTTTTTAGTCATAAAAAATGGGGATGTTATAGTTTTAACTTTGGAACTTAGACCATTTGATAAATTTCGTCAATAGTACCTCTTTTCTCTTGATTCCTAATAGCTTGTTGCTATAATATTTCCTATAATGTTATACCAAAGGTGCAACCTAAAAGATTAGGGTGCTTTCTTTTAAACTACTAAAGCTAGAACTTATGTTATTAGGGAAATATGGAATAAAGGAATTAGTCTGATAATGATATTTAAAATAGAACTAAGCAAGATATATGATACTTTAGTACAATATATAATAATTTTTTAGTTATCAGTAGGTTAATTAAGATTTTGTGGTAGCCATTCATAGGGGTAGAGTTAATGTCACCTTATTTATTTTTGCTTGCTATGGAATTATGAGTAGTGATATTCATCTTCTAATCCAAATACTGCAATCATAAACACATAGCCTACTATCATATATCCTCTCAAAGGAATCGAATAAAGATAGAAACAACGATAGAAATAATGGTGAATATGTTGAATGAAATATAGGATGATAGATGTATATAGGGTAAGAAATAACTTCTTGGAACCTCAAAATAAATGGTCCCTACAATGATCTTCAAAGAGAAATTACTTAGAGACCCTTTGAAGAAAAAGAAGAGAATAATACATTAAGAATACTCTAATGATCACTCTCAACTAGATATAGGTGATAATGTGTTTATACATCTAAACATGGTTATTTGAAATGTTTAGGATGTTTCTTGAGAATCTTAGAAGTTTTTTTTCAAGTTAAAGACACTTTGTTGAAGATATGGTGATAAATTCAATAATCTTGCAAGAAAGTGAGTTGGTTGATTGGTTAACTAGTCAAAGGTGACAATTTGTTAGTTAGAATAAGTGAACTACAACCATAAAAAGTTCATAATGACAATAAATGAGTCAATTGTAATAATCTAGGGTTTTGTTGATAGTTATGATTTCATGTGCCACTTTTGTAAAACAAACCTAACCCCAATGTGTCATGTGGTGTATTGGGTGTGTATTTTCATGGGTTATGCCTATATATATGTAGCATAATGTTGAGACTTAGATAATAAGAGGTAGAGAGAAGATTGTATAGAAAATTTTAGTTAGGAAATAAACACCTCTTTGTGAGTTTTATCATTTCTATTTGTAAAACTGCTTGATCATGAGAAAATTAATATGTGTGGTTTTTCTTGATTATCTTTATTGAGTGAATCTTTGTGAGTTATCATGAAAAAACATTTGATTACTATTTGTGTCAATTATCAAGGTTTCTATCTTGTTAGTAATTGAGTGTCATTCGAATGTATGAGTACTTCATACATCCATTCGAGATTCACTATTAAAGAATAAAGAAGATCCATACTTTTACTTGAAGATCTTTCGACCCACATCCGCATCAAATGTGGTATCAAAGCTCATCTTGAATCCTTTTTTAAGGTATTCTTGATCCTAGTTTAGGGTATAGTATTTTGGAGTATCATTGATTGTGGGTGGATTTTTAACACCCACAAAATTTACTACTATAATATTTCATTTTTAAAAGTTACGAGTGGACGCTAAGATAGTCAATTTTGGGATGCTACCATCCTAGACCGGTGTCCTCCACCATTACGATACCAAGTTCTAAAGCGAAAATGTTACTTATATAAATTCAAAGATACATTAATAAAATAGAATAGCATAATCATTAGGGAGGTTAATTCACCTTTAATAAAACCCATTGCTTTTAACACGATGAATAACACTTGTGTAACACCCCAAAATTTACATATATTTTTTTTTAAAAGCAATACTCATAAATTAAAACCGTAAATTCTGGGGATGTTACCGCCACACTTAGTACCAGACCAGTTTACTTCTACCGTTCCGGTACCAAGTGCTAAGGCTAAGAAAACATTATCAGTAATACCATACAAATTCAAATTTATAAAAACAAAAATCAGAGTACGCGTAAGTCTTACATAATTCGAAATACCAACCATTGTTTTTCCAGATAATAACTAAAAAACCTTAGTAAAATTGTTTCGACAATTCAAACATAATAAAAGATAACATGAATCATAAATTTAAAAAGGACAATGGCCACGTCACTCTAAAGATTGATCCAGCCCAGCTATCACTCTGCCCCTCCTGATGTCCCGTAGATATCGATAGCATCAAAGTAAATATCTCCTACCTACAACAGATCAGACGGGCCTTCTGCTCGTGGGAATGAGCAGCACCCATGAAACGGGTGATCAGTACGCTACGTACTGAGTAAGGTAACCGAATACTAAGGCCGGCACATAACACATTAATTCATGCAGGATAATGATCACATACAATTACAACCCACACATATGATACATATAAGCATAAAGTGAAATCACTTATAATCAATAGGTCCATACGTAAGGCTCAAAAAGGTCCGAATTAATTATTTAATCTTTCTTTTATCAAATGTAGATACACACCATGTTCTTTATCAGGTCCATATGAGTACGGGAACCCCACTATTTTTGCCGGTGGATCGGTCTCCAGGGCACTTTGGCTCCTGGCCACTATTATAGCTGGTGGATCGGTCACTTAGGGTATACACCCTACCACTATTATATGCCGGTGGATCGGTCTGGCCTCTTCTCGCACGGTGTTCCACTGTAAGTAATTAATATCTTCTCATATCTTATCAACATATAAGGTTTGGTTCGTTGAGCTCGGGATCCCCCACTATTATAGCCGGTGGATCGGTCACTAGGGTAAAATACCCTACCACTATTAAGCCGGTGGATCGGTCTCCAGGCTACCGTAGTACCTGGCCACTATTATGCCGGTGGATCGGTCTGGGCCCGGCTTAACATCTTCCACTTTACGTATTTAATAATTTATGTATCTTATTCAGATATTCGTTTCAAGACATGCACATCCGGTAACGTATCCCAATACTATAATAAACCTAATTACCATGAAACCCGAACTCTACGTAAGTTATGTTCCCATGCATGCCCTAGCTCCCATACAAACCCTAGCTCCGTGTAAGCCCTAACTCCACGTACTACACTCTCATGCAATCCCAATTCATATGCAAACCTTAAATCCATGTAGACATGCTTCTAGGCAAGCCCTAACCTCAGGTCATTTTATGCAAACCCTAACATCATACCATTTCATGCAAACCCTAACATCATGTCATTTCATGCAAACCCTAACATCATGCCATTTCATGCAAACCCTAACATCATGTCATTTCATGCAACCCTAACATCATGCCATTTCATGCAACCCCTCAATTCCTTGGCATTCCATGCAAACCCTAGCACCATGCCATTTCATGCAAGACCCTAACTCCATGCCATTTCATGAACCCTAACAACATGTCTCACCTCATATCATACAATAATGACATAAACATACGCATAGTTCTCATGCCACAATTTATTCACACCAACATACTTCAACTCTACAATCATGCCACATGCGAAATAATTAATAATAACGAACATAAAATACATGGCATATCAAACACATAGTGCATGCAAACACATAAATGGCCTTAGTCGACCGTTACCTAAAACGTCATCGGTCTTGGTGCACGCTCCTATTCCAGTTGAGGGATTTGATTGGGTTCGCCTATTATATCAAAGCAATTACTAGAATTAGACTCTCTTATATAATTTTATTATCCTCTAACTTATTCCAAGATTTGGTTTTTAATTAAAATACTACTACTTAAAAATTAACTATAGAAACTATTACAATTAATTTATTATTTTCATTCGAAGAGGGTGGTGATCTAAGGGTTTCTATCCTTCACCTAAAATAGAAATGATAGTATAATAATGATGATGATAATAATAACAATAATAATAGTAATAAAAATAAATAATAATATTAATAAGGTATAATACTATTAATGATATTTTTTTTAGTAGAATATTAAATATTAATAATATCAAAATTCTTAAAATTATAATTTGGATTTCTAACCACCCCACTTTAATAATACTAACATCATTCGAAATTGTAATAATGATATTAACAATATATATATTCTTATAATATAATTTAATAAAGATAATAATAATAATATAATTAAAATAATGTTAAAAATGTTAATAATGCTAATGAAAAGTAAAAGTGCGAGACCTAATTAAAATTTTAGGTCTCTTCCCCTCCTGAAATAATTACAATATCAATCCAATAATTACACTAATATTATTATTATTATTATTATTATTATTATTAATAACATTAAACATGTAAAAATTTAATTAAATAAGTAAAGGCCGAGATGAATAATATATCTTACTCAATAATACTCCCAGACCTGTCAAAAAAAATTAGAAATTAGAATACAATCGATATCAATAATAATAATAATAATAATAATAATAATAATAATTAAAGTTGAATTAACACTAAAATTTAGGCTAAAAATAGAATAATTATCAATAATTCAAAAATAAGTGTTTAAAATGTCTATGGTTTCACCTTGAGTCGGAGGATGTAGGTGGAACCGGCGGTGGTTCCCGGAGGTGGCCGGAAAATGGATCTAAGAGGGTTAAAAATGAAGAAAAAGAGGTGAGGGGGAAGAAGAAAAATAAAATAAATCTATGGGGCTATGGAGGAGATTTATCAGGAGTTAATGGTTGGTTTGGAAGGTGTTAGAAGCGGCGCATGTGGTGGTGGAAGGTGGTTCAACGTCTCGGGGTGAAATTTTCTGTCAAAGCAACTAACGAACTTTGTACGATTATAGAGGCTTGTACAAGATAAATCGAAGGTTTTGGTTAGTTTAGTTAATTAGAGGGTATTTCAGGGAAGAGATTGGGAGCAAGAAGAGGCGTTGAAGTTGGCTGGTGGTGGAGTAATAGTCATCTAACAGGGCGGTGGCGCATGGTCTGAACTTAGGGTTTCGGGGAAATAAAAATCTCGAATCTAGGTTATGAGGATGGTTTTTATAGTTGTGGAGGTTAAGGTTGAATTGGGGAGGTTACCAGGAGTTGAAATTGGGAGGGAAATTGGTTTATTCGAGTTGAAGGTCGGCGGTAAAATTTTCAAAATTTGCCCGACCCTTTGCGAGAGATATGGAGCAATCGTGGAGAAGAAAATGGAGAGTGGAGCATTTAAAATCAAATTTTGCGTCGAGAGGGAGAGAATGAGCGGGAGAAAGGCTGTCACGCCACGTATGGCTGGCGACGCCATTTTCGGGGAGAAAGAGAGCTGGCGGTTATGGCGTCAGCTGGAGGAGGAAGAAGAAGAAGGTAGGGGTGCTGGACCGAGCTGTTCGCGGGGGAGAAAAGAAAGAAAAAGGGAGGGAGACCGGGCAGTTCGGCGCGAGGGTGAAGGAGATTAAGTGAAACGACGAGTTTTGGGTGCAAAACGGAATAAAGAACGGCGTTCCGGGCTGTCGGGCGACGGTAAAGGAAAAGGTGAAGCAAAACGCGGCGTTCGAGATGAATGAGAAGTGAAACGCGGCGTAGAGAGAGAAGGGGGGTGGCGACGACGCGCGGGCTGGGCCGCGCCGAAGAGAAAGGAAAGAAGAATAGAAATTGGGTCGCGCAACAGGCCCAATTCGGCGAAGAAGAAGAAAAAGAAAGAAAAGGAAAGAAAAAGGAAAAGAAAAGAAAAGAAAAGGAAAAAAAGGGAAAAAGGAAAAGAGAAATAATTAGGTTGGGTCAAATTAAATAAATCTGAATATTTAGGATATTTAAAATTAATAATATTTAAATAAAATAAATTTTAAATCCCTTTTTAGGCTAAAATAGGCTTTTTAAAGGATTTTTCCAAAATTTTCATTTTAAATTAATAAATCGCTCAAATTTTATTTAATTTAATTATTTATAAATTTAAAATTAATTTTAAACTATTTTATCTTTCTTAATTTAAATAAAATAATTTATATAAATAAATTTCCAAATTAAAATCTTTAATTAGACAATATGCCCAAATTTTCTTTACCTAACATATTTATAAAATTTCTTATTAATTTGCACTAATAAATTTTCTTTTATTTTAATAAAATAATTTATTAACTTAAATTTACAAATACAACCTTATTTAAATATAATATTTAAAATTAGAAAATTTCGGGGCATTTCAACATGAGTGGAGCTTTTGGGCTAATCAACAAGGATCACTGCCTATTGAATAAGTAGGGGCCTAATGAATGAACCTTTTAGTACAATGGTACTGAGTAACCCACTATACAAGACTAATATATAATTTCTACATGCAACACAGAAGATGTATCACATCAGCCATATTAACAATGAATTTTGCATAGAGTAATTGAAATGTGATAATCATGCATATAGCCACATATTTAAAAATCATATACTACTAATACTCATTCATCTAGAAATAACTAAAACATATCAATGGAACATCTAAGCAATGCTTTTGTAGTATAATTAGAGAGTTATATCATTTTCAATAATATGCATAACTCTCTCAATTCACATGTAGGCTCATCAAAAGAAACTAATACACACATCATCATAGGTAGCACAAAGGTTTTTGTCCAATTACAGGTAAGCTCAAAGGCTACTAACGACACAAAGATAGGCACAAAGGCTATTACCAACTCATAAGTAGGCATAGAGTCAACTACAAAAAAATTGTAAGTTTAAAGGTTACTACCAACCCACATGTAGGTACAAAGGTATATATTGAAACATAGATAGGCTCAAAGGCTTCTACCAACTAACAAGTAGGCAAAAAGGCTAATACTAAAACATAAGTAGGCTTAAAGGCTACTACCAATTCCCAAGTATGCTCAAAGGTTACTACCAAAATATCTCAATAATCATTTCCATTCAATTATCGAATACTTCCTTTTTTATTTCCTTGATGAGAGAATAATGAGCCTGAAGAATGTAAGGTGCCCTAGTTATAATGGCACATAAGGATAGCTCAGTATCCTACAAACTATCAACTTAGGGATGCAAAGGTAGCCTAGTCTCACTAGTACCTGAAGGTACACAGTATCCTACAAATAAGGAAACTTAACCCATAAGCATCCATACCCCGCACTTAGGTCCGTAGGGCTAAATAGTGTAAGATGTATGGCATGGATGGGTGCAAATCATCAAAGAGGATGAAGATTAATGTGACAAAGTTAAAGTTTAGGATCATTTTGGCTTGGAATTGAAAGAAGAATTGCAATATTCAAACATGAACATAACATGAACTCAATCAAGAAATCAAAGAACTAAAAAAGATTCAAAGAAACCAATTTGAATATCACCAATCTAAGAGTATTCCAAATAGTCTTAGAATGGGTATTCAATCATAAGGAGAGAATTAACCAAGTATTTACTTGATTTATATTTCAATATCAAAATTATCCAACATCATGCAACAATTAATGTCGACATCTACACCATATATAGGGGTTTAGGAAATTATTAACTAGCACACTTATTTAGCCACATGACACACAAATGACTAACTAGCACACAACTAGTATTACAATGTATTTGTTTCCTTTATTATACATGGGTCAAGAAGACTATTACAAATAGAGTAAGCTATTATTACATGAAAATAATTTACAAGAATCTTAATCAAGACAATTTTGTAGACTTTGAGAGGTTGAATAATTCTTCTTAACATTGACTTTTATACACAATATAGCTTCCTTTGCAATAGCTTGTAACATATAGAAATCTTAAGTATCTTGACTTCTTATAGAATTTGATCATCTTCCTTCAAATATGCTACATACTAGCAATAATGATTTAAGGAAATATCAATAAAGTTATTCAAAGAATTATCATCAACGACAATCAATACAATTGGCTCCACAAAAAAGTATGCCAAATTAATACACTAAGGATCATTTTTTTGATGCACCGACATCATTCTCTCCAACTTGAGAAGAATTTTCCCTCAAATTGACATCATTAAAATAAGGAGACAAATAACCTAAATTAAATTTCCTTGAAACAATGCCATATAATTCATGTAGTTCAAGTTCATATATATTATTCCCAAATTTCCTAAGGTTTTTAAGTGTTTCATCCACTTTTGACATTAGTTTATATTTCCTTATGTCTAGAAATATTTATTTACATAAATGTAGCTACACAAAATCATCAAGAGAATACACCTATAGCCAATGATTTTTATTTGCTCCTTTTTGATATTTTTCATTGGCTATTTTTATGTTACCCTTAATTTGTTGATGAAGCTTTTTGAAAAATTCAACTCATTCCTTAGAATCATATATTTTCAATTCACCTTTTCCTAAAGGCACTTTATCAACTATTATATCAGGATTCACCCCATACACAATTTCAAATTGACTTGCAAGTGTAGTACTGGAAGGATACAATTATAAGCAAACTCGGTGTGAGCTAACTTAATAACCCAATATATGGTACTCTTACTTACTAACCCTATTAACAATGTTCTAAGAGCACGATTAGTAACTTCAATTTTTCCATCACTTTATAGATTATGCAAACTACTAAATAATAAAGTTATTCCTAGCATGTGCCATACTGTTTTCTACAAATAATTAAGAAATTTTACATCCCTTTCTGAAATAATACTTATAGGTATGCATGATGTCAGCAACATGTATAGCATCATCGGTCTTATGACAAGGAATAAAATGAATAATCTTACAAAATCTAAACACCATAACCATTCTATCCTTACCTCATTGTCTTCTAGGCAACCCTAAGATGAAGTCTATACTAACCCCTTCCCATGGTTGAATAGGCATATGTAACCATTTGTGTTACCACTGTAATTGATGTAAGTCTGGTTTATCCCAACATCTTTACGTCAATCACAAGGCAAAATGATTAGAAAAATTGAACATGATTAGAAAGCCAGATATGTAACCATTTGTGTTACTGTCGTAATTGATGTAAGTCTGGTTTATCCCACCATCCTTATGTCAATCACAAGGAAAAATGATTGGAAAAATTAAACATGATTAGAAAGAGAGATAAGTACAGATTCCAGGTCTTTCATTAGATATACCATATTTAAAATCTTTCATTTTTATTAAGTTTAGCGACCCCACAATTCTTAAATTGGTGGAATGGTCTGAAACACCTCTCAGGGAAAAGACAGCCGTGCTACTATTATTATCCAGTAGAATGAAGCCCACACTTCTCAAAATAAAAATACTCCTAAGAAAATATTTATTAAACCAATAAAACGGTGTGAAGCCCCTATTAGGGAGAACACACCCAAGCCATTATTATTATCTAGTGTAATGCACTCAATACCTCAGTCCTGACTCATGCAGAATATAACCTGAAAAGATTAGTATATTCCCATTTATACTCTAACTCTTAATTATATTTTCATTAACAAAGAGTATAGGGCCCCAATATTCTTAATCTAGTGGAACAGACTAGAGTACCTCTTGAGGACAACACACTCGAGCCACTAATATTATCCGGTGCAACGGTGCCATACAAACACCTCGGCTTAACTCAAGTGATCTTTCACTTTCCATGATTAATATCTTATTCATAGCTGATTGTGTATTATCATGTCACACTCAAGACATACAATTAAACACATAAGATTGACTACGTAATTATCCTCAAAAGAAAATAATACCCTTAGGGTAATCAAGAATATTATATTTTCCATAATCTTTATAAAACCCAAAGCATATACATTTCCACTTATTATCCAAAGTACATACCCTTAGTTTTTTATAGTTATTTTGTAACTAATATTATACCGAAACATGTATTTACATAATTTAACTACTCCCAAGAACATTATCTTATAGCATTTCCATGATGCATTAAAAATACAAGGAAAATACATGGAGCAAATAAAATCCTAGCAATGACATGTATCCTTACCGATAAGGACACCAGGATCTATGCACGTAAATATTATACCACCTCTGAGATCATAGGAAAAATCACCTATGAAATAAGATAAAATATGATTAGGATTGGGGTTAAAAGTTAAGAGGGTGATTATGGTAGAGAAGGGTAAAAATGAAATATACCAAAGTTGAAGGGAAATTTTAATTGTATGAAAATGTAGAAATATGTGTGGTGGACCTATTGTTAAATTTTGAAGGTGTTTAGAGAATATTTGGGGTGAAAATAGGGGTCCATGGCCAAGAAAGAAGTAACACTAGCAGGTGGTGCAAAAATTGAACAGCTATGTAGCACCAGAGCACAATAAGTTGAGAGAAAAGAGAACGTACAACCAAGTGGTACAAAATTTGCATGGTCGTGTAGCAACAGTGTAGAATAGTTTCCAGGAAGAAAAGATACACTACCACGTGGTGAAAAAGTTGCACTACTATGTAGAATTAGGTTAAGAGGAAAAATTATGCAGGGTCAGATAATGTAGGGGTTACATGGCTGTGGAGCAGGGTATTTGAGTGTTTGCATGGCCGGGTAGCAGGAAATGCATAGGTCGTGCACTCTAAAACTCTACAATGATTGAGGGGAAAGAAAAGGGAAAAGAGGAGGTGGTCAACGGTGATGGTCAATAACGGTGAGGAGGAAGGTCAAGGCGACCAAGGTTGTTGGTCCACTGGGAAAACATCGGCTAGTGGTGACTTGGGTGGTGTTTTGCGGTGGATTTGATGCAATGGGTGCTAAAGAAGGGGATGATGGAGGAAGAAGAAGGAGAAATGAGAAGGAAGAAAAGGAGATAGTCGGGGACCTAATGGATGGAAATAATATGGAGAGTTGAGGGTTATTTATACTAGTTGATGGCATGCTAAGGAGAAACATGGCAGGCTGACGATGACAATGATTATGGTCCTGCCAAGAAAAAGAAGATGGAAGAAAGAAAAGTATAGGGAGGGATGGTGATGGTTTAGGTGGATGGGAGTCAGGTAGAGGCACGAGGGGGGTAATGATGGAGAAGAAAACGTGCAAAGGTGGAGAAGAAGAAAGAACAAAGAAAAAGAAGGGTGCCAGGGATGCAAGGCTGTGAAAACCCAAGTGTGCGTAGGGAGAAGGAGGAGGAGAATGAAGAAGAAGAAGAAGAAGAAGAATAAGAGCAGTTTGAGGGATGGCAAGGCTGGTAGGTGATGGTGCAAGGGATATGAGTGGAGGGGGTGCATGTGCCGGAGAAGAAAATTATCTCAAACCAAAGATTTTGGTGTAGAAAAGAAGAGAAAAAGAAAGGAAAATAAAAAGGAAGAACAGGAAAAAAGGGAAGAAAAGAAAAGGAGAAATAAAAGGAAAAAGAGAGAGTTTATGGTATTAGGATCCGATTAAAAGTTTGGGCATTAGCCAAATAATTTAGATTAGCGAAAATTTTAGTGGTTTCTGTTTTTAGTTTACGAATTTCTATTTAACAGAAGCATGGTTTCGGTTTTTGTTTATGTTTTGAGATTAAGGAATTTTGTTAAGGCTAACAATAAGGTTTCTCAAGATTATATTCAAATTAGGGCTAATGATGTGGGATTAGGTTAAGCAAATTTTTTGAGTCTTACATTACTACCCCCTTAAAAGAGACTTCGTCCCTGAACTCAACAAGTCAAGGTTAGGGAAGAAGAGGAAAAATGATGTGTGGTTAGTGATCTCGATGGTTAATTTCTAAGAGTCGATAATATATTACCAGGTACTACCCCCTAAAAAGAGAAGGGAACATGAAAGCTAACACACGATAACTAAAATCTCAAGATACAATTCACACATATCATTCTCTGTTTCCCACTTCACTTCTTCTTCCCCATGGCAGCTCCAAAGAATCTTCATGAGTGGTATTGAGCTTGTACGAGTCTCCTGAATCATAATATTGAGAATCCTCAAAGGCCTGTCCTTGTAGGACAATGAATCATTAAGCTACATCTCCTCCTCTATGATCACGTGCGATGGATCTATGATTTACTTCCTAAGCTAAGAGATGTGGAAGACCTTATGAACTCAGGTTAACTCTAGTGGAAGTGTTAGGCGGTATGCAACCTCACCAAGCATATCAAGAATCTCATAAGGAACAATGCAACTCAAGCTTAGCTTAGCCTTCCGACCAAATCTCTGAACCCCCTTAGTAGGTGAAATACTCAACAAAACTCTATCCCCTAGTTCAAACCCATCACTGTGACATCTCTGATATGTATAGTTCTTCTGGTGACTCTAAGCTACCCTCATTCTATCCTGAATCAATCAAACTTGCCGAGTCATCTCTTCAATTATATCTAGTCCCAGTGCCATAGTAACACTAATGTCACTCCAACATAAAGGTGTTTGGCACATGCATCCATACAATGCCTCAAATGGTGCCATCCCGATACTAGAGTGATAACTGTTGTTGTATAAGAACTCAATTAAGTGTAGAAGATCTTCCCAACTTCCTCGAAAATCTAAAACACAAGCTCATAACATATCCTCTAGAGTCTGAATCGTCCTCTCCGTCAGCCCATGTGACCCCTAGGCTGATAACTCGGAGGTCCACTCCCCCGAAACTAAACCGTGCCTCTAGAACCTTGTGTCTCTGGCTTCCTCTTACTTTGAATATAAGCTCGCTCCTATACCATAGTGGCAGTGACACAAGCCCGCTCATACAAGGTGGCTAAGTCATAAAAAGCCACAGAACCTATTATCCTTTGGATGCTAAAGTGAAGACCCTACTAGAACAGATACACCACTATAGTCTCATGAGCTACTATCCCAGGTGCAAACATCAATAGCTTTCAAAATTGAGCATCGTACTGCCTCACGGTCATGCCTCCTTGGGTCAACAGCATGAACTCCTTCAGTTTATCATTCTTGAGACTCCCTGGATAAAACTTGTTGTGGATTGATGTCTTGAAGTCATCCCAATACATCAACAGTCCTCCTTGCACACAACGACTTACCCACCAAGTGTCGGTTGCACCCTAGAGAAAAAAAGCTATAATGATTTCCTTTTGAGCAGGCGAATAATCTACTGCCTCGTATGTCCTATCCATATCTCAGATCCATCCTTCCAGTATAGCTGAGTCCTCGTCACCAATGTAGAGCGGCGGATGATGTCCTCTAACCCTCTAAAGCTAGTCTTCCCAGATACCCTCCTGTTTGTAATGCGGAGGATGAGGTGGGAGCTGAGGTTGAGGTAATGGACATTTGACAAACTTGATGAATGCCTCAAAAGTATCCTCAAGACCACCAACATGACCGTTAAGAACCATTTATGATTAACTAGCTGCAAGACAAAAATTATTTTACAACCTAAGCCTTCCTAGCTAAGTTAACATATAATGCACATAATTTAAATTTTCAAGCCCACCTATGCTACCTTACGCGGTTCCTCAATAGTTAATCCGGGTTTTTCAAAAATAAAACAGGGTTTTTCTTAAATGTAAAATATATCATAAAATTAGATGAGAGGTCATTGAAAATTGAATTTTAAAAATCAAAACATGGTAATCAAAAGCTAAAGCTTTGATACCAACTTATAACACCCTCAAATTTACTATTGAAAAATTTTGTTTTAAGGGGAATCATATAACCAAATATTTCAATGTTACTGTTGTAATTGACATAAGTCTTGTTTATCCCATAATCCTTACGTCAATCATAAGGTAAAATGATTGGAAAAATTAAAACATGATTAAAAAGAGATGAGAAAAACTTTTATATATTAGATAAGTATTTGGAGATTAACTCGAATTACAATATCAATATATAACAAAAAAGGGATCCTATGGAACTAAGAGTCCAAAACAGTATCTGGTTAAAAACTATCATCTAGATAACATGATTGTATGCCCAAACCCTGCTATGAATGAATCCCTCCTCCACATACATAGCATCAAAAGATAAAAAATCATTTACATGGTCCTCATTGTTGTGCACATAAAAATTTGGGTTATCTAGTCGTTGGATTGAGCAACACCCATGAAATGGAAGATCTGTAACACCCCCTAAATTTAAAAAATTTCATTTAATTAAAAGAAAATTTGCGGAATAAAATTAATAAACCTTGAACTTTGGCAGTATTAATGCCACACTTGGTACCAGATTGGTTCACTCATACCGTTCCGGTACCAAGTGTAAAGGCTAGAGGAGTAAAATACCATTTTACGAGAAACTTAAGCATTAAAAATCAAAGAAGTGTATTAAACACTTTATAAGAGAAAATTCAACAATGGTGGTTACAAAATGAATTTAAAAGAGACAATTCAAAACCCTAAAATTTTCGGATAGTACCTTAAGGTCTTTCCCAAGAGCCCACTTGAATAGCACCTGAATACAACCTACAGGGGGTACTGCCCATTGAATAGGTAGGGGCCTCAAGAAGGGAACCTTTCAATACTACGGTATTGAGTAACCCTTTAAAAACGAACTTAAAAACAAGCACGCAATGTCACACATGAATTACTACTACATTCATATATAACCATAGGTATAAACATGATATTCGGATCCATTTATTTGTACATCCAATAATTCAATCGCACATTAATAGCGTGTACGTAACATTCAATTTCATATATATTCGTTTACCAAGTCAACCAATATCAATAGGCCATGATGAGTAATCAATATATTTTGAGGCTTAAGGCCATTGGGCCATCATTCATCATCTCAATTATTAGTATTTTCCATAACTTATTCACATCCAAATCAAATTTTATTGAGCTTGGGACCCCCACTATTCTGGCTGATGGATTGGAATACATATATATATGTGGTGGATCGATACTCATGAACATCAACCAGGGCAAAACATCCTGGGCCACTATTATTTCCGGTGGATCGGTACTCATCAAATAAATCAACTGGTCCCGGCTCATTAATCTTTCACTTTAACGATTAGTGTTTTCCCTTTTTATTCAACACAACAATTCTATTTATTTGCCTCGATAGGGAGATCAAGAACCCGGGACAAAAAGGTACACCGGTCGCACTGGTGCATAAAATCTACTCAGTACCCTTCAACTAGTTACCTAGGGACGCAAAGGTGCCATCGTCGTACTGGTGCATAAAGCTAACTCAGTACCCTACCGACAAGGACACCTAATCCTTAAGTATGCATACCCCCTAACTAGGTCCGTAGATCTATATAGAGTAGATATAGGGCCTGGCTGGGGCACAAAGGCACACCGATAAATACCAAATAGTCGTGGGCTAAACCACGTCTTTAGGGTAGCAACCCCTAAAGAGCCACCATTCCCGATCTCGAGGTCTTTCACTTTAAGTATTAGTGTCTTAATTAAAGGTGATCACAAAAGCATAACAATCAGATAATTATCAACTTTTAATTGTTCAGATATCATTAGACATTTCTTATTCAAATGGTTGTCCAAGGTAACATGAATGAATCATTAAGGCCATCCTGAACTCATTTAATTCCGAATTAGAACTCGTTCTCGTGATACTTACTAATCATCAAATATTCTTACCTTGTTAATCAACGTTATTAGAGTCATATTACGAATTCCACATTCACAATGATATATTAGGTACAAACTACTCAATTACCCCTTACTTATAAAATTATTAAGTCATCCCTTCCTTACTTGACAAATTACCATATTACCCTCCTTGTTACAAATTACCAAGTTACCCCTTATTCGATTTAGGTTACCAAGTTATTACTCATACTTATTAGGTCATTAATCCCCCTTAAGAATTATTACACTTAATATACTTTCCATTTAATTGGTTAGATTACCACTTTGCCCTTTTTCCTTTTTTTAATTAAGAAGTTATCCTTGAGTTGGTCAAATTTCTAAATTACCCTTCCTCATTATCTTGATTATCAAATTAGCCTTTATTTCGTTAATTACCAAATTACTGTCCTCTATTATCAATTACCAACTACCCTACTCTATTATTAAAATTACAAAATTAGCCCTAGTTGGTTAAATTACCAAATTGCCCTTTTATATGATCATAATTACCAAACTAACCTTCTCCTTCATCAAATTTACCAAATCACCCCTTGGTCATTTAGATTACCAAATTGCCCATTGTAATTGTCATGATTACCAAACTACCCTACTCCATTGTTAAAATTACCAAACTATCCCTCACATTTATCATATTTACCTATTTTACCCTTCTCCATTATTAATTTATCAAATTACCCTTTAGTTATTTAAATTATTATTTTACCCTTCTCAATTATTATAATTACCAATTTACTCCTTTCCCATTTCCACTTTTACCCCTTTGATTTACCAAAATTGCTGTTTTACTCCTTCACCTTCAAATTTACCATTTTACCCTTTAACTCCCAAAAATTACCATATTGCCTTTTTACTTATAAAATTTCCATTTATCCTTGATTATAAAATTACTAACTTACCTGTTCTAATTTCCAAATTACCATTATGCCCATTAATCACAAAATTACTATTTTGGCCTTTAATCATAAATTTATAATTTTATCCTTTTTTTAATAAAATTACTAAATTGCCCTTTTATCACAAATTACCAGCTTGCCCCCTTTTGTTATGAAATTACAAAATTGCCCGTTATTAAAAATTACCAAATTGCCCCTTTTACTATAAAAGTACTATTTTACC
This sequence comes from Tamarix chinensis, assembly GCA_030549775.1. Taxonomy (NCBI): domain Eukaryota; kingdom Viridiplantae; phylum Streptophyta; class Magnoliopsida; order Caryophyllales; family Tamaricaceae; genus Tamarix; species Tamarix chinensis. The sequence goes on along the minus strand of CM060179.1, from coordinate 64,647,555 downwards.
CTCCTTTACTTCCAAAATGACCCATTTACCCCTTACTCCCAAAATTACCACTTATCATTTTACTAACAAATTTACCATTTTACCCTTGACTCAAAAAATGACCACTTATCCTTTTAATCAATAATCACCATTTTACTCTTGATACACATTTATTATTAAATTATTATTAATACTACATAAAATATTAACTTTAATGCCTCATCCATGACTCTTATAATTAATATAATGCTTACTAGCAAACATATATATGTATTAGGCCATACTCTTGTACAATATACATTAATAAAATCCCCTAATGCTCACAAAATATTAAAAAATATATTAAATATCACAATAGCATATAACAACATGGATAATAATTAATATTAAAAAACCCTAGGAGCTCTCTCCTCTCTCCTCCTCCTCCATGGTTCGTACGAGGAGTGTTATGGCTGCCAAGATGGCTTCAGGGAGTCCTTCAATAGGGTATGGTGGATTGGTTCGTTCTCTGGATGGTCAGGGTTCTAATGTGTTGCCCGCAGATTCCTCATGCAGAGTGCATGCAGACCTTCACGTCGATCCGGTTGAGGGCGGTAGGGTTTTATCGCCTGAACCGATAGTAGTTTCTAACGCTGCTTTGCCTTCCCCTGTAGTTAGACCTGCTTCTTCTGATCGGATTCTTGTAGATTTTCAAGTCCTTCAACATACGAACATTAGGGTTTTAAGTTCAGAACCCTTGGATAAGAGTGAGTTAGTTCCTCCGTCGGTGCACCCTGAACAGAAGCTTTCACGTCCTACGGTTTCTTCTTGGAAAGATGTTGTGGCTGGTAATTGGGTTCCTCTCTAAGGTGCCTCGTTAAGCTATATCCCTCCTGAGAGAGTTGGGGATAGGATCTAGATAACCTTTCAAAAGGACAAAGTGGATTTGAATTTTCCTGAATCGCAATGGGTTGTGGTTGGTTACGTACTTGGGTTTCGACCAAAAATGTCCTAACTTGTTGGTTATGTTAAAAGGAACTGGTCTATTCTTCGTGAGCCAAAAAAATTTCTGCATGAAAAGGGTTTTGTGGTTTTCAAATTTGAATCCTAGGAGGATAGGGATTGGGTGTTATCAAAGCCTTACTGGACTTGTTTCAACAGACCTTTTATTCTTATGGCTTGGCATCGACGGTTTCAATTTACTAAAGAGAAGTTTCAGTTTCTCCCTTTATGGGTTAAGCTTGTTAATCTTCCTTTAGATTACTGGGATGTGGATTCTTTGAGTAGAATAGGAAGTGCTATAGGCAGGCCTCTTCAGTTGGATGGTATAACTGCTTCGAGGGATCAAATTTCTTTTGCTCGCATGTTGGTTGAAGTGGATGTGTCGAAGAAACTTCTTGATTATGTATATTTAGTGGATCCTGATGGTGCTGTTCTGTCACAGAAGATTATTTATGAATGGCAGCTTAGTTTATATAATCATTGTCAAGAAGTAGGTCATTCTTTTGATAAGTGTAAGAGGAATCCTAATGTGCAGGGAGTTGATCGGGTTGTTGTGCCTATTCCTAAAGCTGTAGGTCCATCACAAGGGGAGAAAGGAACTTGTGTTTGGCGTAAGGTTTCTTCCAGGCCTTTTGGATCTCAACATGTTCTTAAGGAGGGTGAGGAGGACCGTTTGCCTGCTCCTGTGGATTCTGTTCAGTGTGACTCTCCTAGCCTTTCTGTTAGGACTGGATGTCCTGGTATGGATCACCAAGTTCCTAAAGGGCTTTCTTCCTAGGATCAGAATCCTATATCCTTTAATAATGTTAGTTCAGGGAATAGATATGCTTGTCTGTCTTTCTCAGATGTTGGTTTGCAAGATGGTACAGATCCAGTAGATCTGCAGGCTGGTCTTCTTGATTCTAATTTGGCTCTCCCATCAAAGTCTAATGATAGGAGCTTGGACTTAATAATTCCTATAAGCAGAAGGAGCTTAAGCACTGGCTTTCTGTGCATAAAGTGTCCTTTTTTGGTCTTCTTGAAACTAGAGTTAAGAGTAATAAAGCTAATGGGGTCCTGCATAAATTGGGCTCTCAATGGAGTAGGTTAGATAATTATCTATCCCCTCCTAATGGGAGAATTTGGTGCATTTGGGATAGTAGGGTGTAGGATGTTCATCTTCTTTTTAGCAGTGAACAATTTCTTCATGTTTCAGTTTCTGCTATTCATTCTAGATGCAAGTTTCTTTGCTTCTTTTGTTTATGGATTTAATGTCAGGTGTGAAAGGAAATCTCTTTGGCAGGCCTTAGTGGATTATCAGGTGGGTGATGACCCTTAGATTATCATGGGGGATTTTAATGTGGTTTTCCAAGCTGTTGAGAAATTTCAGGGCAATTACATTAATTCAGCTGATGTCACTGATGTTGTGGACTGTTGCAATTCTGTTTTATTGTTTGATCTTGTCTTTTCTTGTTTGAGGTTCACCTGGTCCAATAGGAGTATGGGAGACAATTTAATTATGGCTAAATTGGATCGAATTATGGTTAATACTCCATGGTTAACCAAGTTCACTATGTCTTCTGCCCAGTTTAATGAAACTCTTTTTTCTGACCATAGTTCTTCTTTGGTCAAACTTGATTTACCCCCTCCTCAGTTTCATAGTTCTTTTAAGTTCTTTGATATGTGGACTGTGCATCCTCATTTTCCTTCTTTGGTTGCTGAGTGTTGGAAGAGCCTTCCTCATGCCGACATTTTTCAGATGTTTTAGCTTAATATGCAGCAGGTTAAGACAAGGTTGAAAGTCTTCAATAAACAAAATTTTGGTGATTTGTCTTCTAAAGTTCAGAAGGCAAGGGAAAGGTTAAAATAGTGTCAGGAAGATTTATGTTTGAATCCTGCTAATCTTGACCTGCTATATGAAGAGAAATGCTCCCTTAAACAGTATGAATTCTTATCCTCTTGTGAGGAAAGTTTTCTTACGCAGAAGTCAGGGGTCAAATGGCTGCAGCTGGGTGATTCAAATTCTCACTATTTTTTATCTGTTATGAAGGCTAGACAGCAGCACAATTTTATTAAATAGATTCAGCTTGATTCAAGACAGATCTGTTCAGACATAAATGGCATTGATCTAGCATTTGTGGAGTTTTATAAGAAGCTTCTGGGGCAGAAGGGTGATGCTACAGGTTTAATGTTAGAGCAGGTGCTGAGGATTGGCCCTTTAGTTTCTATCCAATAGCAGCAGGATCTGCTTAGTCCTGTAACAATGCAGGAGGTCAAAATAGCTCTATGGTCTATAGGAAATCTTAAAGCTCTAGGCCCAGATGGTTTTACTTCAGGTTTTTTTAAAGCTACATGGAATGTGGTATGTGAGGACTTATTTCAGGTTATAAGGAGATGTTTTCAGACAGCTGTTATTTCTTCCTTTATGGGTATGTCTAAATTGGTTCTCATTCCCAAGCTGGTCAATGCTGATAAATTAGTTGATTTTAGACCGATTGCATGTTGTAATGTAGTCTACAAGATTTTGGCTAAGATCCTGGCAGGTAGACTACAAAATGTTTTGCGTTTTATCATTCATCCTTCACAGTCAGGGTTTGTTAAGGATAGAAGGATTGGAGATAATGTGTTATTGGCTCATGAACTATTGCATATGTATAATAGAAAGAACATTTCTCCTAGATGTATGCTGAAGATTGATATGAGGAAAGCATATGATTTGGTGGATTGGATTTTCTTGGAAAAAGTCTTGTGGAGCCTTCATTTCGCCCTGCATTTTTTTAAATTAATCATGGCTTGTGTTTCATCAGCTTCTTATTCTTTATCTATTAATAATCGATTGCAAGCTCCTTTTAAGGGTATGAAAGGGTTGAGGCAAGGGATCCTTTATCCTCTTTTCTGTTTGTTATTACTATGGAATATTTGACTCGAGCCCTCCAATCTTTATGGGGTCAAAGAGGCTTTCATGGTCACCCTAAATGCAGGAAGTTGAAAATTCTTAATATGAGTTTTGCTGATGACCTGCTTATTTTTTGTAAGGCTGAGGTCAGTTATGTTATGGCTATTAAAGAGGTTCTGGATAATTTTTCCTCTAGTTCTGGCCTCCACATCAGTCCTGCAAAGAGTATGGTTTTCTTAGGGGGCATTTCTCAGCATTTGAAGCAGGAGATCAAATCTGTTTTTCCCTTTCAGCATGGTTCTTTCCCTTTCAAATATTTGGGAGTTCCTATTGATTCTTCCAGGCTAAAAGTAGCTGATATGATGAGTTTGGTTCATAAAATTTCTGGTCGTACGCAACATTGGGCAAATCGACTTCTTTCTTATGCTGGTAGACTTCAGCTACTGCAATCTGTTATTTCTGGTATTACTAATTTTTGGAGCCAGCTTTTTGTCCTTCCCAAGAAAATTATTCAAAGAGTGGTGGCCATGTGTAGAGCTTTTCTCTGGTCTGGTAAGAGTGTAACTTCTAAAAAACCTTCGGTGGCATGGAGGGTGGTTTGTTTGCCTAAAAAAGAAGGGGGATTAGGCCTTTTGGATTTATCTACTTGGAACATAGCTGCTGTTGGTAAATTGATTTGGCGCCTGTTTTAGGATAAGGCTATTCTATGGATTAAATGGATACATGCATATTATATCAAAAGGCAGGGGTTCTTTTCTTGCACTTTACCATCCACTGCTTCAGGCCTTATGTAGAGAATTTTTTCTATCAGAACAACTATTTTTCCTGCTGTTCAGAGTTGGCATAGAGATCATGTGTATTCTATAGCATAAGTTTATAATTCCATATGAGTCTCTGCACCCAAGGTGCCTTGGCGAAGGTTTTTTTGGTCTAGTTTTACAGCCCCCAAACATAAGTTTATTCTATGGTTGGCACCACAATCCAGGCTTCCCACTAAGGATTATATCAGCTCTTTCTTGCCTTCTATCAACCAGAAATGCTGTTTTTGTGATCAGAATGAATCAGTGCTGCATATTTTTTTGTTAATGTGCTGAATTAAAGAAGGTTTGGACTACTATAAGCAGAATAGGTGGATTCAAACTCAGATTTGGCTCCTTGGAGAGAATGTTTAATTCCATGGATAGAAGTAGACATAGAAAGGATGGAGTTGCCTAATTTTATTCTAGTTTTTATGCTGTTGCATTTTATTAAGTTTGGAAAACTAGGAATGGCTGTAATTTTTCTAATAGAACTTGGGATTTGAAAGGGGTCGCTTTTAGGATTTCCTTGATTATGTCTTCTCTTTGTCTTCATGCTAGTCGTAAGGACAAGTTTATTAGGTTGATAGGAAGGGAAGATTATTTCTACAACCTTATTTGTACTTTATGATTATGATATAAAATTTTTATGTTTTTTTTTAACAAAACATGGATAATAATTAACATTTTCCTGAACCACCAAATTATTACCTTAAATATTATCCCCATACTTATCAACAATCTATCATGCTTCATTTTCATCAATAAACACAATAATCACATATAATATGCTAAGCAACATATATCAAGCATAATACACATAAAAAATGCCTAATGTGGTAACATGTGTTAATCCATGCATTTAAGTGAGATTTAATTATTACCTCGGTTTTCGTAAAAATGAACGTTACCGGTTTTCCGGTTAAAGGTCTAAGATTTGATTATAAAAACTAGTGCCTAAAAATAATATAAAGATTTATTACATTAGAAATAATAAAATCAAGTCATAAAACATTATAATGCTTATTTAATCAAATAATTAAATTAAAATATTATTACACCTCAAAATTTTTACTCAAATAATTTAACAAGAGCAGGAGCTCATATTACTCGTGCAGCATGAGCTACATGCAAGGAAAGTTGGAAGAGGGGGCTCGAGGGTGGTAAAAGGGGGAGAAATGGGCATTTTTGGGTTAGCAGTATGGGGCTAAGAAAGGAGGGAGTTAGGGGAGGATTTAGGGCAATGGGATGGTACAGAGGTGGAGAGGGGGTGTAGGTGGTGGTCGGGGATGGGTTGATGGTGGCGGAGGCGGCGGCAGCAAGGCTGCGAAGGTGGCGGTCGAGGAGGGAGCTCGAGGTGGAGGCTGGTGAGGAAGGAAAATGGGGAGGGAAAATGTAGGCTTTGGGGTGACGGTTTTGACCAAAGGATGATTGGGGATGGTAGAGGGGGTTGCAGGGAAAAATACTGTGGCTCAGGTGGCGGTGGAAGCGGCGGGAAGGCGGCAGAATGAGGCGTTGCAAGGCTGTTGCTGATAAGGGGGGTTAAGGAAGAGAAAAAGAGGAGATGAGGAAGAATGGGCTGTGGGGTGGCTTGATGGAGGCTGTGATGGCTCGAGGGTGAGGTAGAGGGTGGAAGAAGGTGGCACAGGTGGTGGTTGAGGCGGCGCAAGTGGTGGAGATGGGTGGCGAAACCAAAAACAGGGGAGACAGAGGAGGATAATAAAGTGAGAAAAGGAGGGGCTCGGGTATGGCATAAGGATCGAAAAAAAAACACAAAGTGAGCATGGAGGAGGGATAAGTAGGAGAGGAAGAGAAGGGAAGGGATAGGGCTCGAGGGGTGGCTGTAGATTGGTAGGGAAATGGGCGGTTGCAGGGAGAGGGGGAAGGAATGGGATGATGGCCAGGAGTGGGGAAGGTCTCGGTATGGGACAAGGAATGGCAGGAGAGAGAGAGAGAGAGAGAGAGTTAGGGAGGTCAATAGGGGAGAGGGGGTTGTAGGGAGAGGGAGTTGTAGGGAGTGGGCATGGTAGGGAGTGGAGGAGAAGAAAGAAAGAAGGAGAAGGAAGAAGAAGGATCGGGGGGCTGGGTATTGGCTGCTAAGCATTGGGTGTGCGACAGCTGACCAGCCGAAGGACCGGTTGGGAGAGAAAGAAAAGAAAGGAGGAGGGGCGGCCGACTCGACGCACGGGAGAAAGAAGCCGGGCCAGGAAAGGAAAAAGGGAAGGGCGTAGGAGGGGGGTTACGGGTAGGCCGAAGCAGGTCAGTAGCCCAAAGAAGAAAAGTAAAAGAAAGAGAAGAGAAAAAGGAGAAAAGAAGGAAAAGGGGAAAAATGAAAAAGAAAAGGGAAAAAGAATAAAATAATGTAATTGATAAAATAATAAAATGGGATAATTTTGGGTAATAAATTTATTTAATATTTTAATTTAAGATAATTAAAATGTAAGGGTTAAAGGATATATTTTGCAAACTAAGGGTTTAAAATTTTATTTAAATAATAAGAGTATAATAAATTAACAAAATATTTATTTTAATTTATTAAATATTTATACCCAATTTTATTTACTAAAAAATCCATAAAATAATTAAATTAAATGAATTCTAAAGGCTAATTCATTCCAAATAAAATTTATTTATTAAAATATAAGCTTTTAAAAATTTAGGGAATTATAAGATCAGTATGCTACATACTGAACAAGGTAGCGATAGAGTCAAGTAGGATTACACATAATACAAGAATTATAATAAGCAAATCATATATGCAAAAATAGAAGAAAGTAGATAAGCATAGATTTCAAGTCTTTCGTTAGATATAATATATTTTGAATCTTTTATTTACGTTGAGTTCAGCGACCCCACTATTCTTAAACCAGTAAAATGATCTGAAACACCGTTCATAGACAAGACATCCAAGCTACTATTATTCTCCAGTGGAACGGAGCCAACACCTCTTAGAGTAAAAAAAAAACTCCTTAGCCACTATTTATTAAAGCGCTAGAATTATCAGAAGCACCTCTTAGGGACAACACACCCAACCCACTATTATTATCGGATGGAACAGAGTTAACACCTCAGTCTTAACTCACGTAGTCTTTCAATTTAAATGATTACTATATTTCCATATATATTTTAACTCCTAATTGTATTTTAATTCACATTAAGTATGGGGCTCCACTATTCTTAATCTAATGAAATGGATTGTAGTACCTCTTGAGAATAACACACTCGTGCCACTAATATTATCTGGTGGAACGGAGCCATACAAACACCTCAGCCTGACTCAAGTAATCTTTCACTTTACATGATTAACATCTTATTAAGAGTTGATTGTATATTATCATGCCAAACTCAAGACATACAATTAAACACATAAGTATGACTACGCAATTATCCTCAAAAGACCTTAATACCTTCAAGGTAATCAAGTAAATTGTATTATGCTAAATCTTTATAAAACCCAAAGCATATAAATTTCCGCTTATTATCCTAAGTACATATCCTTAGTTTCCCATAGATATTTTAAAAATAATATTATACCCAAACATGTACTTACATAATTTCATTACTCCCAAGAAAATCATCTTATAGCATTTCCATAATTAAATTATTCAATACCTCATATGCAATGAAAGTATACATTAAAAATACAAGGAATATACATGGAGCACATAAAATTCTAGCTATGACATGTATCCTTACCGACAAGGGCACCGGTCTCTATGCATGTAAATCCTATACCTTCTCTGAGATCACTGGAAAATCACCTATGAAACAAGATAAAATATGATTAGGAATGGGGTTAAAAATTAAGAGGGAGATTATGGTAGAGAAGGGTAAAAATGGAATTTATAGAATTTAAATGGAAATTTAAATTTTATAGAAGTGTAGAAATATGTGTGGTGGAGCTATGGTTAAATTTTGGTGATGTTTGGAGAAGATTTGGGGTTAAAATTGGGGTGCATAGCCTAGAAAGATGTTGCACTAGCATGCGGTGCAAAAGTCGCATGGCTGTGCAGCACTAGACCACACTAGGTTGAGAGAAAAAGAACGCATAGCCAAGTAGTAAAAAAGTTTCACGGCTATGGAGAAACTGTGCACAATATTTTGAAGGAAGAAAAGATGCACGGCTAGGCAGTGAGAAAGTTGCATGACAGTGCAAAATTAGCAGAGAGGAAAAATTATGCAAGGTCAGATGGTGTTGGGGTTGCATGGCTATGCAGTAGGGTATCTGAGTGTTTGCACTACCGTGCAGTAGGCCATGCACTTTCAAAATCTACAACGATTGAGGGGAAAGAGAAAGGAAAATAGGTGGCAGTCGGTAGTGATGGGAGGTGACGGCGAGAAGGATGGTCAGAGCGACCTTGGTTGTTGGTCCTCTTGCCAAAGGGTGGCTTGGTCAGTTGCTAAAAAAAGGTATTAAGAAGAAGGAGAAAGTAGAAAGAATAAGAGGAGAAGGTCGGGGAGCAGATTGATGGAAATAATACAAAGAGTTAGGGGTTATTTATATTAGTAGATGGCGTGCTAAGGAGGAGAAACATGGCAGGGTGACAACAACAATGATGAAGATCCTACCGAGAAGAGGAAGAAGGAAGAAAGAAAAGGATGTGGAAGGATGGTGATGGTTGAGGTGAATGGGAGTTAAGTAGAGGCACGAGGGGGTTATGACAGAGAAGAAAACGTGCAAGGGATGAGAAGGCAGGGAGAAGAAGAAGAAAAAAGAAGGAAGTAGAAGGGTGGTAGGGACATAAGGCTGTGAAAAATAAGACGTGTATAGGGAGAAGGAGGACGAAGAAGAAGAAGAGTGGCTTGAGGGATGGCAGGGCTAGCAGGTGATGGCGATGGTGCAAGGGAGGCAAGTGTAGGGGGTGCATGTGTGGGAGAAGAAATACTTCTCACACAAAAAGATTTTGGTGCAAAGAAGAAGACAAAAGGCAAAGAAAAGAAAAAGGAGGAAAAGGTAAGAAAGGAAGAAAAGAAAAGTAGAAAGAAAAGGCAAAAGAGAGGAAGGTTAGGGTATTATGATCAGATTAAGAATTTTGTGATTAGCCAAATAATTTAGATTATCAGAAATTTTAGGGATTTCGGTTTTCAGTTTATGAATTTCGGTTTAACTAAATCAAGGTTTCAATTTTTAGTTAAAGCTTCATGATTATGGAATTTGGTTAAGGCTAACAATAAGGTTTCTTGAGATTAGAGTCAAAATAATACTTATGAAGCAAGATTAAGTTAATCAAAATTTTCGGGTATTACACTAACCCACTACTTTAGCCACACGACACACAAATCATTAACTAGCACACAACTAGTATTAAAATGTATATATATCCTATATAATACATGCTTCAAATAATATATTACAAATAAAGTAAGCTAAGAATACAAGAAAACCGATTACTAGAATCCTAATCAAGAAAATGGTGTTGACATTGAAATCTTGACTAGGTCTTCTTAGCTTTGATATTCATGCACAAAATAGCTTCCTTTTTAATAGCCTATAACATGGTGAAATATTTATTATCTTAACTTCTCATATGGTTTGATCATCTTCTTTCAAATAAGTTACATGGATGCAACAATGACTTAAGGTGATATCACTAAAGTTAGTAAAAGAATTGTCATTAAATACAAGTAATGTAATTGGGTCCAAAAATAATTATTCCAAATTAATACATTGAGAATCATCTTTGGATGCACCTATATCACTAGTTTACTAAGGTACATTGGAAAAATGCATAATAATCATGAGCTAACACAAGTCAATAGGATAGCAATCCCTAAAGAGCTACCATTCACAATCTCGAGGTCTTTCACTCTAGGTATTAGTATTTTAAGAGGGTGACCACAAAAAGTACACATTAACAACTTATAATCAATCCATCACACTTAACCCTTTTTATTTATTTCCAACATTTTAAAATAACAAAAAAAAAGATTTTAAAGCCAACCTAGGCTCAAACACTCACACTTAGGTCAAAATGACCAAAATACCCTTGAGACTAAGGTTGCCTCTTTACCATCCATTCTCATCACAAATTCCATTTTATTTTATCAACTTTCCATGAAAAGGATAACACACCATAAATGACTAATTGAACGTGAAGTTAAGATACCCAAAAAACCAAATGACCATTTTTCCCTTTACCACCATTTTGCATGTGAAACCCTAACTTGGGCTTCTAGAGAAACCGAACACACATCCTCATATTCAATCAACAATTAATGCACTTTATGAATATTTTTTAGTATGAATATCATAGTATACCCTAATTTACCAAAAATATCCCTAAACTATATAATTGTAATAATTATGCTAAAACATACGCAACTAATATAGCAAGACCCTCATACTCATGCTTGATAACGAACATCACATATCATGCATATTCATCATGGTACCCTCCAAATTAAAAAAATAACCCTAGATCGTATAATAATCATAATGATGGTGGAATAGGTGATACTAACATAATAAACCTTATTCTCAAATTTAACACCATTAATACTTATTATGCATGTTTATTAGGCTAATCACTATAGTAAATGTAAAGTTACCTAAATCCCCCTAGATCACGTAGTATTGATACCTTGTTAGAACAAGTGATACTAAGATAATAACCCATATTCTCATATTTAACATCAATAAATACCTATCATTTATGTTTGTTAAACTAATCAACACAATACATGAAAAATTACAAAAATTCACTTAGAACATGTAATATTTGTTATCATTCTAAAATGAGTGATACTAAAAGAATAAACCCCTATTTTCATATTTAATACCATTTATTACTTATCATGAATATTTATTAGAATCCATTACACATTTAAAATTACTAAAATGCCCTAAGTCATATAATATTCTTATTCATTCCCAAACATATGTTACTAATACCACAAACATCTATTTTCATACTTAGTACCAATTATTACTTATCACGTCCATTTATAAAGATAGCCACCATTGGATATTCAAGATTACCGAAATACCCCTAAGTCAAATAATGTTATTATTCATGCCCAAACATATGTTACCAATACAACAAACCATTATTTTTATACTTATCACTAATTATTACTTATCATGTATATTTATTAGGATAACCCCCATTTTACATGCAAAATTATCAAAATGCCCCTCGGTCATAAAATACTAATACTCATGATGGAACATGTAGTTTTAGTGCCACAACCCCTATTATCACTTTCAAGACCATATAACACTTAGCATGCATATTTATCAAGATGATCACCTGATACATTAAAATTACCAAAATACCCCTATACACCAAAATATTAATATTCATGCTAAATAATGTTTTTATGTACACTAGACTTCAATCTCTATTCCTAGAAATATATATAATACATTAGGCATCCCAGTTAGGGTCAAATATCATAATGTGTTTAAATCACCAAATTGCCTCTAGGGCTCATAGTAGTAATATTTTTACTACTAGTCTATACATGTTGAACTTGACATTTTATATACAATAACATGCATCATCATTACAACTTATCAATCACCCCTTCACACACATAATAAGATAACATGCATTTTCTTTCCATTTTCCAAGATAACATTAATAATCATGGGATTATTTATAATGTGTAATATCTACACAAATCACATGTCAAAAACCCTTATGTGCTAACATGTAATATCTAACATTTTATTAGGGTATAAAAGTTACTTGATTTTCTATAAATATAAATTTTATTGGTATCTGGCTAAAAATACTTAGGCCCCATTTAATAAAATTTTGTACCTAAAAATAATATCAAAAATACCATATTAATATTAAATAAATAAAATAATTATTTTTATTTAAAATATTTATTAAATATAAAATTACAAAAGTATGCTTATACCTTATTATTATCAAAAATATATACAAATTTACACAGCATAACTCATGTTGCATATGCAGTATGTGTTATGTAGAATTTGGATGAAGGAAATGGAATAGAGGAGGATGGTGGCTCTTTTAAGGGTTGTGGGAGATGGTGGGAGGTGTTGATTTTGGTTGTTAGGTATAAGAGGTGAAGGTGGAGATGGAAAATGGTTGGGGTAGGGTGGAGGTCGCTCAAAGGCACCGCATGCAGCAGCGAAGGCTATAGGGAGGGAGGTGTAGAGAAGGGAAAGAAGAGAAAATAAAGGAGAAGAAGACGAAGAGAAAGGAGAAGAGGCAAGTTCAAATGGTGTTGGGTGGTTGCGGTTGATGGTGTAGGAGGTGGGTGGCTAGCACGATGTAGTTTTGAGGAGCTACGATGGTAGAGGAAAAGGAGGGGAAGAGGTGGAAAAATAAAGGGTAGTAGTTTTAGGGTGTGTCAAAGGGGAGAGGAGGAAAATGAGGCATGGCTAGAGGGTAGGCTGGGTATTGGCTTCTCAAGGTCATGGAGGTTGGATTTAGGATAGAAGAGTTAGCGGTGTGGAGGCTACGTTGAAGGTGGAAATGAGGGAGATGGATGTATGGGTATTGAAGGGTACAAATAGGGGTGGTAGAAGAAGGAGAAAAGAGAATATAAGGTTGATGGAGGGAGCATGCAAGACAGCGGAGAGAATAATGGAATAAGGGAAGAAGAAGAAGATGATGCTCTGTAGGTATAGGGGGTTTGGTGTGTAAGGTAGGTGGTAGTGTAGGGGGTTATCGGTAAGGGCATGACATGCATGGTAGGGATGAGAATGGTAGGGAAGAAGAGAACTATATGGCTAAAAAAATAAAATAAAAAAATGGGTAGAGGGTGGTGGTGCAAGATGTCTAGTTATAATAGGGGTGGTGTGCTAGGCTTGCAAGAGAGCAAGAGGAGGAGGGGGCATGAATAGGGGGAGAAAATGGGGAGTGTTTGGTATGTGTGTACAAATGAGTAATAAAGGAATGGGGTAAGGCTTGGGCTATATTGGGGATAGAACAAGAAGAAGAGGGAAGTTGGAAATCTAGGAGAAGAGGAGGAGGAGAAGGGAAAGGTTGGGCTAGCTAACGGGAAAAAGAAAAGAAGGAAGGGGAAAACCTAGGTTATCCCTAGGGAAAAGAAAACCAGGAAAAGGGGGACAGTTTTTGTTAGCTTGAAGGAAGAAGGGAGAAGGAAATAAAAGAAAGGAAAGGAAGTAAAGGAAGAAAAAGAAAAAGGAAAAAATTAAAGAAGAAACAAAAATAGAAAATATTAAATTATTTATCTAAAATTTAGGGTATGAATTTAATAAAATAATTTTTGTAAAACTATGGGTTAGGGTTTATTTAAATATAATGAGTAAGAGAAAATGATAAAAAAATTATGTTAATTTAATAAATAATTTATCTATTTTTGTAAGTCAAAGGTTCCCATAAATAATTTAAAGATTCAATTTTTCCTGATAAAAGGTTAAACATTTAAAGTTTAGATTATAAAAACTAGGGATGTTATAGGATGGTTCGAATGTCTTTTATCCATTTTTATTTCTTTTATTTGTAAATAACCTATCAAGATTCATTATTAGGAAGATTATTACATCTTCAAAGTATTATAGTTCAAGATATTCTTGAGTGTTAGTTTGTATCAAACAAGGAAACTTCAAGATCTTGTTGAATACCATTAAGAAAGCATTTGGAAGTATATTTTTGGGATTGAAATTAAAGTTGGCTAATAATGATGTTATGAGATCTCTTCTAGAGACTATAACAAAGATGCAACTACAACTTCAACATATGGAAGATCAACAATATGCTATTGTGGTAGGTATGGAGTCATGTTACAAAAGGCTTTGCAAAGTAAATATTGGTGTAGTAATGAAAGGATAGAGTATGCTGAGGAGCTTTCTAATTCAACACATTCTAGTTAACATAAAGGAGGTTCTATTAGAAGATTTGAAGACCATAAAGAAAGATATATGAAGGATGATATTCTATATTTCTATGGTGAGTCAGATGCTAAAAATTTTATAGATTGGAAGAAAACTCTATATATAATATTTATCTTCAAATATTATGTTGATAAAATGAGGTGAAAAGTATAAATCTCAATGATAAGAAAATTTTCACATACTTGGTTTGAAAACTTGAACAAATCAAGAGAGAAAGATGGAAAACTAAAGAAAAAGATATAGGTAAAATTGAAGAAGCACATGTAGAAAAAATTAATTCCTAAGGAGTTTGAGCAAAATAATTTCATTAGTATGATTAATCTCAACAAAGACAATGCAAGTGTAGAAGAATATAAAAGAGAGTTTGAAAGTATTTTCCTCATATGTGATATGAAAGAAAGAAGGGAGCAAACATGTGAAAGATTTTTAGGATGGTTAAATGTAAATTTGAGAGACAAGGTTGAAGTTTTTTCTAATAATTCATTAGAGGATTTGATCTAGATGGCATTAAAGTTTTAAAATCAAGACAAGACATCAAAGATGATTTTCAATGCTTCTATTTATTTCTATTATTGATATTTCATCTAGTTTAAATATAGATGAAATATGATTGATTACACGTGAAGAAATATAAAAAAATATGATGGTGGAAAATGTTTTTTATGAATAAGCAATGCTATAAGTGTAGGAGGAAGCAATGCTAAATGTGTAAAGGATATGTTCATTTTGTTAAGGATTGTTCATATAGACTAACTTTGTCATTAAAGGATGTTAAGGCCATGGATCTTGGTAATGGTTAAGTAAGGAAAGAATACAAGATGTAAAACATGGATGTGTTTCATTCTAAGGAGTATGAAAGTGTATATGGTGAATAAGATGACGTATGTTACATTTTAGAGGGTTCGAATTGATGAAAGCAAAAGAAGTGTAAAATCCACCTATAGTGACTTTATGTATATATGGTGATGTTGTGTACATGGTGCATTTGAAGGATTTGAAGGCATGTGATGATGAATTCAAAGGTGTAATATTAAGATTGAAGAATTGTGTAGATCAAACCATGTAGATTCTAAGTGATTCAAGAGTGGTCCACAAAGATTACATAGTATATGCATTACTTTTTAAGCTGAAAATTGAAACCCAATTCAATTTTTTAGCATTTTCCAACTTTGTAGATGATTCTTCAAACATCCAATGACATATTGTCTAGGAGTTCAGAGTGAAATATCATATTGAAAGATATGTTCTCATTTGTTGGGAGTTCTTATTCGAAGATTAAAATTTGAGGTTAAATTGTTTTCAAGAGGGGGGCATGATCCAATTACAAATGTGTTTATACATCTAAAAATGATTCTTGGACATGTTTAGGATATTTATTGTCGATCTTAGAGGTGTTTCTCATGTTAAAGACACTTTTTTGAAGATATGGTTATAAACTGAAGAATCTTGCAAGAATGAGATTTTTACACAAGCAAACGAAGCCTTAGTGAGTTAGTTGATTGGTTGAATAGTTAAAGGTCGAAAATTGGCAACTAGAATAAGTCAAACACAACCATCAAAAGTAGATAATGACAACCAAGGTGTCAATTTTAATAGCTAGATTTTTGTTGATAGTTATGATTTTGTGTCATTTTTGCAACTCAACCCTAACCACAACATGTCATGTGGTTGATTGGGTGGGTATTTTCATGGGTTATGCCTCTATATATATGGCATAACTTCAACACTTAGGTAAATACAGGTAGAGAGAATATTGTGCCAAATATTTGAGTTGCAAAATAAAAATCTCTTTGGGTTTTTTTTTCATTTCTCTTTGTGAGATTGATTGATCATGGAAAATTTACTACTTGTAATTTCTATTGATTATCAATAGTGAATGCTTTTGTGTGATTTCTCATCAAAAATCCTTCAATACTATCTGTGTGAAGTATAAAATTTCTATCTTGTTAGTATTCTAGTGTCATTTGAATGTATGAGTACTTTATTCATCCATTCATGATTGATTATGAAAGAATAAAGATGATCCATTTGATTTCTTAAAGATCTTTCAACTCACACCTGCATCAAAACATCACAAAGGAATATAAAGGTTTAATGTTTAACAAAGTCTTTATTTTCAACTACAAAAATCAATCCTCACAATGGTCAACATCATGCATTATTTTTAGACAATGAGCCACAAAAAATATAGTCTAATTATACACATAATATAAATTGGGTTTCAAAAGGGGAATTAGTTAAGATATGATCTTAATTAGCTTAACATAATCCAAGGCAATATCTTCCTAAACTAGCCATTTGTAAAAATTAAGATAAATGCAAATATCTAGCTATTATAACACATTTTTCATACATATCCAACTATTATTTACATTTCATCAATCCATGTAAAAATACCCAACACACGTAGTTATGATTTGGTACAAGTTTGTTGCAAAAAAAGTTAACTAACATGAAAACCTAGGTAGCTAATGTCAAACCTATTTGACTCTTATCTCCAAATTGCGTGGTGGATTTTCTACTCCAAAAACTCTATTTATTCCATCTTAAAATGGCCAAAATTATTATATGTCACTTGAGGTTATGTTTGGAACACCATCTTGAAAATGTTTTGAATTTATTGCTCATTCTTAAAGAAAGTATTGTAGGTCTTCATAACATCTCCAAGAATGCCTACAAATATTCTAAACATACCTAAGAAATATGTTTAGATGTATAATAAGGATTCTCTTCCATCACGTATTTTGTAGGATATGAAGGACTTTGGAGGACATCCTCAATTTATGAAGGGTAAAATATTCAACCTATGTTTTGCATATGACTTGTTAGTCTTTTGCAAAGGCCAACTAAAATATGGTACATTGATAATGGATAAGCTTTATAAATTTTATCTTATAACCATAATTAAGGCCAAAGCATAAAATAATAAGTAAGAGATTTTGGATACCCATAATGCCAAACTTTGTTTTATAAAATATGAAGAAGCTTAATGAATTATGATATATGAGTTTCTCATTTAAAATCATCGAAAGCAAATGTTTTTCTTGCCTAAAGCTTTAGAGAGTATAGAAGATTTTTTGTTACAATTTAGATCTAGAGAAGATGAGAGCACCAATGGAATAGAAAAAGGAATTGGGTATAAGGGAAATGGATTCCAAAGTTATAAATATGAATGGATGTTGATAGAATGCAAGGAAAACTATGGTGAAGCAGACATGTGCAAGATACATTAGAGGAAAGAATAAATGATAATGGTAGCCAAGGCTAACTACTCCTGGATGTTCAAGCATCTTATGTAGATCAGAGATAAATTAGAAAAGTACCTTTACTAGGAAACCTTATGAACTAAAAAATAATGTATTCACATTCCAATTTTGATAATAAAATTTAATAAATTACCAAAAAGATGTAACCACTTACAAATAATATATAGAAGGGGATCTCATCGTATCTTATATGATTCTCTATAGTTATCCATGATTTTGTTTGCTTTTATTTAAGATATTCAATCAAATTTGAAGATGTTAAGGATAATTCTTGATAAAAAATTAAAGGTAGGTTATATGATATGTGTGAATCTTCCACCAATATTCAACACTAAAGGTTCAAAGTATGATTTACTCTAAGTAATTCCTAAGATTTAAGCTAAATACTTAAAATTATTATTTTTTCAATATTCTCCATAATGTAAAATGCTCCTAATAAGTTTATATACTTCTCATAAGATGTAATTACAACTAATTACTCAACAACTAACCTTGTTACTACCCCTACTTGCATGTTTGTAACAACTTACACAACTATGAGGCTCAAGTTGCATATCCAACCCAATTCATAGTTGGTTTAGTTGTGTAATTAATTAGAATTAGATAAAATACTCTAACAAATGTAAGTAAACACCTAATTAAATGATATTAACTACAACATTAAAAACATTTACACCAGCTAATACATATATTAAATAACAAGCTATACACACACACATGCAACCTTATAACTAAAATACAATCTCTTATGCGGATAGTCTCTCTCTCTATGCCCGATCTCCCCCTATGCAACTTGCGCATGATTGAAGGCTCCATTGATCTTTCTAACATATTCCATTGATCTTTCGAACATATTCCTTAAAATCCAGTCCATTTCAGTGATCCTATTCCCTCGGCCTGGACTGTCCAACTCAATTTCCCTTTGTGCACAGCTGATTATGGTGCAATGTGGAACAATAAGAGAAACAATCGAAGTCAAATGATGGGGAAAACCCCAATCAGTGCTCTCTCCTAAGTAAAAAGAAGTTGTAAGCTCCAGGGAACCATCTCTGGATGTCTCGAACTCATGGAATTCTAGTATGTCTTTGAAGAATTGTCCCAACGATGTGATTTTGAAGAGGAAAAATTGTGCACCAGTCAACAGGGATGTGGGCTTGCTGAGTGGGGACCTTAATTCAGCTTTATATCTGATTCAAGTGTCTAATACGGAAAATGAAATGCCCCGAAAAATTCTAATCTAAAATATTATATTTAAATGAGGTTTTATCATAAAGATTAATTAAATTAATTATTTTAATTAAAATAAAAAGGAAATTAATTAGGGAAAATCAAGAATAAATTTATAAGTATTTTAATTAGGAGGAATTTGGGGTATTTTAGCTAATTAAAGATTTTAATTCGGGAATTAATTAAATAAATGATTTTATTTAAAATAAGAATGAGAAAATAATTTAATATTATTTTTATAAATAATTTAATGGAAGAAAATTAATATTATTTTTATAAATAATTTAATGGAAGAAAATTAGGGTGTTTTGCTAATTAATATTATTTTTATAAATAATTTAATGGAAGAAAATTAGGGTGTTTTGCTAATTAAAATGGAATTTATGGAAAGTCTTTTAAAAATCCTAATTTAGCCTAAAAAGGGATTTAAATATTATTTTATTTAAATATTATTATTTTTAAATATCCTAAATATTTAGATTAATTTAATTGGGCCTAACCTATTTTATTTCTCCTTTCCTTTTTCCCTTTTTCTTTTTCTTTCTTCCTTTTTCCTTTTCTTTTTCTTTCTTTTTCTTCTTTTTCTTTTTCCTCTTCTTCTCGCCGAACTGGGCGAGCTCGCGGCCCAGTTCCCCTTTTTCTTTTCTTCTTCTTCTTCGGCACGGCCCAGCCCGCGCGGCGCCCTTCGTCGCCCTTCCAACGCTGAGTTTTGGCTCCGTTTCCTCCGAAGCTCGTCGTTTCATTTAAAACCTTACCTCGTCGCGCCCGACCGGCCCGGTTCTTCCTTTTTCTTTTCTTTCCCGGCCGACCCGACCGCCTCCCTCTCTTCTTCCTTCTTCCTCCTTCCTCCTCCGTCGACGCTGCTGCACCTTTAGACCTCATTAATGGCTTCTCCGGCTACGGTGAATAATACCGGCCGTTTCTTGTCTCATTGTCTTCCTCTTAACTCCAGAAATAACTTCATATAATTATTTGACGTTAACTCTCGGCCGTTTCTCCTCCCCAACCTCTCGAAACCCCGAAGCCAAGCAAACGTCGACCGACCGTTTACCGCCACCGACCACCCAAATTATTGCATTTAAAACTCCCATGTCGACCTCCAACTCCTCTTTATCCATTCCAACATCTATAAATAGCCTTGTTATAGGAGTTTTTAGAATTTTTCTTTCCCGAAACACTAAGCCCGAGCTGCCGATCACCGAGACTTTAGACGTCGTTTCCTCCGCCAATAGCCAACTTCAACGCCACCGCCGCATGCCAAATTATTCCCTGTAACGTCCTCTAATTAACTAAACCATTTTAACCTCTCGATTCTTCTTGCACGAGCCTCCATAACCATGCAAAGTTAGATGTTCGTTCTCGCCGGAATTTTGACCCCGAAGCCTTAAACCGCCTTCCTCCGCCGTGCGCCGCCACCTTTGGTTGCACCACCACCATCATTTTGTCCCTATACTCCTAGGAAACAATAAACACCTTTTATCTCACCTCAATTCTCCCTATCTTTTTCCCAACATCCATCTTTCTCTTTGTTCTTCTATTTTTCCGGCCACCGCCGCCGCCACCGTGAACCACCGCCGGTGCCACCTATCCCCACCAGCTTAAGGTTGAACCCTAGACCCTCTCAACCATTTTCCATATTAATATAAGCCTTGATTTAATTTATTTCAATTATTTGCATATAATTACCATTATTATTATTCTTAATATTTATATTCTTAATATGTTTTATTATTATTTGATGAGAAATTTTATTCTGAATTGTACTTGCAGGGTGGAGAGTGGTAATAAAACAATATTATTATTAGTTTCGAAGTTTAAGTTATTAATTGAATTATTATAGGATTATTATCATTCTTATTATTTTTAATATTATAATTATTAGAATAATTATTATTATTGTTTTATTATTTATTTTGGAAAATCTTAGGCCCTAATTTTGTATTGATGTTTGCACTTAATTATTTGAGTATTATTATTTCTACTGTTCTTATAACCATTAATAATAATATTATTATTATCTTTATTATTTTAATATTTTTATATATGTTATTAATTCTATTATTAATACTAAATAGATGGTAATTCATTATCTATTTGAAACCTTATATTTTATTGTTGTTATTATTATTATTATTATTATTATTATTATTATTATTATTATTATTATTATTATTATTATTATTATTACTATTGTTATTATTATTTATATTCTCATTGATAGTAGTCTTATTAATTTTGATATTATTATATTAGTATCATTATTATTATTAGGGTAAAGTCTTTAACCCTATATTACCAAGGTTTATAATATCTCTATTATTTTTATGTCTTTAGCAAAGTTAGAATTTTGTTAAAGTTATTTTATTAATATGTTATTATTTGGTCAAAGCCCTAAGGAGGCGTAGGAACGTGCTCCAAGACCGGTGTCGTTTCAGGTAAGGGGTGCTAAGGCCTTTTATGTGTTAATGTGCATTTTGTGGTTCATATGCTATGCATTCTATGTTTATGATTATTAATTATGCCGTATATGCTATGACATGGAACTGAAGTATGTTTTCGTATGACATGTGTATTATTTGTGTATGACCCTGTAAGACATGCATGTGAGGATGTTGATATGATTTTATGTGGGAGAAAGGATGAAAAAGGAGGATGTGGAAAGAAGTTGACTAAGGGAAGTGAGTTGACCTAATTTTATGAATTTATGAGGAATAATCTATTGCATGGTTTTATTTGGAAGAATGTAATCTATGATGTTATATGGGAGAATCAAATTATTATTTGTTTGGGAGAATCTAGTTTATGATTTTAATTGGGAGAATCTAATTTATGATTTGTTTGGTGAAATCCAATTTATGATTTGTTTTGGGGAATCCAATTAATCCAAATTATGGTTTTGCTTGGGAGATTCTAAGTTATGATTTTATGTGGGAGAATCTAACTTATAGTCTTGTATGGGAGAATATAATTTGTGGTTATGAAAGGGGAGAATCTAATCAATGGTATTATGTGGAAAAATCTTTGGGTTTTATATGATTTGAATCCTTGTGTTGGTATGGATTGAATTTAGGGTTTTGTGTGAATGAATCTTTGGGATGTATATGGTTTGAATCTAGGGTTTGGTATGAATGAATCTTTGGGTTATGTGGATTGAATTTAGGATTTTGTATGATGAGGTTTTGGGTTTTACATAATGGTTAATGTTTGCATGGTTGAAATTAGGGTTTGACATGGAATTTTAGGGTTTGCATGAAAAAGGTTTGAAGGTTTGTATGGGGAGATTAATGTCTGCATGGGTATGAAATTTACGTGTGGAAAGTTAATTTGGGATGTAAGGACGGTAATGTAAGTGTTGTTTGGGTGATTGAACATTTGAAGGGAAAATAGTACGTGGAGCATTATGAGTGTATGGAAGAGATTGAATTAGGGTTTGGAGTAATGAACTCTGGGTTGTTGTGATTAATTAGGGTTGGAGTGGATAATTGTGGTTTGTTATGATTAACTAAGGCGTGGAGTGGCTAATTATGGTTGTTATGGTTAAATAGGGTTTGGAGTGGTTAACTATGGTTTGTTGTGTAAATTGAGGTCTGTGGTGGCTGATTAGGGTTTTGTGTTATCATGTGCATGTGGTAATTAAAGTATAATTATGATGGTGGAATTTTATGATTTGTGATGTGTGATGGCTTATACATGTCTAGGGTGAAAGCCTTTGAATAAGATACTTAAGACACTAATCATATGAAGTGGAAGATTATTGAGCCGAGTCCAAACCGATCCACCGGTCAGGAATAGTGGTTAGGACGCGTAGTCCTATGTGCGACCGATCCACCGGTTATAATAGTGGTTAGGACATGAGGTCCTATATGTGACCGGCCCACCGGTAATAATAGTGGGGTGACTCGAGCTCAATAAACACAAACCAGTATCAATAAAGCTCTTAAAAGATACTAATTACTTACAGTGGAACACCATGCGAGGAGGAACCAAACCAATCCACCGGTTAGGAATAGTGGTTAGGGTTGCTACCCTATGTGTGACCGATCCACCGGTAATAATAGTGGTTAGGGCATGATGCTCTATTGTGACCGATCCACCGGTAATAATAGTGGTTAGGGCATGATGCTCTATTGTGACCGGCCCACCGGTTATAATAGTGGGGTGTTCCTCTGCTCGCATGGATTGATAAAAGGCATGGTGTGAATTGGATTCTGATAAGAGATTAATTAAATAATTAATCTGGATTATGATTGGGCCTTTATGTATGTACCCAAATGATTGGTTGATATTATGACATGATGATGGTCTTTATGTCCTTTTATTATTATGCATGATTTTATGTGCTTATGTGTTGGCCTTAGTGCTCGGTTACCTTACTCAGTACGTAGCGTACTGATCACCCTTTTTATGGGTGCTGCTCATTCCCACGATTAGTATGCCTTCTGAATTTGTGCAGGTGGGCGAGATATCAGTTGGGGCTGAGTGTTGAGCGTGTTTGGCTCGAAGTTCGAGAGTGTTGTGGCCGTATTCATTCTTTACGCGATTTCATTCCTTTTGTTATTTCTTTGGTATAGTATTTACCATTTTCTGATTCATTACTCAATTGAGTATTTTAATGAACCTTTTATCGGTTGTAAGTTTAATTCTCTTTTGGAAATGAATTACATTTCTTGATGCGTACTCTGATTTTGTTTTACAACCGTTTAATGCTTATTTGGAAATTGGATTGTATTGATTATTTCTTTTCTTAGCCTTAGCACTTGGTACTGGAACGGTCGGAGAGAACCGGTCTGGTACTAAGTGTGGCGGTAACATTTCCAGAATTCACAGGTTTTCAGTGCTTCTAATTTAATTGCTTTCGCTTTTAAAAAAAAAATTTAGTGAATTTTGGGGTCTTACAGAAAATTAATCCTCCCCAATTCATGAAAATGTTGAAAATTGCCCAATTTTGAACCCCAAATCGACACCTGTAAAAGAAAAGACCCAATTGCTGCAGAGGATCTCGAGCTTGAAAGAGCCCCTGAACAATTCAAAAGAACAGATCCTACATCCTCAATGCCCTCCCTTTTGTCTGATTCTGAGGATGCAATGGAAAGGGAGGATCAAAGCCCAAAAGAAATGCAGGTGAATCCCCAATTTACTAAATTCGAGCCAACACACAATGTAAATGGCGAATCTCAGGTACCTAACTCCAAGCCAAAAACTTTTGCTGGATTATTCCCTAATATTTCATAAAAAATATGCGAATTTGTACCCCCAAAGGGAGATGTATGCATTTCCAAGAAAAAAATTCAATCGGTGGATGAGTCTTGGGGTGTTTGTTTGCTTGGATGTTTTGTTGGTTTGAAAGCTGACAGATACCATATGGGGGTGGCTAAGCATACGATTAGACAACCTTTTAAATATATCATGCATAACTCTAGGTGGGTTATTCTAAAATTTGAAGATGAGTTTGATAGAAACAGAGCTTTGGCTGGAGGTCCTTACATTATTAGGGGTAAAGCATTTGTGCATAAAGATATCCCAAAATTGTTTTCATTCAGCAAAGAAGAAATTACTAAAATTCCTGTATGGGTTAGATTAGTTAATCTACCAATGGAAATGTGGAACTGTGGTGCAATTAGTGAGATTACCTCATTTATTAGTAAACCAGTTCTGATTGATGACTTCACTCTAGAAAAATCAAAAATTGAATATGGTAGAGTGATGGTTGAAATCGATATTAAAGGGAAACTACCAGCTGCTATAACTGTCAGAAGTGAGGAGGATGAATATATCCAACTGATTGAATATGAGGACCTCCCTTTGGTATGTAATAATTGTGGATCTCTTGGTCATTTGGCTTCCAACTACTTGCTTACCCCGACCAAGAAAAGAGAAAACATTATTAATCATGTCTCTAAAAGTAGACAGGCACCTTCCCAAAATGCTGCTCCACCAACCTCAGTTCCTGTTGAGGATGCAAATGATCAATCTGAAAAAATTAGAAGGCCTGGAGAGAACATGAAGGCTGCAGACCCTGAGAAGATAGTTCCTACAGAGAAAAACACCAGGGACAGCTTAGAGATGGGACAGTCGAGCCTAGACCCACTTGAGGGGATTATCCCAGATTCACAAGGTGATATTACAAGAAAAAGAAAGAAGGAACCCCTGTCTGACATGGATCCAGCCTTACCTCCCAGTGCCCTCCCTTGTCTGTCAAAGAAATCGACCAGGACTATTAACCCTGGTTCTGCTGACCCTCTAAATCAAGTGGCTATTGATGGCTGGCAGCAGGTTGTTTCCAAAGCTGCGAAAAGGAAAAAAGAAAGCTACAAACATCAAGCAACTCAGAAAAAGATCCCAACCGAGAAGGGTATCAAGGCAGGATAAAGTCCCATGAACCTAATCCTCTGGAACATAAGGGGAATGGGCTCTCCCCTGAAACAAAAAGTCCTAAGTCAGTTATGTAATAATATTTCTTGTTCATTACTGGGAATATTGGAATCAAGAATAGAAGCTGCAACAGTGCAATGTTTGAAGGATAATTATTTTAAGGGCTGGCAGCATCATGAAAACTTCCTCAACCATCCCAATGGCAGAATTATGCTTATGTGGAATCCTGATAGTATTCACTATCAACTCCTTGAGATAACTCCTCAGACTATTACAGGTAAGATAAAAGACAAGAAAACTGGTATATCTATTGCTCTAACTGTGGTATATGGCCTCTATAGTATTAGAGACAGGAAAGTTTTATGGGAGACCCTCATAGACCTGGCCAGAACCATGAAGGGCCCTTAGATTGTGGGAGGAGACTTCAACTGCCCCCTAAATTCTATTGATAGATGTAGCTTGAGACCTATTACAGACTATGAGACTACTGATTTCAGATCTTGCAACTTTGTCTCCCAACTCTCTGATGTTCCTGCAACAGGGTGCTTCTATACCTTTGTAGGACCTACAATTAAGAGTAAAATTGATCGAATCTTACTAAATGCTGAGGGATTTGCTGCCAAATTTAAGTCTCTACAACCTTCTGGCTTCCTGGTAGTGTCTTTGATCATTCACCCTGTTTAATTGTGCTTGGTAAATATCTTCCAAGGAAGAAACATTTTCAACATTATAATATGTGGAGCCAACATCCAAAATTTCTTAGCCTGGTCCACAAAGCATGGAGATATTTGACTAGTGGCACTTCTCTGTTCAGACTTTGTAGTAAGCTTTCCTCTCTGAAAAAAGATCTTAAACTCTTCAATCTACATGATTTTTCTCATATTATGGCTAGAGCTAACCTTGTAGAGGCTCAACTTAAAGAAGCTTAGGAAGAGGTCTTGACTATGAATTCGGCAAAAGGGATGGAGGCTCGAGCTGATCTTCAGCAAAAAGCCTCCTTTCTTCGAAAAGTTGTAGCCAGCTTTATTGCATAGATTAATAAAAATAAATTCCTATTTGGTATGGATCAAAATACCAAATTATTTTTTAATATGCTGAAGGCCAAACAAGCCAAATCTAGAATTGTAAGATTAATTAGAACTAATGGCACGACTGCCTAGAATGACCAAGATATGGAAACAGAGTTTCTACATTATTATCAAGACCTGGGTTTAGAACCTACTCCTAAGCCCCTGGATGGCAATATTATTCTATCAAGCCCTATTATCTCTGAAGGTCAGCAGAGATCTTTGATGAAACCTGTGACTAATGCTGTTTCTATTCATAAAACCTTGGAAATATTAAAAGAGAATTTCTACTTGCCACAAATTATAAAATTAGTACAAGCTATTATAAGGAGATGTATAATTTGCCAAAAGAGTAAGAGTTTATTCCATAATGGTTTGTATACTCCTTTACCAGTTCCTAGTCTACCATGTGAGAGCATTAGTATGGACATTATCTTAGGCTTACCAAGGACGACACAAAAGGGTAAATGAGTCTATTGTGGTGGTGGTAGATAGGTTTTCTAATATGGAACATTTTATTTATTGTAATAAAATTAATGACACAACTCATGTGGCACATTTATATTTCAATAAAATATTAAGGTTACATGGTACTCCCAAAAGTATAGTATCGAATAGAGATATGAAATTTTTAAGTTACTTTTGGAAGACATTTTAGCATATGTTAGTACTAAATTGTTGTGTAGTTCATCTCATCATCCACAAATAGATGGTCAAACAAAATTAATTAATAGAGCCTTGAAAACTTTAAAACTAGTATTGGTTAATAAAATTATAAAAGATTAGGATATAAAACTTTCACATGCTAAATTTGCATACAATAGGAGTCCTTGTTGTACAATTCACTCGAGTCCATTTTGTGTTATCTATAGAGTTAATCCTTATTTACCTATTGATATGTTATCATTAAAGAAAGGTGATATTAAGAACTATAGTGCTAAAGAAAGATTTAAATTCTTAAAAAAAACTTTATGAGATAATAAAGAGAAATATTGAGAAACCTAATGTTAAATACCAAAACCAAGCTAACAAAAATAGTACTCCACATATATTTTCACTAGGACACATGGTAGGGTTACATTTAAGAAAAGAAATATTTCCAAACTTAAGAAATAATAAAAAAATGACAAGAGTATATGGACTATTTAAAATCTTAATAATATTTGAAAATAATGCTTGTGAATTAGAATTACCAGAATCTTATGGAGGATTTTCTAGGACATTCAACATTGGTGATATATATCCTTATTATATTGATTCTAATTTGAGGAAAATTTCTTTTATACATGGGGAGAATAGTGTAAAAGCATACCTATCTCATTCTTCTTATATTGAAAGATAAGAGTTAGCAAATTTGGAGGTAGCACTAATCGTTCTTGAAAATCTTGAACAACTTTGTAATAACCCTAATATATTTTCATTAAGTGATCCTTGCAGATATTATATATGTTGTAAGAAGAGGACTTAAAAAATGATATTTCATGCATAAAATGCTAAACAATTTGGGTCTTACTAAGAGTTGATGACGTGTGTTTGGTTTAGCTTAAAAAAAATAGAAAATGGAATGATATAGGAAAGTTGATTTGAAATTCAAGAAAACCTTGAAATCAAGTACTTATAATCACCACTTAATGTTTCAACTCTTAAGCTAAAGATTATAAGATTTCTAAGATACAACAAACCATGCACTATGTTTGTTAGGGAACAAAAGACATGCGACCTTCTCAGTAGAATACTCAATCAATGGTTTCCTTTTTCATTCATTTTACACCTATATAAGGGTGTAAAAGGTAGAGAGAAATTATAACCAACCCTCAGGTAACCATGTCGGTTCAACTTAACTAAACTCTACTAAAATACATGCTAACTATGGTAGGCTTAAAAAATCAACATGGGGGCTATTTTTTAGCCTCACACAACCCTTCCTCATGCATTAACTACTATATAAATTTTAAGCCATCAAAAGGAAATAGGAAACATAAATTAAAAGAAAAAGAAAACTAATACATTAATCACACCCATGCTTAATTAAATAGAGACACTCTTCTCCGTCTTCTTATGGCTGACATCTAAGGCCTCTTTTCTAGGCCATTAATCCCTTTAGTTAATGCTAATTAAGGTTTTGGGAAACATTAAATCAACTCCAAATATCTGCTGTAAGAAGTGAGGTGGTTGTATGCTTAGTTAAAAATTTGAGCACTTAATGGGGCTAATGTGCTAGCTGGTTTTGGACAAAATTTGTGTGGATGATTAAGCCATATTTTTTACCCATAATGAAGCCAAGAAAAGGTGGTGTCTTTGTGAATTAAAATTTTTGTTGCATGGTTTGCATGGCTCCTTATAATCTACCTCATATAATAGTCCAAGTAAGGAGAGATTTTTATTCTCCTAACTTAGAAAAAATTATGAATAAGTTATTATGATCGCATAAGGGGGATGCGCCTACATCATTCTCTCCCTCTTGAGAAGTGACTCCCTTATCATCATAAAGCTCATTATGTTAGTAAGGAAGCAAATCTCCCACATTAAAATTTGTTGATACGTATCCTAGTTGAAATACCCCAAAACCCTAATTTTAGAATTTTAGCTAATTAAGGATTTATTATACAAATTAATTAAATAAATTATTTTATTAAAATAATAGGGATTAAATAGGGCCAAATCAATATGAAATTTATCAATAATTTAGTTGGAGAAAATTAGAGGGTTTTGCTAATTCAAATGGAATTTAGGAAAAATCTTTCAAACATCTCAAATTAGCCAAAAAAGAAAATTAAATATTATTATTTTTGAATATCCCAAAATACCAAAATATTCCACATACCCTCACCAATATATTTTTCTTTTTTCTTTTTGATTTCCTTTTCTCCTCTTTTTCTTTTTTTTTTTCTTTCTTCCTCTCCCTTCTCCTTTTCTTTTTCTCCCTTTTCTCCCTGACCTAAGCCAACCCTACGACCCAATTCCCTTCCCCCTTTCTTCTCCTTTTGCGTGACCTAGGTCCATGCACCGCACATTTTCTTTCCTAGCCTCCTGGCTAATTTCCCCCTTCATTTCTTTCTTTTCATTTTCTCAGACTACCTGGTCCACTCCCCTCCTTCTTCTTCCTCCCCTATCGTGACTTGCAACTTCCTCGAGATTCTTACCTCCGACCACACCACTGACCTTCCAATTTATCCTCTCTCTTCCCTACTAAATCACCTACCATTTTAACCAAACTAACTTCCCTCTCTTCTCATCCGCCATTCTCTTTATCCCTAGCCAATTATAGCCTGCCATGGCAGCCTATGCTAGCCTGCCATCGTCGGCCGGTGTGCCCTCACCTACCTACATCTATTCTCCCATTCCCCTCTTACCTTATCCTCTTCCTTTAGCCCTATAAATACCCCATAACTAGCCCTAGACTTGAGCTCTTTCTCGTAACCTAGAAAATCACTCCCGTGCGCCACTGCCCTATTATAAACCCTTGCCATCGTTGTCCCCTAGTGCCTATGCTCGAGCCACCCGTCGTACCACTCCCTACATCACTCTCTACCCAAATGTACCTCCCTCATACCTTGATTTTCCTTGCACAAGCCACCCTCGCCGTGCAAATTTTCCTTCTCAATCAACCACTCCTTTGCCCTTGCTGCCCTTCACATCACCATTTGCCTCCACTCCTGCCACAACCACCACCTCTTCCACACCCCAAATTTCCTTATAGACCTTCCTCTATCTCCCCATACCCTCCTTTTTCCCTCCCTCCCCCTTCTCCTCCCTTCTTCCTTTTCCACCACTTTCAGCCACCACACCCGCCGCCACCTTTGGCCCCACCACCACCCTCATTCCAACCCTCTCCACTTGAGTAACCTCAATCACCACAACTTCCACCCTCATTCCCCCTATCCTATTCCCAACACTCAACTATCTCTCTTTTCTCCCCTTTTTCCCACCACGGCCACTACCTCATGCACTACTACCGGTGCCGCTAGTCACCACCAATCCTAGGTGGTACCCTAAACCCTCTCAACCCTTAAATACTAATTGTTCAATTCTTATTCATTTTAATTGGATTATTATTATTATTATTATTATTATTATTATTATTATTACTATAAAGGGCCGACACCCTATTCTGTAATTAATTCAATCATCATCATCATTATCATCATCATCATCATCATCATTATTATTATAATGAAGGGTCGAAACACTATTTCTCTTTATTTCGATTAATATTATTATTATTCTTATTCTTATTCTTATTATTATTACAATTAATATTATTATGATTTTGATTATGATTATTATTATCATTATGTTTAGTAGTATCACAATTATTATTATGGTAAAAATATTCAAACCCTTATATTACCATCATTTCAAATATTACTATTATTATAATTATCCTTAGCAATATTAGTATTTTATTAGTGTTACTATTATTATATTATTATTTTATCCCTAACCTCATTATTAGTCTTAGCCTTAAAAATACTAGGGTTTTTATTACTAGGAGTATTAGTACTACTATTATTATTAACATCGCTATTTCGCTATAACTAGTGTTACTACTATTATTAGAAATAAGCTATTATATTTAATAATATGAGTATGGCTAAAAATATTATTAAAACCCCTATTTTCACTTATAAAGTTTCCATCAATGATAGTAACCCTAATCTTAGACTAAAATAGGAAATAATAGTATTTTTCTAGGAGGGATACTAGTCCTTAATTTTTTCCACTTATAGGTGAAACAATTCAAAACCCTAAGGAGGTGTAAGAGTAAAATGCCCCAAAAATTTTTAATTTTAAAAATTATATTTAAATGAGGTTTTATTATAAAAATTAATTTAAAAATATATTTTTGTTAAAATAAAATATATTTAATTAGGGAAAATTAAGAAGAAATGTATAAGTATTTTAATTAGGAGAAATTTTGGTATTTTAGCTAATTAAGGATTTTATTTTAAAAATTAATTAAATAAATTATTTTATTTAAAATAGGAGGGAGAAAATAGTTTTAAATTAATATGGATTTTATAAATAATTTAATTAAAGAAAATTACAGTGATTTGCTAATTAAAATGGAATTTTTGGAATATCCTTAAAAAAAAATCCTAATTTAGCCTAAAAAGGGATTTAAATATTATTATTTTTAAATATCCCAAATATTTTCATTAATTTAAATTCCCAATCTAATTAATTTTATTTTTTTCTTCTCCTTTTTCTTTTTATTTCTTTTTCTTTCTTTTCTTCTTTTTCTTTTTCCTCTCCTCTTTCCTCGTTTGGGCTGCCTCTCCCGCGGCCCAATTGTAATACCCCCAAAATTTACTCCATTTTTTTTAAAAGCCATATTTAAAACTTAAAACCGTAAATTTTGGGAATGTTACCGCCACACTCAATACTAGATCGGTTCACTTCTACCGATCTAGCATTAAGTGCTAAGGCTAAGAAAAATAACTCGAGACATTAATAGATAAACCAACTTCATAATTACAGAGATCAAATTCGCGCAAGTCTTTACACAAACCCAAAGTACGAGGTTTAGTTTATCGGGAAAGGAGATAACCATAATAATAAAATTGTTCCAAAGTATTATTCATAAATAAGAGAAATGGAAGTAAAAATCTCAAGGAGAGCCAACCACGTCGCTACGGAAAATAATCCCGCCCCATCATCACTCGATCCCTCCTGATGCCCCATGAATATCGATATCATAAAAAAGGACATCTCCTACCTGCAGGAAATCAGATGGGTCTTCTACTCGTTGGAATGAGCAGCACCCATGAAACGGGTGATCAGTACGCTACGTACTGAGTAAGGTAACCAAGCACTAAGGCCAACACATAAGCACATAATTTATGCAGAATAATAAAAAGGCGTAATCCAACATAACAACATAAAGACATATGAACAATTCAGGTAAAAGTACAAAGGCCCAATTATTGTCCGAATTAATTACTTAATTAATCTTTTTATCAAAAGTCGATACATACCAAGCCATTTTATCAATCCATGCAAGTACAGGAACAGTCCAGTATTATAGCCGGTGGGCCGGTCACACATAGAGCATCATGTCCTAACCACTATTATTACCGGTGGATCGGTCACACATAGGGTACAACCCTAACCACTATTCCTGACCGGTGGATCGGTCTGGTTCCTGCTCGCATGGTGTTTCACTGTAAGTAATAAGTATCTTTTAAGAGCTTTAACGATATTGGTTTATGTTTATTAAGCTCGAGTCACCCCACTATTATTACCGGTGAGCCGGTCACATATAGGACCTCATGTCCTAACCACTATTATAACCGGTGGATTGGTCGCACATAGGACTACGCGTCCTAACCACTATTCCTGACCGGTGGATCGGTCTGGACTCGGCTCAATAATCTTCCACTTTAAAAGATTAGTGTCTTAAATATTTTATTCATAAATATTTTCCATGCACACACATTTGCCCAAACAT
Source organism: Tamarix chinensis (assembly GCA_030549775.1). Lineage (NCBI taxonomy): Eukaryota > Viridiplantae > Streptophyta > Magnoliopsida > Caryophyllales > Tamaricaceae > Tamarix > Tamarix chinensis. The sequence continues at coordinate 64,614,702 of CM060179.1, read as the reverse complement.
GTATGACTAACTCCATGCAAACCCTAACTTCATGTAAACCACACCAGCATGTAACCCTAGCTCCCATACAAAACTAACTCCACGTAAACTACACTTACATGGAAACCCTAGCTCCCATGCGAACCCTAACTCCACGTAACCCATGACCCCATGCAAACCTAATTCATATCCCAACTCTAACTCACATGCAATCCTCAACTCAACATAGATCGCATTCCCATACTAACCCTAATTCACATGCAAGCCCTAATTCACATACAAACCTCAACTCCACGTAGACATACTTCCATGCAAACCATAATACCATACCATATCATGCAAAACCAATACCCAAACCCTATCAAGAAAAACCATAACACCATACGCCCTTCATGTAAAACCCTAACACCATGTCATTTCATGCAAACTACTAACACCATACTATTTTATGCCAAACCCTAGCAGCATGCAACTCCATCATTATTTTACAATCACATCATGCATGTCTTGAAACCACATCATACAACAATAACAACATAAATGTACACATGATTCTCATGCCACCATTTATCCACACTAACTGTAACACCCCCAAAATTCACTACTGAAAAATTTCGTTTTATTAAAGATAATCGTGGAAGCAGATTAATAAAATGTGAATTTTGGGAAGTATTACCGCCACACTTAGTACCAGACCGGTTCACTCATACCGTTCCAGTACCAAGTACTAAGGCTAAGAAAAGTAAAATACATTCTGAAACAAATTCAACACTCATAAATCAGAGTAGCGCATCAAATCGTTTACAGGAATAAAATCCACCAATGGTGGTTACTTTAACAACGTTAATATTTAAAACCAAGAATTTAAATGAGAAAGAGAAAAAGCTAACGATACCGGAAAATTCCTTACTCTCCTTCCCGTAACCCACTTGAGTAGCACCTGAAAATACCTGCAAGGGCACTGCCCATTGAATAGGCAGGGGCCCCATAAAGGGAATCCCTTCAGTACTACAGTACTGAGTAACCCTTTAATACCACACTTAAAGACAGGCCCGCATATGGCACACAATGCAAGCTACACATATAAATAATGAGAGATGCATACATAACAATAACAAACATAATACTTTATAAGTCACGATCGATACATTGGGCCTTAAGCCATGTCATAGTGTAAGATCAATACATTCGGGCCTTAAGCCATTATTCCGTCATCATTCCATCAATATCATATTTTATATCCATGTGAGTGCGAGAACCCCACTATTATAGCCGGTGGACCGAAAGTCAACACACAGGACAGAACGCCTCTGACCACTATTATTGCCGGTAGACCGGAAGGTAAACGCACAGGGCAGAACGCACCTGACCACTATTATTTGCCGGTGGACCGGTCTGGCCCCGACTCACATGGTGTTCCACTATAAGTGATTAGTATTTTTCCATAATCTTATTCACATACAGAACTGATTTTTATTGAGCTCGGGATCCCCACTATTTTAGCCGGTGGACTGGAATATATAAAATCATCATCCAGGGCACAACGCTCCTGGCCACTATTATAACCGGTGGACCGGTACTCATAATCACATACCAAGGCAACACGCTCCTGGACCACTATTATATCCGGTGGACCGGTAATCAATATCTCATACCAGAGCAACATGCTCCTGGACCACTATTATAACCGGTGGACCGGTACTCAATATCATAATCATCTGGGCCCGGCTCATTAATATTCCACTTTCAATAATAGTATCTTTCCTTTTCTTTAATCAGCCCATCAATCATATTTATTTGCCTTGAATGGCAGATCGATAACCCAGGACACAAAGGTACACCGGTCGTACCAGTACATATCAGCTACTCAGTACCCTTCAACCATGAACCCAAGGACACAAAGGTACCCTGGTCGTCCTGGTGCATAAAGCTAACTCAGTACCCTATCGACAAGGACACCTAATCCATAAGTATGCATACCCCCTAACTAGGTCCGTAGAGCTAGAAAGAGTAAGATATTGGGCCTGGCTGGGGCACAAAGGCACACCAACAAATACCAGAATAATCGTGGACTAAACCACGTCCTTAGGGTAGCGACCCCTAAGGAGTCACCATTCCCGATCTCGAGGTCTTTCACTTTAAGTAATAGTGTCTTAATTAAGGTGATCACGAAAAGCACGATAATCCGATACTTATTCACTTTCAATCGTTCTGATATCATTAATCGTTTCTTATTCAGATGATTATCCAGGATATCACAGAGAAATCATTAAGGCCAGACTAATTATCAAATACTCTTACTTGGCTAATCAGCATTATTTGAATCATATTATAATGTTCCACAATCTCAAGGACATGTTAGGTACAAATTACTCATTTTCCCTTTACTTATGTAATTGCTAAGTATCCATTCCTTCCTCGCCAAATTACCATATTACCCTTTGGGTTACATAATTACCAGATTACCCCTTATACGATTTAGGTCACCAAATTATCCCCTACACTTTTTAAATCACCATTCACTCCTCATAATTGCTACACTTATCATATTTCCCATTTGGTTGGTTAGATTACCAAATTGCCCTTCTCCTTTGTTCTAATTACTAAATTGCCCTTGAGTTGGATAAATTACTAAATTACCCTCCTTCATTATCATGATTACTATTTTGCCCCTTTAGTTGGTTAAACAATTATCACTTTACCCTTTTATTGGCTAAATTACCAAATTGCCCCTTTAGTTGGATAAATTACCAAATTGCCCTTCTCCTTTATCATAATTACCATTTTACCCCTCTCAATTATTTTAATTACCATTTACCCTTTTAAATTATTATAAATCCCAAATTACCCTTCTTCATAATTACAAATATTAGTTTACCCTTCTTCATAATCATAATTACTATATTACCCTTCTTCATTATTAAAATTACCATAATGCCCTTTAATTGGTTAATTTACCAAATTACCCTTCTATAGCATCATACTTATCCAATTGCCCTTCTACAATCATAATTCAATTGCTAAATTATCTTTTGTCGTTATCATAACTACCAAGTTACCCCTTACTCCCAAGTTTACCATAATATCCTTTTATTTACAAAATTACCATTTTACCCCTTAGATCCAACTTTACCATATTACCCTTTACTTATGAAATTACGATTTTGCCCCTCTACCTCCAAAAGTTACCATAATGCCCCTTTTACTTGAAAAATTACCATAATGCCCTCCTTCATCCAAAATTACTATTTTACCCCTACTTCTAAAATTACCATTTTACCCTTCTTTCTCACAACTTACAATTTTATCCTTTACTTATAAATTATTATTTAACCCCTTTATTTTTAAATTACCAAAATACCCTTTTACTTATAAAATTACCGAAATACCCTTTTCACTTATAAAATTTCCATTCAACCCCTTTATTCACCATTTTTATGAAATTACTAACACTACATAAAATAATGATATTAATACTTCATTTTTATCATCTAAGTCTACCAACTTGTCATTTTTCAACATAATACTCATTAGCAACTACATACATTGATTCACATACCTCATAAGCATAATTACTAAAATACCCTTAAATAATAACATCATTCATGCATTAGCAACATGATACATCATAAACAAGTATTTAACATTTCCATCCATAATCAAACTCCTTCCTTAATTAACATACCTAAATATGGCACAAAAGTTATCATGCTTTTTCTTTTTATCAAACAATATAAGGAACCATATACAAATCATGCTAAGCATACAAAACATGCATAAAATCATACTAAACCCTTAATGTGCTAGCATACGTTTTTCCATATATTTAAGGGAGGATTAACGGTTACCTTAATCCCGAAAAATATCAAATCTTACCAAGCATAATTAGCAACTCAACACCTAAAAATAATATCCATCATATTTGTTAGAAATAAGAAGTTAAAAAGGATAAAACTTTATAAAACAAATTTATTTAATAATAATACACTTTAATAAAATATGGATATACCTCAAAAATTTTCCAAACAAATTCAAAAATAAGGGGGAGCTCACGCTGCATGGGCAGCGTGAGTTTCATGCAAAAACCATGGGGGGAAAAAGGCTCAAAGAGGGTGAAGGGAGAAAATTTTGTTATTTTCGGGTTAGGTTCTTTAGGCTTGAAAAGAAGGTGGTTAGGGGAGGTTCTAAGGCCAGTGAATGGTGCAGAAGTGAAGAGGGGGTGTAGGTGGAGGCTAAGGGTGGTTTCACGGTGGCGGCAAGGCGGCGAAGGTGGCTGCTGAAGTGGCTCGAGGTGGAAGGGCTGAGAAGGAAGGAAAAGTGGAGGAAAAACTGGAGGGGTGCAAGGGCTGGTTTCGGCCAACTAAGGCATGGTGGTTGTAGAGGGGGTTGCAGGGTGTCGAACGGTGGGTTGGGTGGCGGAAGAGGTGGCCGGACGGCGGCGGAAGCGGCGGTTGCAGGTGGCTCGGCGGTAAGGGGGAAAACTGGAGAGAAAAGAAAAGGGGTCGAGAAGGGAGGGAGTGTAGGACTCGAGGGGCGGCGTGGTGGTGCAGGGTGGTAGTAGCCGGTGGTAGAAGGCGGTGCAGGGGCTGGGCTTGGTGGTTCAAGCGGCGGAGGGCGGCGGAAAAAAAAACGGGGAGCGAATGGGAGGAGGAGAAAAGAGAGAGGAGGGAGCTCGGGAAGGGGATGATAGGCTCGAAAAAATGTGGGAATGAAGGGCTGGTGAGGGTAAGAAAAAGAAGAGGGTAAGGCAGGGGAGCAGGCGGCCGATCGGTGCTGCGTTGTGGTGGTAAGGCTATCGGTTGGTAGGGGGAGACAGGGAAGAAGAAGGAAAGAAACAGGGGCACGCGGGGTGTGGTCCAAGAGCCAGTTTGGCTCGAAAAGGGAAGAAAAATGACGGGGGAAGAGAGAGAGGGAGAGGGAGGTAGGTGGTGGCCAGGTTGCAGGTGGAGACATGCGCGACCATGGCAGAAGAATGGTCGGGCGTGGGAGAAGAAGGGAGGAGAAGAAGAAAGGGATGGCGGGCGGCTGGACCGGCGTAGGAAAGGAGAGAGCCGGCCGGTCCAGGGAGAAAAAATAAAGGGGGGTTTGGGCTGGAGGTCGGGCGTGCGCGAAGGAGAAGGGGGACAGGAGAGACTGGCCGAAGGCCCAATGCGCAGGGAGAAGGGAGAGCAGGCCGGCAGGCGGCCCAAGGGGGGAAAAAGGAAAAGAGAAGAAAGAAGAAAAGGAGAAAAGGAGAAGGAAAAGAAAAAGGAAAAATGGGAAAATAGGGGAAATAAATTAAATCAATTTATAAAATCATAAAAACGTAATATTCTTGATAAATTATTTAATTTAATAATTTAATTCATTATTATCTAAAATATTAATTTAAAAAGGATAAAGTGGGTAAAATATTAGTTGGAAAATTATTTAAATAAAACAATATGATAAATAACAAAATATTTATTTTTAATTTATTAAATACTCTTATCCAAATTTACATACTCCAAAATCCATAAAATAATTAAAATAAATAATCTTAAAGCAATTTTATTCCAAATAAAAGTAATTTATTAAAATATAGGTTTTCGAAAATTTTGGGGTATTACACTAACATACTTCAATCCCATAATCATGCTGTATTAATAACAATTATACAACATTCACACGAAATGCACTATAACTAACATCACATGGCATGCATAGCATAAAATCATATAATACAAGTATGGCCTTAGCACCCCTTACCTAAACGTCACCTGTCTTGGAGCATGCTCCTATACCACTTGAGGGCTTTGGTTAGACTTGCCTACTATGGAAAAATTACTAGGATTAGGTTTTCTCTTAAGAATGCTATTATTTCTAACTTACCCCAAGACCTTATTTTTTAATTAAAAATTATTATATTAGAATTGACTCTACAAAATATTAGTAGAATATTAATAATAAAACTCATGCAGTTCAAAATAAATGGGTGATATAAAGGTTTCTACCCTCCACCAAAATAATATTAGCAAAGATATAATAATAATAATAATAATAATAATAATAATAATAATAATAATAATAATAATAATAATAATAATAATAATAATAATAACAACTAAATATTATAACTAAAGATAATATTAAAAATAATAATACTAATAAAAATAATAATATACATATATAAGATTTAAATTTAAAGTGGGGTTTCGACCCTACTTATAACTAATGACCTACTATTTATTAATATTAATAATAAAACTAATAAGATATATAATAATATTGAAATAAAAAAGATAATGATAATATTATTATTAATGGTTATGAGAACAATAGAAATAATAATACTAAAATACATAAGTGTGAATGTTAATGTAAAATTAGGGCCTAGGATTTTCCAGAATAAATAAATAAAATGTTAATAATAATTATTCTAATAATTATAATATTAATAATAAGAAGAAGAATGATAATAATCATATAATAATTCAATTAATAACCTAAAATTCGAAACTAACAATAAAATTATTTTATTACCATTCTCCAACCTGCAAGTACAATTCAGCATAAATTTTATATCAAATAATAATAATATTAATAGCAAGGAAATAATTATTATATTCGAATAGTTACTAATAAATAAAATAAAAAGGGAATAATTTACAATAAATAGTAAATAATAACTAAGGAGGTCTAGGGTTTCACCTTGAGTCGGCAGGAATGGGCGGCACCGACGGTGGTTCACAGCGGTGGCCGGAAAAATGATCTAAGAAGGAAAAAGATGAAGAACAAGAGAGAAGGAGCAGGGGAAAAATTAAAATAAGGTTATGGTTTGGTGGAGGAGGATTAGAGGGAGTTTTTGGGTGGTTCAGAGGACGGTAAAAGTGGCGGAAACGGCGGCGGACGGCGAGATGAGCAGCAAAATTGGCACGACTATAGAGGCCCATGGAAGAAGAATTGAAGGTTAAAAATGGTTTAGTTAACTAGAGAAAATTTCAAGGAAGAAATTGGAATGCTGCGGTGGCGTGGAGGTTGACTATCAGCAGCAGGGGAAGCGTCTGAAGTCATGGTGGCGGCCAGCCCTTGCTTAGGGTTTTTGGGGGAGAAAAACTCCAAAAACTCCTACAACTAGGCTATTTATAGATGGTGGATAGGATAATAGGGTATTGAAGCTTGACAGGGAGGTAGTAAGTGCAAGAATTTGGGTGGCCGGTGGCAGTAATTGATCGGCCATCGTTTGGGTTGCTTCGAAATTTCGCGAGGCTAGGGAGAAGAAACGGGCGAGATTTAACGTCCAATAATTATGCCAACTTACTCCTGGAGTTAAGAGGAAGACAATGAGGCAAGAAACGGCCGGTAGTAATCACCGTAGCCGAAGAGGCCATTGATGGGGTCGAAGGTTTCATCGCAGCGACGGGGAAAGACGGAGGGAGAAGGAAGAAGAAAGAAGGTGGGTCGGTCGGCCGAGGAAGGAAAAGAAAAGGGGAGAACCGGGTGGTTCGCGCGCCGGTTAGGCCCTCACTTAACGAGATGCAGCGTCTCGACATGAAATCGACCAAAACGTCGCGTCTGGGGGCACGCAGGAAGAAGGCCAGCGATGATGGGCCGCGGGAGAAGAAAGGAAGAAAAAGGAAAGAGAATTGGGCCGCGCCAGTCCCATTCGGCGGAAGAAGGAGGAAGAAAGAAAAGAAAGAAAATGAGAAAAGAAAAAGAAAGAGGAAAAAGGAAAAAGGAAGAAAATAAGGTTTTGGGTTTAAATAAATTAATTAGAATATTTTGGGTATTTAATATAAAATATTTATTTAACAAAAATATTAAATTTCCTTTTTAGGCTAGTTTAGGGTTTTTAAAAGATTTTCCATAAATTCCAATTTAATTAGCAAAACACCCAAATTTTCTTCCATTAAATTATTTATAAAATTAATATTAATTTCAAACTATTTTCTCCTTCTTATTTTAAATAATATAATTTATTTAACTAATTCCCAAATTAAAATCCTTGATTAATTAAAATATCCAAATTCTCTCCTAATAAAAATAGTTATGAACTTCTTCTTGATTTATCCTAATTAATTTCCTTTTATTTTAATAAAATAATTAATTTAATTAATTTTTATAATAAAACCTCATTTAAATATAATATTTAAAATTAGAAATTTTCGGGGCATTTCACCAATCCCCTCCCTCCTTCCTTCTTCGGCACAGCCTAGTCCCCGCCCGTCGCCCTTCGCCCGTCCCTCTCTATGCCACGTTTTGATTTGTTTCCCATTGAAACTTTGCGTTGCAATGAATTCGCCCACCTCACCTCACGCCCGGCCCGGTTCGGCGCCTTTTCTTTTCTTTTCTTTTTTTCCCGGTCACCCGGTCCAGCCTCTTGTCTTTCTTCTTCTTCCTCCTTCGCATCTTCCTGGATGCCAACCACCAACCTGATACTCCGCCGCCATCGCCCTTGTTTTTCTCTGGCGATCTTGCCCATTTTGACCAGTAATTCTCCTCCCTTTCTCTTCCCCTTGATTCGGTGACAACACAGACCCAACCAACTCTCCCCTCCTTGCTCGATTTCCCCCCCCCCTTTTCCCTACGCATATCCCTTGCCCCGTTTTTACCTCCACCAACCAACCTCGCCTCTAGTGACCATAACCTACTTTCCTTACCCCGTAGCCAACCCACAGAACCCTAATCTACCTTTATAAAACCTATAAATACCCTCGTAACCTACCTTGTATCAAGCCTTTAACTCCTACCCAGAATTTTCCGTCCTTGCCGCAGCCACCCCTTTAGATGCCTCTTCCGCCGCCTCCGGCCAACACCGTAGCCCGTTTTGGCCACCAAACTCTTCGTTGCTTCATCTTCTAACTAACGAAGTCTCTCTTATCCCTCGGTTCTTCCTGCCTGAGCCATCTTGGCTATACAAAGTTCTCTCCTCGACCAACCTATTTTTCCACCTCCACCACCCTTTACACCACCATTAGCCACCTCTTCTGCCGCTTCCACCACTTCTTTCTCCTCCCATTATCTTCTATAGAACATCCTCTACCTTCCCCTACCTTTCTTTTCCTCTTTCTCCCTCTCCTCCTCTCTCTTTCTTCTTCTCTCCCATTCGACCACCACCACCACCATCGTGAGCCACCGCCTTTGGCTGCTCTACCACCTCCATTCTTCTCCTCTTCTTCTGGGCATTCTTAAACACCCCAACTCCCACCTTAATTATCCCTATCTTTTTCCGCGCATGTAACTTTTACCCTTTTATTTCCTTTTTCCGGCGACCGCCACCACCGCTATGAACCACCGCCGGTGCCGCTGTCACCACCAGCCTAAGGTTGAACCCTAGACCCTCTCAGCCACTTTCCCTTATTTTATAACCCTTAAATTATTTTATTTCAATTATTTGCATATAAATACTATTATTATTATGTATTATTATTATTATTATTATTAATGTTTTTATTATTATTTATGTTGAGGGCTGAAGCCCTATTGTATTTTAATTCAATTTTATTATTATTCTTCTTATTATTTCTATTATTATTATTATTAATATTAATATGTTATAAGTATAAATATTATTATTATTTCAAATTATTATTATTATTATTCCATTATTAGTATTACAAATACTTTACTATTAGTTTTATTGTTATTATTATTATTATTATTACTATTATTACTATTGTTACTACTTTTACTATTTAATTATTATTATTATTATTATTATTATTTTTTTTTTTAATAAATTTCGTTATTTATCTTACTAATATTATTATTAGTATTATTTTGGAGAAGGGGCCGAAGCCTTTATTTTACTTTATTTTTGAATAATGTCCCTTTTATTATTATTATTGTTACTATTGTTATTATTATTCTTATTTATATTGTCATTGATGTTATTTTTAGTATATTTGCTATTATTATTTTAGTATTATTATTATTGTTAGGGTAAAGTATTTAACCCTACATTATCAACTTTTATAACATTTCTATTCTTTCTATATCTTTAGCAAAGATAAAATTTTGTTAATTTTATTTCTATTAGTATGTTATTATTTGTTCAAAGCCCAAAAGAGGCGTAAGAGCGTGCTCCAAGACTGGTGTCGTTTCAGGTAAGGGTGTTACTAAGGCCTTTTATGTGTTAATGTGCATTGAATGCCTTGTATGTTATGCATCCTATGTTATTAATGTAATTATTTCGTATATAGTATGATGTGGAGTTCAAGCATGTTCTTCTGTTGTTATATGGCATGTGTATTATGTATATGTGATGATATGTGTTGTGACCCTATAACACATGCATGTAAGGGTGTTGATAGTTTTGTGTGGGAGAATATAATTTATGGTTCTATTTGGGAGAATCTAATTTATGGTTTTGTGTGGGAGAATATAATTTATGGTATTATATGGGAGAATCTAATTTACAGTATTATATGGGATAATCTAATTTATAGTTTTGTATGGGAGGATTTAATGTAAGGTTTTGTATGGATGAATCTTTGGTTTTATATGGTTTGAATTTAGGGTTTGGTATGGATGAATCCTTGTTTTTATATGGTTTGAATTTAGGGCTTGGTAAGGATGAATTCATGGTTGTGTATGGATTGAAATTAAGGTTCTGTATGGAGGAATCTAGGGTTTTCATTATATGGAAGGATCCAGGGTTGCACGGTTGAATTTAGGATTTCTCGTGGGATTTTAGGGTTTGCATGAAAAAGTTTGAAGGTTTGCATAGGGAAGTTAATGTCTGCATGGGTGTGAAATTTATTTGTGGAAAGTTGATTTTGGATGTAAGGAAGGTAATGTAAGTGTTTTTTGGGTAACACTTGGGATGAAAAATAGTACGTAGGACATTATAAAGGTATGGAGGATACTGAATTAGGGTTGGAGTGCCTAACTATGGGTTGTTGTGATTAACTAGGATTGGAGTAGATAATTGTGGTTTGTTGTGATTAACTAAGGTTTGGAATGGCTAATTATGGTTGTTATGGTTAAATAGGATTTGGAGTGATTAACTATGGGTTGTTGTGGTTGATTAGGGTTTGGTGTGGCTGCTTAGGGATTTTGTTGTATCATGTGTACTTGGTGATTAGAGTGTAATTATGAGGATGGTATTTATAAGTTGAGCTATGTAGGGTGTTAAAATGATTTGGGTTGTGTGAGGTGGAGTAAGATGGGCCACTAAGGTCTAAATTAGGGTTTTGGGATAAAACCCTAGAGTGAGATGTGGAATGGATTTGGGGGATATGTGTTAAAATAGTGATTCATGCATGTCCAGGGTTAAAATTTTTCGAATAATATACATAAAATATTATTCATTTAAAGAGGAAGATTATTGAGCCGGGTCCAGACCTATCCACAGGTCAGGAATAGTGGTTAGGACATGATGCCTTATATGTAACCGGTCCACCGGTAATAATAGTGGTCAGGCTTTGTACCTGTGCATTTCCGACCCACCAGCAATAATAGTGGGGTGACTCGAGCTCAATAAATACAAACCAGAGTTTGCCAAGACACTTACAAGATACTAATTACTTAAAGTGGAACACCATGTGAGCAGGAACCAGACTGATCCACCGATCAGGAATAGTGGTGTGAACTATTGTCCCGCAAGTGGCCGGTCCACTGGTGAATAATGGTGGTGTGGACTATGGTCCGCAAGTGACCCGCCCACCGGTAATAATAGTGGGGTGTTCCTGTACTTACATGGACTTGATAAAAGGCATGTTGTGTATCGATTTTTGATAAAGGATTAATTAAATAATTAATTTGGTATATAATTGGGCCTTTATGTATATATCTGAATGATTGTTTGTTATTTTGTTATCATGTTGGCCTTTATGATTCTTTTATTCTTATGCATGGCTTATGTTCTTATGTGTTGGCCTTAGTGCTTAGTTACCTTACTCAGTATGTAGCGTACTAATCACCCTTTTCATGGGTGCTGCACATTCCCACAAGTAGTGTACCCTTCTGACTTTGTGCAGGTAGGTGAGGCATCAATCGGGGCTATGTGTTGAGCTTGTTTTGGTTCAAAGTTCGAGAGTAGTGTGGCTGAATTCCCTCTTCTTGATATTTTATTTATTTCTATTATTTCTTCTTGTATCGGATTTATCCTATTTGATCTATTACCTCTTATTAAATATTTGAAGGAAACCTTTTATTGATTATAAGAATATTCCTTCTGAAGAATTTTAATTTCACACTCCGATTTCTATTTGATTCGTGATTCTTTACGTGCACTCTAATTTTTATGTATGATCTTTCTAGTTCTTTTATGAGCTATTGGTTTGAGTTTAATGTTAATACTTTTCTTTAGCCTTAGCACTTGGTACTGAAACGATTGGACAAAACCGGTACTAAGTGCGGTGGTAACATCCCCAAAATTCACGGGTTTTAAATTAAGTATTTTAATCATTTCCGTTTTCAAAAAAAAATTAGTGAATTTTGGGGTGTTACAAAAAGTGTGCTTCAAGACCGATGTTGTGTTAAGTAAGGGTGTAACTAAGGCCTTATGTGTGTTATGTGCCTTATATACCTTAAATGCCATGTATCATGATATGTTATGTATCTTATGCTTATCATTATAAATATTTTATGTGTAGCAAAACATCAAGTTGATATATATCATGATATATATCTTATGCATTATCTTATGGCATGTGTAGAACATGTATACGATGTGATTATGATGTGATATGATGTGGCCCTTTAGGACATGCATGTTAGGATATGTAATGTAATGATATAGAGTGAAAGGATGAAAAAGGAAAATGGGGAAGGAAGTTAACTGAAGGAAATAAGTTGACAAAGGAAATTGGGATTGACCTAAATATCCCATGATCTATGAGAGGAAGAATAAAATGGGAGACTTTAGACAAAATAAAGTGGATAAACTTATATGGGAGAATCTAGGGCTTTACATGGAAGTTTTAGGGATTTGCAATTGAAAAACTTTAAAGGTTTGTATGGTATGGATATAGTCTACATGGGGGTAAAATTTATGTATGGTAACTTGACTTGGGGTGCGAGGAAGGTAATGGAAAAGTTGTTCGGGTGATTGGAGGACTTGGGAGAAAAATAGTATAAGGGTGCATAGGAGATCAAGCTAAGGTTTGGGAGGAAACCCTAATATGAGAAAGTGGTAAAAAGGGAAAATAAATAAGGGTGAGTGGATTATAAGACGAGGATGGAAGATTATTTTGTGATGGATGAGCATGAGCACCATGGAAAAATAAAAGTAGAAAGTGATAAATGGAGGGGTGACATGTGGAAAGGAGGATGCTAGGGTTTCACATAGCCAGCTAGGGTCTGGTGTGGTCACCTAGGGTTTTATGGTTACACATGTACTTGGGGAGTAAAGTGTGATGATGAGGGTGAATCCAAGGGTTGTTATGTGTGGGGTGTTAAAATAGTTTCGGTTATGTGAGGTAGAGAAGGATGGGATACATAGGCCTAAATTAAGGTTTCTAGAGAAAACCCTAGAGTGAGTTAGTGAGTAGACTTGGAGGTGTAAAGTAGTTGGCCTTGACCCACACACATAGGAGTTCAGCTTCTAGTGTGAGTTAGGGAAAGAACGTAAGGATGTTGGGGCGAGTTAGGAGGTGCAAAAGTCTCATGATATGGGAGGGACCCTCTTGGACGATAAGTGTAGAGGGAGTTATTCATACATGTCTAGGGTGAAACTTTTGAATAAGAAATGGTAAAACATTAATCATGTAAAGTGGAATATTATTAAGCCAGGCTTATATCGATCCACCAGCATATAATAGTGGTTAGGTGCGTTCTGCCCTGTAAGTAATCAATCCACTTGCTATAATAGTTGTTAGGTGCATTTTCTCCTATAAGTGACTGCTCCACCGGCTATAGTAGTTGGGGATCCCGAGCTCAATAAACTAAACCCTATATTTGAAAAGACATATAAAAGAAACTAAGTACTTATAGTGGAACAGTATAAGAGTAGGGGCCAAACTAGTCCACCGAAAAATAATAGTGGCCTGGAGCATTTTGACCTAGAGACCAATCCACCGTCGTATAATACAGGCCAAGTGCATTTTTCACTACAAATGATAGATCCACTGGCTATAATAGTGGGGTTTCCGTACTCACATAGATTTGATAAACAACATGATGTGAAATGAGTACCGATCAGAGATTAAATAACTGTAGCTTGGCATTTATTATCTGAAATGATTGTATGTTGTTGTGTTATCATGCTTGGATTATGTGCCTTTGTGTTTTGGCTTAGTGCATGGCTACCTTGCTTAGTATGTAGCGTAGTGACAACCCTTTTTATGGATGCTGCTCATTCTAACGAGCAAAGGACCCACCTAAGTTTGTGTAGGTAGGAGATGGTATCTTCGATGCCTTTAATGCTTACGAAGCATCAAGCGGGGCTGAGTTTTGAGCATAAGCTTGGCATGGAGATTGAGAGAGGCATGGCCGGACTTTCTTCTTTATGATTTTATATGATGTGTTGGATTTCCCAAAAAAGAAACCTTTATCGCTTTGTAAACTTTTTCCCTTTTAAGGAACCTTGACTATGTACTTTGGATTATGACTCTTTTTCACGTACTTTGATTTCTATTTTATAATTGTTTAATGTTTATTTGAAGTCTTTCATGGGTTTTATTTATGATGGTTATTAAATTTCTTTTAGCCCTATGGTTAGTACAAGAATTGTTGTGTGTCGAGCTTGTACTAATGACAACAATAACATCCCTATAATTCACAAGTTTTAATTTAATTAGTTTTGCTAAATCTTAATTTAAATGAAAATTTTTATTAGTGAATTTTGGGGTGTTCCATTAGTTCTGGTGGAAACTCCAACTTGTATGCATTATTTCCAACTCACTCATGTACTTTGAGTGGTCCATCACTTTGTGGCATTAGTCTGTTCTTCCTCCTAAGGTAAAGCCAAACTAGATCTCCCAACTTCAATATTTTCTCTTTTCAATGATTATTAGCTTTATTTTTATTCATCTCATATACCTTCTCAATTTTGGACCTAACCTGCTCCTTTAATTTCTTAAATTTGTTGGCCATGTCAGTTGCTTTATAACTGACTTATGCTTCAATGGGGAGAGGAATGAGATCAATGAGGGTTCTGGGATTCACTCTATAGACCACTTCAAAAGGGGAACAATTGGTGGCCTAAGTGGGGGAGTAGGTGTAAGCAAACTCTATGAAACTAAGTTTGATGTCCCAATCCTGCAACAATATGTGACCCAAACACCCTCAAAAGCGTAGTGATGGTATGGTTAGTGAGTTTTGTTTTACCATATGTTTGGGGGATGATAGGAGATGCTAAATAGAAGTTTATTATTGACAAACCTCCACAATGTCTTTCAGAAGTAGCTAAGAAACTATATATCCCGATCAAATATAATTGATTTAGGTATACCATGTAACCTAACTATGTCCTTGAAGTATAGATCTGCTATATAAGAGGCATCATTCGTCTTGCGATAAAAGAAAAAATGTGCCATCATGAAAAATTGATCTACCACCACCATAATGGCATCATTTTACCTTTATTCCTCATCCAATGCCAGTATAAAGTCCATACTCATAGGATTCCAAGGATGATGTGAGATAGGTAAAGGAGTATATAGCCTTAGGTGGAAGTGACTCTTTAACTTTTCGTAACTAGAGCACCTTGCCATAATTATTTGTATATCCCCTACAATTCTAGGGAAATAAAAATGTTCCTATAGTATATCTCAAGTCTTATTAATGCCAAAATGTTTAGCTAGTCCTCCTCCTTGCACTCCTCGGATTAGCAATTCTTTGATATAACTCTTGAAAATGCACAGCTTGTTACCCTTGAGAAGGAATCCATCTTGGATTAGGTAGGGACTTTGAGCCTTGCCTTGATCTTCAAAGTAGCATCTTCTTTGTAGAGGTCCTTGAAGAACCTAAATTCTAGGACACTTGCTTCATCTAATGAAAACATACAATATCTCCTAGAGAGGGTGTATGCTACAACATTATTTTTGTCACTCTTATGCTTTGCTACAAATGAGAATGATTGTAAAAACCTTACCCACCTAGAATGCCTAAGGTTGAGCTTATGTTGCCAATTTATGTATTTTAGGGACTCATGATCATTTTGAATTACAAAATGTGATGGCCTAAGGTAATGAGACCAATGATCTAAATCCCTAATAATAGTATAAAATTCCTTGTCATAGGTGCTATAATTAGATCTTGAGCCATTGCGTTTTTCACAAAAGAAGGCTATCAACTTTCTTTCTTATAGTAGAACTAATATAATTCCTACTCCACTTGAATCACATTCAATTTCGAACACTTTGTTAAAATTGGGCAATCATAGTACTAGGGCTTCACTCAACATACCCTTGACGACTTTAGAGTCTTCTTCTGATTATTTGGTCCATTTGAATTTTTCCTTTTTTAGACACTCTATGATAGGTGCTACAAGTGTACTAAATCATTGGATGAATCGCCTATAGAAACAGGCAAGTCAATGAAAGGATCTAACGTCAATGATGGATGTGGGTATAGGCGACGTTCTTATTGCCTCCACCTTTAACTCATCCATAGAAATACCATCTTTGGATACAATAAAGTCTAGAAAGATGACTTTTGGCACAAATAAGTTAAACTACACAACTACAATTTAGAAATTACTTTCTTCTCCTAAGAGAAAAAAAATACAACCCATCAAATGCATTATATGATCATCACTACTAGAGGAGAATACAAAGTCATCAAAGTACACAACTATAATTTAGAAATGAAGGGTCTTAAGATTTCATCCATGAGCCTTATAAAGGTGCTTGGTGCATTGGAAAACCCAAATGGCATGACCATATAGGCTTCCCTTGGTCCTGAAAGTGGTCTTCCATTTGTCTCCTTCCTTCATCCTTATTTGATAGTAACCACTCCTCAAATCAATTTTAAACAAAACACTTGCCCCATGAAAAAAATCCAACATGTCATCAAGCCTAGGTATAGGATACCTATACTTGATAGTAATGTTTTTATGGCTCTACTATCAACACGTATCCTTATGGATCCATCCTTCTTTGGTACCAAAGGGTGTGGTAACTCACATAGGCTAAGTGATCCCCTAATGTAACATTTTTACAACAATTCTTCAACTTGTCATTAAAACTCCATGGCCTCTTTAGGGTTACAACTATAGGCTAATTTGTTAGGGAGAGTAGTTGAGGGAAGAAAGTAAATTTGGTGCTCTATGCCTCTTATAGAAGGCAACTCACTAGGCAGTTCTTTTAGGAAGTCATCCCCAAAATCGCCTAGCATGTATTTGGACTTTAGGTAAGGTGCACTATGATTCTCATGATTTTTAGGAATTAACAAAAAATACTTGGTTTTCCGTTTCCTTATGGCCTTGTCTAACCCCTTCCTATCTATGAACATAGCCATTTTACAGTTTGGATCCTCCATAACAAGTGAGGACTAAATGCTAAGGGTATGAGAGCAATATTTTTGTTGGTATACTTCAAGATATAAGTGTTCTTCCTACCATCCTTCATGACATGCCTATCATATGGCCAAGGCCTACGTAACAACAAATGATATGCACCTATAGGAACTACATCACAAACCACTTTATCTTGATAAGTCTTCCCTATGGAAAATGAAACAACAAATTGTTTAGTAATCTCAACCATCAAGCCATCATTAATCCATTAAAGCTTGTAGTAGTGGGAAAATTAAGCTTCCTTATAATATTGTAAGAAGCCACGTTTGCACAACTACCCCCATCAATAATAAGGGGACATATTTTTCAATGAATTTTTCCTTATTATGAAATATGTTTTCCCTTTGGGACTCCTCATCCAAGACTTCTTTTGCATGCAACAGCCTCCTCACCATCAAGTCCTTTCCAACATCTAGTAGGGCTTACTCAAAACCGGCGTCCTCCTTCATAGTCGAGTGCTCGCCTTTTTCTTTCACCTTCAATGGCACCTCCTCTAGGTTCAGAAAATTCATCACCCTTTTGTTTTGAAATTTGTTATGATAATGCCCAATCCCTTGACACTTAAATCACCTCATTCTCTTGATCTTACTTGTCTCACATATATCGAGCCTTCCCTTACCTTTAACATCAAATGTTTTGGGTGTAGGAGATGGCTGAGTTACCTCCCTTTGAGGGTTTTGGTTTAGCTTCACCATGCCAAAATTCAAACCTCTCTTTTATTTTTCAATCCTCTACACCATAATGGCTAGATGAAATAATTAATTTAGGGTGTAATATTTAACCTTCCAAGCAATGTCACTTCCTAAACCTCCTAAGAGTCATGACATTGTGTGTTCCTCCACCTCTTCCAAACCAATCCTCATAATGTACTTTTTAAACTCCTTAATATACTCTTCTACACTCATAAAACCTTGTCTCAAAGAATACATTTTTATTGTAAAGCTCTTGGGTGTAAAAAGGTGGTAAAAACCTCTCCCACAACATGTTTTTTCATTTTTTTCCATCTCCTCACTTTAGAATTTTCCTTTTTCTCCCTCTTGTGTAGCAAGTTTCCTTAGCATAAGGAAGCATGCCCTTTTAGCTTAAGGCTAGATACCTTGAAAGACGTCTCATCATCATAATATTTGGCTTTGAACATCCTATTACACCTCAACTTCCAATCCAAAAAGTCTTTAAGATTATGTGACCCATCAAACTCTAGAATCTCTATTTTTATATCATGAGATGAATCTCTTCTAACATGTATCCTCCTAATTTTTTTAGTGGTGTTTGGCTTGAATGGGGTGTAGGAGGGTAAGCACGGTTTGACTGGGGTAAGTTGGGGTATGGTGGTTTGAATGGTTTTAGGGTTAGATGAAAAGATGGATGAATAAAAATAGGAAGAAATATGGTGGTGCTCGATGCTACGGTGGTCGTAGTCGATTTTTTTGTGAAAAGTACAGAGGGTTTTGATGGTTGTTTAAATGGTGGTAGGGTTACTCAAAAAATGAGGGTGAAGTATAGTAAAAAAATTGCCTTGAAATGGTGGTAATGCTTTGAAAATGGGGTGAGAAAATGGTGGTACAATGTGTAGAAAAATGAGTGAAAATAGAAGATCCAACTTTATCAACCTTGAGATTTGATACCAATTTGATGCAAAAAAAGGTCAAAAAAATTGGTTCTTGCTGAGGTTGGTGATAGGAATTGGGTGTAGCTCCAAAAAAAGAGTGAAAATAGAAGAGAAGATAAGATGGGAAAGTAGATTTCAAATTCAAGTAACCCTTGAAATCAAATACTTATAATTACCAGTTAAGATATCAACTCTTAAGCTAAAGATTATAAGATTTTTTTAATGCAACAAACCATGCCCTATGTTTGTTGGGGAACAAAAGGAAAATGACCTTTTTAACAGAATACTCAATCAATGGATGTCTTTTTCATTCATTATACACCCATATAAGAGTATAAGAAGTTGAGAGAAATTACAACCAACCCTTAGGAAACCATAAGGGTTCAACTTAACCAAACTCTAATATAATGCATGCTAACTATGCTAAGACTCAAACAATCAGCATGGGGGCTGATTTTTTTGCCTCATACAACCTCTCCTCATGCACTAACTGATTAATAAATATTAAGAAACAAATAGGACATAGGAAACATAAATTATAAAAAAATGGAAACTAATACATTTTTCACGCCTATGCTTAATTATGTAGAGAAACTCTTATCCCTCTCCTTATGGTTGATGGCCAAGGCCTCCATTCTAGGAAATTAAACCCTTTAATTAATGCTAATTAAGGTCTTGGAAAACATTAAACTCAACTCTAAAAATCTATGATAAGAAGAGAGGTGGTTGCATGTTTGGTCTGAAAATTGAGCATTTCAAAGGGCTACTATACGTGCTGGTTGTGGATGAAATGTATGTGGCTTGTTAAGTCATGTTTTTGAGCCATAATGAAGCTAATAAAAAGTGGTGATTTGGTGGCTTAAAAGTTTTTTTGCATGTCTCTTTATAACATAGATCATATTTTAGTCCATGTAAGGACAATTTCTGATTCTCCAAACTTATAAATGTTTATTCATAGATTATTGTTAACACATGAGGGGGATGGTTCTACATCAATATCTAATTTACAAGGCAATAAAACTTAAAGGTTTAAAAAGTTTCATGGAAGACAAATCTATAAGACATGAAGCTAGATTATTTGATTATTCCATGTATTCTTAGAATTAGATTTTATGTAGCTTTTATATTTTATGTAAACTTTATTATATCTTATCATTGAAATTATATCTAATTATATATACTATATGGACATGTGTTGGTTTAACTCTTATTAAATTATGTTGGTTGATTTGGGCTTAATTAATGAGAGTTAGGCTCGGCTCCATATGTCATATGTGTATATATATGAATACCTTGTACATTTAGTGGTGATAAATAACTTCACAACCAAGAGCTTAATAAATAAATAAAGAACTAGACAATCAAAAACTGTTAGTGAATCTATCTTCCTATTGTCTCTTCAAGTGATGATATATCATGAGTTAATTTTAACAGGCATTCTGGAGAGAAATTAGAGGTTTCTTTTATAAATTATTTTGACTTTAGACTAGATCAAAACCTTCTAATTAAATACTATATTTGAACCCTCCAAAGCAACAAGTTTCATCCTTCTTTGGTCAACTTTGTTTTTCAAAAAACCAAACTCAAAGGTCCTACATTTATGAAATATATTCTTATATTATCTTACACTTCATCTCCCAACTATAATTTCTCACAAATAGATGGAAGCATTAAACATACACTATCACCAAGATCATAAGGAATAGAGAAGGAGTAATGGTCCTTGAGCTTTGGTGGTAGCGTATTTTAAATGATATGACTACACTCATATTCCTCTAACTATCCCTTATTGGAAAATTTCCTTCAAAAATTTAGCGTATGAGGGCATTTGGGAAATGGCTTCACCAAATGGAATTATAATATGTATTTTTTTTAGAATTTCCACAACTTTTAAAAATTATTTTTCCAATTTTACCTTAGTGATCCAAAGTCAAACTTGGCCCATGAACTCGTGGCACTTGTTTTGGAAGTCCTTGGGTTTTCCCCATTTGCTCACAAGTTAGAATCTATTACATGCCTTACTTTGGCATTTGATTAAAGCCTTATTCAAGAAGGACCAAGCAAGTAGAAGCCCAAGGAGATCTGTGGTTATTTTAGTCTTGTTTATTTTTAGTTTCATGTTTTTATTATTATAATAAATAATAGAGCAGCTAGTGTGTGTGTGGGCTGCTTAAAACCGTTGAACGGAGTAAATTAAGGGGAGCGTTATTAGCTCTTTCAATGGGCATTTAATCCCATTCAGAAGGGAGGCAAAAGGTGTGCTAGATTAAGGAATTGCTATTGTTTCATTTCTATTCATTAAGAAGCATTTAATGGATTAATGAGGGGAGTTAAAAGGGGGGCATCTCTTTAATTCTTAGCTGTTATAGCTGAACAGTTTTGGGGCTATTATTCAGCCAAACCATTGGCTTTCTTTTGCTGTATCATATTGCCTATAAATATAAGTTTGAACAGAAGAATAAGAATTCCTAATTATTCACAATATACCTTATGGATATCTCTTTGCTTTGAGTTTATCTCAATTTAAAGATTATTTCCTTATAGCTTTGAGTTTATCTTGAGCTATAAGATTAGGGTGAGCTTTGAGTTTGTCTTGAGTTCTTGCCTAAGATCCTAGAACTTTGAGTGTGTTCTTGAGTTTTGGTTCATTTTTGTTATTTTATTGCTAATTACTTTCTATCCAAATTTGAGTATTCGATCTTGAGACTAAAATTAAATTCATGATCTAAGAGGGTGTTTTGAGAATTACATCATTTGGTATCAGAGCTTTGGCATGGAGGTTCAAGGAAGATCGTGTTTTGTTGAGAAAGAACACTGTTGGAATTCATCCGGTTTTTTAGTCAATTTTGAAGAGCAATATTTCAGCCCTAAAAAATCCAAATCAATCGATTCTTTTTTTGAATCTGGGTATTTTTATGTTTAGAATATTCATGTTTAATTTCAGAATTTTTGGAAATTTTTTTCTATTAAACTGGGCAGTTTTCTGTGAACTACACAAACATAAGCAAATCCAGCGCATCAAATTTCAACTGGAGATTTCTCCTTCATCTGGACAGCTTTTGAGGAGTTTATTTTCTTGATATTACTTAAAATTTCTTGAATTCAAGGCCATTTTCATTTTCATTTAGTTTCGGCTGAATATCTATTGTACTTGTAATAACGTAGCAAAATAGTGAAAAGTCATGGCTGGTGGTGAGAAGTTTGCTAAGATGTTACAAGTTATCACTCAAAAATTAGAGAAAATGGAAAATGACTTTCAAAAAAATCAAGATTTTTATGAGTGGTTGGTGATGCCATTTGGCTTTGCAATGCACCAAGCTCCTTCATGAGATTGATGAATGAAGTCCTCCGTCTTTTTTTTAAAGATTTTATTGTTGTTTACTTAGATGGCATTCTTGAGTATAGTAAAAACAATGAAGATCATGTAAGTCATTTAAGGAGGTTGTTTGAAAAATTGAAGGAGGCAAAGTTGTATGGTAAGCTTGATAAATGTGTATTCATTACTCCTAGTGTTGTATTTTTAGGATACATTGTAACGGGAGAGAGGGTTCATGTAGATCCAGAAAAGGTGAAGGCGGTTCAATCATGGTTGGCTCCAACCAATGTGCACAAAGTTAGAAGTTTTCATGGACTAGCCTCCTTCTATAGGAAGTTCATTAAGAACTTCTCAACCATCATGGCTCCAATCATAGAATTGACGAAGAAAGGTGGTTTTGAGTGGATTGAAGCAGCACAAAAGGCCTTTGAGAAGGTCAAATCTCTTCTTTGCAATGCTCCAATACTTGTGCTTCCATATTTCAACAAAGTTGTTGAGGTGGAGTGTGATGCTAGTGGGATACGGATAGGTGCTATTTTGATACAAGAAAAGAAGCCTATGAGTTACTTTAGCATGAAGTTGAATGGGGCAAAGATGAACTATTCCACTTATGATCGTGAGTTTTATGCCATAGTTAGAGCACTTGATCATTGGTCTCACTACCTTAGACCAAAACCATTCGTTCTTCATTCTGATCATGAGGCTCTAAAATTCATACATGGGTAGCAAAAGCTCAACAAGTGGCATGCTAAATGGGTGGAGTTTCTCCAATCATTTACTTTTAGTTCCAAGTAAAAAGATGGCAAGAGTAATGTTGTAGCTGATGCATTGTCTCGTCGAAACTACTTGCTTTCCATGGTGGATGCTAAGATCTTGGGTTTTGAACAAGTCAAGGAGTGTTACAAAGATGAACCCGACTTTGCTAGTGAGATGGGAGTTAGTGTCACAATCAATGTGGGTGATTTATCTCTTTATTTCGATGATTCAAGTTTGAGGGAAAACTCTTTTGAAGAAAGGGGGAATGATCCAAAGTCAAACTTGGCCCATGAACTCGTGGCACTTATTTTGGAAGTCCTTGGATTTTCCCCATTTGCTCACAAGTCAGAATCTATTACATGCCTTACTTGGGCGTGTGATTGAAGCCTTATTCAAAAAAGACCAAGCAAGTAGAAGCCCAAGGAGATCCGTGGTTATTTTAGTCTTGTTTATTTTTATTTTTGTGTTTGTATTATTATAATAAATAATGTAGCAGCTAGTGTGTGTGTGGGCTGCTTAAAACCGTTGAACGGAGTAAATTAAGGGGAGTGTTATTAGCTCTTTCAATGGGCATTTAATCCCATTGAGAAGGGAGGCAAAAGGTGCACTAGATTAAGGAATTGCTGTTGTTTCATTTCTATTCAGTAAGAAGCATTTAATGCCTTTGTGAGGGGAGTTAAAAGGGGGGCATCTCTTTAATTCTTAGCTACTATAGCTTAACAGTTTTGGGGCTATTATTCAGCAAAACCATTGGATTTCTTTTGCTGTATGATATTGCCTATAAATATAAGTTTGAAGAGAGGAATAAGAATTCCTAATTATTCACAATATACCTTATGGATATCTCTTTGCTTTGAGTTTGTCTGAAGTTAAAGATTATTTCCTTATACCTTTGAGTTTGTCTTGAGTTATAAGATTAGGGTGTGCTTTGAGTTTGTCTTGAGTTCTTGCCTAAGATCCCAGAACTTTGAGTGTGTTCTTGAGTTTTGGTTCATTTTTGTTATTTTATTGCTAATTACTTTCTATCCAAATTTGAGTATTCGTTCTTGAGACTAAAATTAACTTCATGATCTAAGAGGGTGTTTTGAGAATTACATCACTTAGCTTACATTTGAAGGCTAATAATGCAGTGGACGGACATATTTCTCACCCTCGTGCTCCTTTCGTAAAGTTGTTTCTTTCCCAGTATTCACTAAGTCATCACTCTTTTTTAACACATGTTCAACTTACTCACCCACAGCCTCAACTTCCTTCCTCAAAAAAGGACCTTCTTGTTCTTTCTCACTCCTAAGTGATATAGAATTTATGGAACCATTCGAATTAGTTTTTTATTGTCCTAGAAGAATTTCAGATGACCTAGAAGGTGAACCATCTTGTTGGGCCACCTGAATAAGCTGGTTTTCAAGCATCTTATTATGGGTAGAAATTATATCGACTTTATAACTTATGTTCTTGAATTTATTCCTCAAATCCTCATTTTTTTTATTCTAAGAGACCATCAAGTTCTCCAACAATGACACAATATTGGATTTTGAAGGGTAAGGAAAAGGTGGTCTAGGGTTTTGAAAACCTAGGGAGCTAAAAATTTTATTGAGGAATGAGATTAGGTGGTAGGTTCTTGTACAAGCGATTTATGATGATTTCTCCTTTATGACTGAAATTTTCACATAATTCACGTGATCTAAGAGAGTTGAATCATTAGGTGGAGAAGTAATGGATTGAAATTCAAATGATGAGTGTCTTGCAATACCACAATTCTCCAACGCAATAGAAACGTAATCTAGTGCATTCACATTTAATTTATCAAAATGTTGAAATAATGAATCATATTTAGAAGAAAGATGATCAAGGACATCGACATCATTGGAAGTGGTTTTGAGCCATACCTAAATTAATTTTTTTTATATTTGATATAATTTTGTTCATAATAGTGCCTCCTATTATTGTATCTATAATCATCCTATGTTATAAAGGAGACTATTATATAAAGAATGAATTAGAATTCATTTTCCCAACCCATGATTTGAACACATTCTCAACATATCCTTGTAATGTTCCAACACATTGTACAAGGACTCAACATCTTTTTGATTAAAATTGGTAACAAAATTCCTTATTTGAAAAATCTTAGATGGAGGAAAATACTTGTCCAAGAAAGTCCATGAAAGTCGAGCTTAAGTAGTGATGGACC